>JAODKL010000017.1:17873376-17886157 GCA_026780765.1 Petrocephalus schoutedeni
TGACCCCCCCCCCCCCCCCCCCCCCCCCTCAAGCCTTTGTCACACTTCACTAAAACACCCATTAGGGAACAACAGCACACTCTAGTAAAGCTCTAAATTAAAGATGGATTCAACCAAAGTCATGTCCTCTGTGTTTTCGTGTCGCTAGGTTAATCCATAATGTGCTCTCACAGCCCTGTCAGGGAAGGCCAGTACAGCCCCGTTCGAAGAATTGTTAATATTTTCCCTTTAAACCAGGTGACCCCGTGCCTCGGGCTGTAACCCACTCCCAAATGTAGGTGCCAGGAATCACCACCTCCTCTGCAATGCCTCAGAACTAGATGCTCGTTATTTTGTAATTAGACATTGCAGGATGGGCAGCCGTGCGGGGCGTCCCGTGCCGGACAGGAATACGGTGCTCTTACCCAGCCACCTCTCAGGGCGAGCCGAGGCTTTAGGGCTTCCTGCTTTATGTGCGGTTCTTCCAGTAAAGTTTAACTACAGAATATTCAAAGTTCACCACATTTACTGGCAGGGAAGTCTAATAGCTGGTACAGTGCCAGCTAAAAACAAATATAGCACAGGTATGGTGAAAGTTCAAACCACTTAGTCACATCTGAAGGCAACTTTTTTAATGATGGTTATTAAAGTATCAGCAACATTTCTCTGTGCACCCTTTATAATACACCATTATCTTGGCGGGCTAGGAACCCACAATCGCACAGAAATACAAAAGATTAATAAATACCGGACATGACAGCGCAGTTTCCATGCGAATTTTCCGAGATCATCTACACCTTATCAGGGTGCACCATTAAAAACACAATTTGAGAAGGAAACAGACCCGGTCAAGATTTTAAATACAGTATATATGCTCCCATATGTAACGTATACACTACAAATGCTTGCCTCTTCAGCAACACCACAGTTTAAATGTCATAATTGTGTAATAATCAAAACCTACACGCGAAATTTTGCTCAGATTTCAGATCCAAAGTTTTACAACTTACATGTCCTACAACGAGCTCCCACCGTCGGACTTATCCGAAAATTCATATTTTCGTAAATTTAATCTCAACAAAATTCCATACATTGTGTAAAAAACAAAACACACACCTATCTACACATTATCTAGACATTATTACACGTTATTAATAAGCGCTATCGCTGTGTGCATTACATCCCACACAACAAAGCGCACAAAACCCCGTTTACATCCAAACGAGCGACAGCTTTCGTCCAAAATCAGCGTCTCATATCAAGAAAAACATCGCAAATGAACTTAGAGCTCGTTTAAGGAATCAGGAGTTTGCAAGTCAAAGCTATTTACCTTGGCACAGGTGCTTCGCCTTACATCATCAGGTGTCTTTTTAGCTATGTCGATTTGTTTCCCCCCCTTTAACACGTACTAAGTAGCTAAAATGATAACAATAATCAGGTGTGGAAGTAGAGCTCCCGACAAACTATGTCCATGATTTCAGCGATCGGCCAGCAGTAAGTTCGCGGTATCCCCGCTTCCTCATCGGACTGGTGGTGAAGGCGTGCTGAACACTGTATCAAAGCCTACCGGGCGGACAAACGCAAGCATACGGCACACAATTCACAGAAATGTTGTTGTTGCACTTAATACTGCAAGGATCAGATCATGCCGAAAATAGCAGAAGCGTCGGGTTTACCTGCTGCGCCGATAGAGGTGTGGCACCTGCTTGCCGGAGGTATTGTTTTTTTTCCCACTGCTAACTTCTTCTCATTTATATTTCAAATATTTACTGTCATCCATGAGAGACGGGGCATATTAAAAAGCCCGAAGGACACCGATCACACGTCAGCCAGGTGTAGTTTATGAAGCAGTTTCAGGTGATCGCCGCTGTTTTCCATGTGTGCCTAGGTGGGCGAGGAAACTCCTCCCGCGGCCGCAATCTCTCACGTCGCCTGCCCTGCCCAGCTATTTGAATTTGAGCTGGAAATCCAGGGGCCTGCTTTGCCATTTTGCATGGTGCGTTAATCATATACCATGTGACCTTGGATAAAAAAACTTTTAACCATCTGTACACCAATGGTTTCTTTCCCCCAGCTCTAGGGTCATGACCCAGCAGTTTACAACCATGTGGTAGTATACTTTAATGCTTAGTTATTGACTTCAATATAGAGGTTTATGCGCAGTAATAACTGATTGTATCCTGCAATTGAACAATTATGAATGGTTTTATTGACATAATGTATAAATTACATTATGTTGTAGGGAATTGTATGGCACCATAGTATGGATAACATAGTCCTCTGTGCACAGAATGAAACCAAAAAGCCTCTGACTGTTTAGGCTAACTGGGATCCATTATCTGAAAGGTAATGTAAAATTCTCTTTGGGTGAAATGCTTTTAGATATATGGCACATTGGTATGATACTTTATATTCTTTTTGTGTATGCTGGTAGACAAAACACCCTATACAAAAAGCCTAATATTCCCTTGAAAGAAACTGGAGTCGTTTCTATAGCTGAGAAACTTGACCCATCTGCAGATGATGACGATCATCTTGGCAGCGATGGCAGAAACTGCGGGAGCCAAGATTTTGTGAAGACAAGAGGTGGAGACACAGCTTTAGGACACTTCATAGCCAAACAAAGCTAGTTGGGGAGCAGGATATTAGGCTATGAACAAGGCAGGAAATGTGTAGCCTGGGCCCTAAGTGTCTTGCTTTACATGCAGAGTACAGGGCTGCTCTCATTCTTCGAGCGGGGTATTAAAGTCAGGGGAAGTTAATTGACAAATACATGGGCCTCTCTGTGCAAAATAAAAGCCTTATGCATGGAATTTCCTCTTCGTTTCATTTAACTATAACAGAAACGTCCCCACGGCCCTGTGCAGGAGATGAGGATGGTAACATGCTTTAGCATGTATCAGATTTCATTTTCTGACCGTTATTTGTTTTTTTTCCCCCACACTGACTACTTTGCTGTTGAAATATGAACTATTTGCGTAGCTGTTTGGATTATGTTGCATTTTGACAACATTTGTCAGTTGGCTGCTGATAAGATCAGATTGGTCCCTGGTTATGTATGCATCTGAAGCAATGTTAGGAGACTGCTTATTGCAGATGGTCCTTTACTCTGGCAGGTCTCCTATAAGCTGATACATCTTGCTTGTCTGCTCACCCCACCTGGTGCTCAAATCACGTCACTCAAAGCCACGTCGGATCAGAGCTGAGGTTTATCGTTGTTTACTCGGCACCAGTTTGTGAAGGGTAGAGACGCATACATATATTAAAGTAACTATTTGAAGCACATTTCTGAAAGTTATATATGACTGCTCCCAGAAAAGTTAGCTACACTTGATACAAAGAAACTTTGTGTAGCTTTTAATATGCTGTGCACATTGATCTTCCAACCACTTATCCTGGTCAGGGTCACATGGGGGCCAGGAGCCTATCACATTCAGCAGAGAGCACTAAGCCGGGGTTCAGGCCAACAGGATGCCAGTGCATGACAGGGCATGTACACTTGCAGACTGTGGGCAGCTCTGTGAATCCAGTTAGCCAAACTGCATGTAACTGGGTTGCAAGAACACATGCAAACTCCACACACATGGATCAGAGGTGGAATTCACACCCTCTGCCTCAGAGGTGTAAGGCAGCAGATGTACCCACTGATCTACAGCGCCGCCCTACAGGCTAGGGATGTAATGCTATAGAAATTCAAGGTTCAGTATAAACTGTGGTTTTGGGTTCAGGATCTGGTGCAATTTTGGTACAGCAGGGAAAACAGAATAACAGAGCAGAAAGACAGTCTAGATCATATCAAAAACTCTCTCTCAAGTGCTGGTGTAATTAATTGGGGTGCCAAATGTTCCTGAACTGCTGACTATGACAGTAAGCAGCATTAGCTGTAACCAGCTCACAGCCACAATTAGCATGTTTTCCAAACATCTACTTGCAAAATTAGTTTCCGCTTGTGTCAATCAATGCATCCATTTATTCACGGTGCGTACACAACCAAAAATCATGTAGCTGAACAGTATATGATGAATACGTGTATTGTTACAGCCCTACTACAGACTGATGGAAATTTTTATCTGTGTAAGAGTGTAAAATTTACTGTCTAGTTACTAGCTAGAATTTACTGCCTTGTTCCAGATTCATTTCTAGAATATAAAATTGTTCACTCCATGGCCAACAATTACGGGTCTTTAGAGTCTCTGAGCTCGGAGTGGCAGATACCTGGGAGTGCACCTGTCATGTGCAGCCTGTGTTCGTGCTCGGGATTAAAGAGTCCGCCTTCTCTTTGTTTCCCTTGTCAGTATAATGTAGCACGTCAGCTAAGGTTTACCACCTCGCAGCTCTCAGCAAGATTAATGCGTTGGGCTCTCAGCCGGCAGCGTCATGGTGTCTATGAACATTACGAGGATGAGTCACCTCGTCCCTGCTTTGAAAAAAGGCTCTAAAAGAGTGGGGTAAATAAAGTAAGCTGAACTGTAAAACTGCCAATCGCCGAGAGAATCTTCTGGTTTATGGCTGTGGGAAATGGTGTATTGCTAAATCTGAATTTGCAAATATGCTGCTATAGCCTAATAATTTACTCAGTTTTAAAGCATTGCTGTATACATGCAACCCTTTAAATATAAGACAGAATCTCTATGAGAAGGTCATATTAAGACAGGATCTACCGAGAGCCAGGGGACATAAGCTTACTCTAAACAGTCTGGGAGGGTGTCCTCCCTGCAGGCCTTCTATTGCTATGGAAACAGCACGCACACTTGGCACCATGGGAAATTAAAAAAAAAAAAAAAAAGTTAGCCTAAAGCAATTATTCATCCATTCATGTTCTATCAACTTATCCTAGTCATGGAGGGAACAGCTGCAACCAATCTGAGGCAGCATAGGGCACTAGGCTGGGGTACACCCTGGATGGGATGTCAGTCCACTGCAGGGCTCATATACTGTATGCCCACATTCACACAGGAAGTAGCCGATAATGAGTCTAATTACATGTCTAACTACATACAGGGGGGAACCTACACAATGCAGACGGGATACGCAAAGGCCACAGAGTTGTGGGCGGGGCTGGAATTCAAACCTCTTTACCTTAATCCTGTTAGGATCTTCGCTTTTTGGTTACACAGGGGGTCCTGCTGGGTCTGGTGGACCCATTGCTTTTTGGGGCTTTAAATTCAACATATTCAAACCTTTTTTAAAGGTTAAAATTCTCAGCAGATGTTTACTTCATCCCATTTGCAAGTAATTTAAACAAAACATGTTAGTTTTGTTTCCTTTACATTTCTTAAATCACCTAATTTATGAATAGAAATGCAACTCATTTTAGTTTTTTTTTAATAAAATTTAGCAAAATAAGGAAATGCATCATGAAACAGGCATAACTGAAAGTAATGAACAAATGTACAATTAGAGCAAGTTCTTCCAAAACTATATTGTATTATTTGTCAAACTGAAAACGGGTCCCACAGACCCGAAGACCTTATAAGGGCTAAGGTGTGACCCAGTATGTTACCCTTAGAAGACCTTCAGAGCCACCAAATTACAGGTTCTGAATGGGCGTCCATGTGGCTGCGGGCTACAGGGCTGGAGTGTAGTTGTGTAACCTAATTATACACCCTTCCCCAGGGTCTTAGAAGCATTTCAGCTCTCATACCATTACAAAATCATCATACAAATCATCATACAAACATCATGGACTTGTGGGTTTTTTTTTTATAATATATTTGTTTAAAAATTATATTCCTATTTTACTCAGTTGCTTGTAATACTTTTCTGTTTATTTGACTGTTTATTAATTTATTTGTTTGTTTATTCGGATGCAGTGAGACCGTCGCCAGGTCAAAGTTTAAGTTTAATTTTAAATAATGAATCTGAAGAGCTGACCCCTGCTGGCCGTCTTTTAATATTACAATCGTTTTCTATGATAGGCACATTCGTGCCTTGTATAAGGAGAGTTGTATTTTTTTAACCATGGGGAAAAACATGATCCACCCTGTGGCAAAAGAGAACCATTTTATTACATTAAAATTTTTCCATACAAACAATGCATACACACAATATCATATTGCTCCAGACATCTTTTTTAATTATTC
Source organism: Petrocephalus schoutedeni (assembly GCA_026780765.1). Taxonomy (NCBI): domain Eukaryota; kingdom Metazoa; phylum Chordata; class Actinopteri; order Osteoglossiformes; family Mormyridae; genus Petrocephalus; species Petrocephalus schoutedeni. Next base: position 17,879,439 of record JAODKL010000017.1, read on the forward strand.
CAGTTATACAACTCTGTAACAAAATTTAAATACAACATTTATGAAAATATAAATCTCTAAACAGTTAAATCAGTCCTGACAATACAAAGACCGTAGAAACATTCATTACCAGTACATTTTTAAATACATGTCGCAAACCAGTAAGTTATTAAAAGTCATTCAAGTTACATAACATATAATATACTGTATACTGGCTTTTATATTGACACATTCAAATATACTCTTGAACTAGCATTCCATATAATAAGATGTGAGTGGACTAATTTTAAACTTATTAGTAAAGGTGATACATTATCTCTTGCCTGGCTAATGCACTGACACTAAATCATACCTAAATCTAAACACCTCTGCCATGACAAAATTCCAAGCCATTTATTTAACAGGGATTAAGTTCTTAACAACCACAATAAAAATAGACAAATTGGAACCTTTGGCAAATATACTGTATATTGTTGTTCTTTGATTGTAGTGTCTTTTCTCTACACGGGAAAATAAACATTTGAAAGATAAATACTGCTACAAGTTGTAAGATATAGAAAATATGTCAAAGGAGGATAATGCCTCAACAATGAAACGTTAACATACAATTTTACGGAGTAGCCCTTTAAATTTGTGTAATGCAAATAAAGGTGAAACAACCTAATAGACTAACCTAAACTTAAAATAAACTCTCTGAATCCTTCACCAGGGCACATGAAGAATCTGTTTCACAGTAGACTGCAACCCACACATATCTATTTAACCAGGCTAATTAAATTCCTATTCAGACTGCATCCTACTATACACAATGACATTTTACATTTTTACTACGCACAACAGAAACATAAGAGGATCTGGAGTGCTGTTGTCACCGTGAGTCCAGCTGTGACTGTTCACAATAATTCACGCACTGCTTTCTGAAGTCGCTTCATACGAGCTCCAGTGTTATTGGGTTGACTGATCAAATAGGAAATTTACAACCTTCTTAACTTTCTGATCTTCCTCATACTAAGGATACAGTATTTTAATATATATATTTGTAAACTGCCAAATCCATAAGATATGCTTATTAGAATGAATACTGTATTTATAAATTCCCTGCATCATCAGTTTCTGAAATTTTCAAGAAAAAAAAAACATTTAAAAATCCAGGCACTCACTTTGATTGTATTAAGCACAACAAAACATATTGTTTAAGGAGTTGCACAATTGTAGCAGCCAAAATAGATATATACACATTTCTTTTTACAGTACCAGGAAATGCAATGTATTAGTGATAGTTAATGCAGCTAACAACACAACTTTAACTTAAACTTGAAAAATCTACAGCAAGTATTTATAAATAAAAACGAAATAATGGAAAATTAGTTACAAATAATGTGGCTAATAATGTCAAAATAAATAGCCACAATATGAACTAGAATTTGGATGTTCTTAGATGCTACTGAATAGTAATAGGAATGACAAGCATTTAACAGTCTTTAGGCAGGACTAGTTAGTGGATAAACCATGTGTCAAGTTGGGGGAGTGTCTGTTGATGGTTGGAGTGCCACTAGGTGTTTACCTGCAGGTGCATCACAATGGGTCTGTAAACAAGGACTGGCTACCAAAATTGCACTCTCATTGAAGCAGTTCACTCTTCTTTGTCGGCGTTGGAGTTTCTGGCTCCCCAGAGTCTGAGACATTTATGGGGCTGTCTCTCGAGAAGACCTCGGTGGACTCCCTCCAAATGCAATCCGCAATGGTCTTAAAGGGAAAGGTGCTGCACTTTGGCCGCACCTTCTGGGAGGCGTTGTTGACTATTTGACGGCTGTTGGAGGTCGCAATTTTGATCTTTAGTGCAGCGTCGACACGGTCCACAACAGTGTAGGTGCCAATGCTGCCATCTTCAAAGCCCACAATGATGTTGAGGGCTCGCTGGGACAGGCACAGGAAGGTTGGAGTCTTGTACAAAGAGCAGGTGCCAATGCTCTTCCCATCAGCCAGCCTCATGACGATGAGGCTGGATACCACGCCAGCATCGTCATCCTCATCGCAGTTACGGAAGCAGATGTAGACCAGGTAGCGTCCATCACGTGAGAGCTTCTGCCTCCAGATAATGCCAGCAGCATGGACAAGGCGAAGCTTGCCGCTGTGCAGGTCCAGTACATTGATGTTCTCGTCTCCCTTGGATACGATACCCAGTTTTCCATTTGGGGAGATCTGGAAGTCTTCCAGATTCTTCAGAAAGTTGCTGGGGAGCTGCACCCTTCGGCAAATGGACTCATCCGCGATGCTCCAGATGAATACAGTCTCTGTAGATGTGATGAAGACGACAAAATCTGGACAGTCTGGGATTAGCTTGAAGTTGACGATTGTGATGCCATCGTCACAGACAAATTTCTTGGACACGCTGCCAGACCAGAGGCTCACAGCAAGTAACTTGTTTTTTATTATTCCCACTAGAAATGTATTGGCTGTAGTGATCAAGGCATTCTGTAGTGATACCAGGATGTTACACACCTTGTGGCCAGTGGCCAGCCTCCATACCCTGGATGCATTCTGCTCACAGAGAGACACCACAAACTGGTCATTGTGGGTGATTAGGACTTGGGAGATCCTCTGACCATTGATACGGAAGATATTCTCGCCTGTGGTTGTCTGCCAGATGTACTGGCTGCATTTGTCATCAGAAGTTACCATAAGATCCCCAGATGTTGTCAGGGCGCAGTTTTCGACAGCACCTTCATGCTTGAACACGGTCTCTATGAAACCAGTGCTGAAGTTCCATTTGTGGATGGACTCAGATCCATCTGTTGTGTAGATAAAATCCTCTCTACTGGACAGCTGCAGACTTTGAATGCGCTTCCCTGTTTTGTCAATGTTTGACATAGCAGTGATGATGTCAATGTCCCAAACTGAGAGCACTCCACTGCTGGCTACTGACAAGAGCAGGTTGTGATGACTGGACTTGATTAGCTTCACAATAGCTCCTGAGACCTCCACTAGGCTTGCCATGCATTGGCCACTATCCCTCCTCCATACAAATATTGATGAGGTATTTTCCATAGATGCAACTATGCTTTCCCCTTTCTTGGAGAGTACAGCTGCCACAAAGCTCTCACTGCGTTTGGCTTTGAACTTTTCGACCATTTTCCACAACCTGGTGTCCAGAACCTCTATGCTCTCGACTTTGCAGATCAGAATGGAGCACTGGTCTTCTGACAGCTCAATGCCTATCACCTCGCTCTCGTCACCTCTGCAGTCATAGTCCTCAATGATCCGTGGGTTTGTGATCTCTTTTGTGTTCCAGACTGAGAGGCTGCCCTCATTATCGATCATCACCATCTGATGAATTGTGTCTAAGATGAGAAGAGACTTGACAAAACCCCCCGAGAACTCTGATGTTACAGTGGCTAATTTGTCACCACTGCCAAGGTGGAAAATTGATGTAGTGTTTAGGTACTGTCCACAGAATGCATACATCCCATCTGGAGAACACTCGACACAGGTGACCTCGTACCAGCAGTGGAACTGGTACAGAGGCCAACCATAGAGCAAGTCAATGACACTGACATCTTTACTGGCTTCCAGCCAAGCAAGAGCATGATGGCTGGACAAGGTGAAACCGTTGATGAAGGCAACTCCTCCAGTAACTCCACAATGTTTAGAGCCTTTCACCTCCACTTCAGACAACAGGCACGACTTGTGGTTGTCGTAAATGAGCAGTGTGTTCTTAGTGGTGGCCACGACTAAGTACTTTTCATCACTGGTGAGCCTGATCCCTAAGACGACGGAGCGTGCAGTGTCGATCTGTCTCAGAAGCTGCCGGCTTTCCACATCCCAGGTGCTGACGGATCCATCCTCTAAGGCTACGATGACAATGTTGGGGGCAAAGGTTGGAAGAATGTCCACAATCTGCATGTAGCTGGAGCACAGGGGCAATCTTTCTGGGCTGTAGGTGACGTCCATTGAGGAGTGCAGGGGCACGATTGAGCAGTACTTAGGGCCGTCTTTGTCACATTCTAGCAGGAGATGCCGGAGTTTTGGCAGGGAGGTGACTACAGGCAGAAGCCGCTGCTGAAGCTCAGCAGACAGGGAGCTTGGGTTCCGAATCACCTTAATCTTGATGCTACGCAGAGTCGTGGCCAGGAACTTGAGCTCTTTCTCCTGTGAATAACTGTAGGCTAGGTCAATATCTGCTAATGCCTTGTCAAACTGCCCGATCTTGATCATGGTATACAACCAGCTGAAGTTCATGATAACCCCAAACGTCAGATCATCTGTCCGGCCACTCCGAGTGAGGTGGTAGAGAAGCTCTGTCATTTTTCGGTGGTTGACAAAGAAGATGTCTGGCTCCAGGAGGTTGCACTGAAACACCCAGGGCTGCTCTGGAGTTTGCCTGTCATACGAGTGCTTATCAGCAGTTGCTTTGTCGCTATGGTGATGGGGGTTCCTGTGCTGAGATATGTTCAATGAGTCAAAGTGATTGTTGTCACAGTGGAAGATTTTCTTCCTCCCACCCGACCAGGTCCCTAAGAAATACTCTGCCAGGAGACTGTGCATTTGGTGAACATCCTCCTCGTTGCTGAGATACAGCTTTTGGGCAATGAGGTGCAAGTGCCTGTTAGCCCACACCATCAGTGTCACATTCCGCACCTGCCTCTCCATGAGGTACCCCTCGAGCTCCTCCTTGAGCTGGGCAATGAGGTTATATGATATCCGTAGTGGGCTCTTCAGGTTGGAGCTCACCATGATATCACCGAGGACACTGTTGTCTAAGGAAAGTATGTCCTCCAACTCCATCTCCGTCAGTCCGGACCGTGCCATAGTGATGTACCCCAATGCTCGGAACACAAACCGTGAACCCAGCTTATTCTCGATGGAGTAGAAGAGCTGCTCGATGCTCTCATGCACTGTTGAGCACAATGAAGTTTCATCCACATCCTTGTGTGATCTCCAGTGCTGCACCTCCCGGAAGATGAGGTTGACGAACATCGGCAGGGTGCACTTAGCAAGTGCCTCATTGACGTAGATCTGCTGCCCTGAGGTGACCTTACGCTTGATGTTAAGGAGCTGGTGCTTGAGGGTCTGGCTGCACATCTTCCGGTCGTGTTGCATTAGCTCCACATAGCGGCTCTCGTCTTGGATGAGGGAGCGGAGCCTCTGCAGGATGCCGTGCTTATTGGGCAGCGTAGAGACCACTAGCCGGACTGCCCGCGGGAGGTGTGCAGGAAGCCACCACAGCTTGCGGGCCTCATCCGCATCCGAGAGCTGCTCCAGGGCATCCAGTAAGATGACCAGCGGCCGCTGCAAGGAAGCCTCATTCAGCAGGCTGACCAGCAGCTCCCGCATCTCGCGGATCTTGTTGGGCAGGAAGCGTATCAGGCAGCAGTAGCTTATGGCGATCTGCTCGCAGATGCTCTGCAGGAGCGTGCGGAGGTTGGTGGAGAATTCTGAGGCCCCAATGAAGCGGACGATGACCACTGGGTCACTCTCTGGGCCCATTTCTTTCTGAAGCCAGGTGTACGCCTAAGACAAGAAGACAAAAACACTTACTGCAGCCTCGTTCATTTCAAATTATGGATACTGGTAAATGTGGTAAGAAAGAAGATCTCTGGGAAAAACTGGGATGATGTTGAGTATGCTTAACATTAGGGTTATGGTTAGGGCTGCGGCACTGAGCAGGACCGTGGCATCCTGCTAAATTCTCCCCATATTCATACATAAACCTACCACTTACCCCGACTAAAGGCATTACGGTAACAGAAGTACAAAAAAGATTTGTTTAGTTTTCATTTGTAATTAAAATGTGTTATGAAAGTTAGTACCCCATTCCCACAAAAAGGCCTCTGCCTTCCAGCTCCCAGTTAGAGCAAAAACATGGACTGGGTTGGGAAACACTGCCCCAAATGACCATGGGTGCGTCAGGTCATCGTCCTACAGGCAAGGGATGCTTGGGGATTAGCTTTGTTTCAGTATGTAGGCCCCAATTCATCCGCCTTATCAGTTTGCTGCCTCCCTGCGGTCCTCAGCTGCTAATCATGAGGCTGTGCTTCTGGCTGAGTCTTAATGCACTGCAGAAAGAGCTGCCTCACTTTGGCTATGCGCCACGGTGACTGTGGCCAGGCAAGCTGTGGCTCCCTGCCCATATCCCACAAAGTAAATCACTACAAAAAGGGAAGTCATGGCATCAATTATTAAGGCTAAAGAAGCTGGCTGCTGCTCAGGCCTCCCACTACAGGACACTGCAACATGACTCTAATGTATCTGCGTGGCCAGGTGGCTGGGGCACAATGCCATGCCAGCTGGAGTATGTGTTCAACTGACTGGAGAAGCACACATGCACACACACGCACGCACACACACACTGCATGCACACACGCACACACACACACACGCACACACACACACACGTACACGCACGCACACGCACACACACACACACACGTACACGCATCCACATGCACGCACACACATACACACACACACACATTCATCAAACTAAACAGATGCATCAAGAGTAACACAGGCAGGGATGCAGAAGTATTAATTTACATGCCAATATTTATCCATTTGTAAAAGGAAGTTGAACAGAGGGAGGTTGTGATACATTGAGGAAGAAATGCCATTCACTGCTTTGGCCTCCAGCATAATTCTATATTTGGCTGTTCTCACATGCATCCTAACATTATAACAGTAGAGCCGATCAAGAGGTCGGACAGCTTTTCTTGACCTGGCTGGATCAGTTGGTAGAGAAT
>JAODKL010000017.1:18078074-18089192 GCA_026780765.1 Petrocephalus schoutedeni
TTTTGGGGTTCATACACATTCCTAACCTTCATAGCCACACTGGCACACAAAAGCCGAAGGTCAGTGCTCGCTGACTGGGCGGGAATCCTTTCATTTTGCGTAGGCACAGGCACAGGGGATGGCCACAGGGTCACCTTCCTGGCACCCCAGGAGCAGTTTTGGGGTTCATACACATTCCTAACCTTCATAGCCACACTGGCACACAAAAGCCGAAGGTCAGTGCTCGCTGACTGCGCGGGAATCTGTTCTGGACTGTGACGGCACCCAATCCCGACCCGCGGACCTCCAAGGACCCCCAGAACAAACAGGCAGCACAGTCTATGCAGTTTGTGCAGTTTAGAAAAAGATACAGTCGGATAGTGATGGTATTTTTACCCAGTTGCATTCCCGTATTTATTTCTGCTTTATTTTTGTCGTTCTCTGTATTTAGAACAGCTAATATGAGACGTGGACAAACACTAATAGGTTTGTCCTAATTCAAAACTTTAACTACCAGACAACCAAGTCGTTCTTATTATTATTATTATTATTATTATTATTATTATTAGTAGTAGTAGTAGTGGTAGTGGTAGTAGTAGTAGTAGTAGTTTAATCTACCTTATCATCATCATCATCATCAGTTCCAGTTTATGCCACAACTAAGCAGATGCAGTGACTGCTGTCAAACACTGGTCCATGTCCTCCTCCCCAAAGGTCTGGCATATGAAGGTATCTACCAGCGGAACGGCAACCCACAGCGGGTGGGCCAGCTCCTGGAGAGCTTCCAGAAGGATGCCAGGAGCGTGAAGCTGCGGGCTGGCGAGCATCAGCTGGAGGACGTCACTGACGTGCTGAAGGGCTTCCTGCACGGCCTGGAAGACGCACTGCTCACCAAGGAGCTGTACCCCTTCTGGGTCTCCATCTTGGGTGTGCGCCCCCCTCGGCTAAGTGCCCCCCGGTACCTTCTCGGCTCCGTACCTGGGGATGCAGGCCTGGTGTTCGGCTAACCTGCTCCTTCCGTACTCAAACAGATGAAGGGGCTGAGAAGGAGAGAGTGAGGAGGTACTGCATGCTGATCCAGAGCCTGCCCAAGATCAACAGGTGCACCCTGGGGGCGCTGATGCAGCACCTGTACAGGTGGGCGGCTGCCTGGCCAAAGCCCTCTAGCAGCTAGCAGTAGCTGAACCTGTAGCTGCAGCAAGCTGCCCCTGAACGCTGCGGTTCAGCCCGGTGCTCTGACTCACGCGGCCCTTCTGGGCCCCTGGCTCCCTGGGGCTCCTGTTGCTTCTCAGGTTGAGTGCTGGAGCAGCTTCTGGGAATGTCACAAAAGCAGTCTGTGTGTGTGTGTGTCTGAACAGGATGTGTTTAGATAGCAGTTCCTTCGTGGGGGGTGCAGGATAATCAGGGTGGTCCCGTCCGGCCTTGCACCCCCCTGGCTCGCTCTGTTTGCTGTGCAAATGGAGACCACGCAGAGAGAGCCAGACATGCTTGAGTGGTGCTTAGCCGGCGTCAGCCATGGGATGGAGCTCTTCCTACTCCCACTGTGGTGCAATATCGCTCCCAAGGACTGGCCATCCCCCTCTGTTCCTGTGCGTGTTTCCACATTCGGGGCGCTCATGCTCACGCCCTTAGATGTATTATTAATTTAGGAATTCTGACTTATTGCTTAGTGGCGACATTCCGAAAAGGTGGACCTGCTCTCCGGTGCACTGGCACCACACGGGCCTTTATAATGAAATCCATTAGGGTTTCTTTGTTCATTTTCCACAAATGGGAGATATCTCTGTGACTTTGTGCCAAATGGTGTCTTTAAACAGCCTGCGATGATCTTCAGTCCAGGGTTTTTTTATTTATAAGGGGCCGTTTACAAAGGATGGGAAATAGCATGTGCTGATTTGCTGTCATATGTAAATTCCCGCTCAGACGGGCAAGCGGCTTCGCCGTGTTTCCCCCGGAATGTCATTATGGGCTGGAGTCTGAGCCGCTTTGTGGTGATTAATCACTCTGTCTCGCCTCGGCTCTCCGCCGCCATGTGTCTGCCTCGCTTTCAATGCCACCAGCTTCTGTCCTCAGCTCAGACATGGCGAGAGCTAATAAGCACATACATATTTTATCGCCCGACAATGCCATCTTCTCAGCCTGACTTTATTTATTTATTCACTTAATAGCTTTTTGAAAGTGTCATTCTCTCCGGCATAGTCCAGGCTCTGTCCCGTTTCCGCATAGCTCAGCTTGGACGCCTCGGCTGGGGTCATCCGTCCGCTTGCCTGCTCCCTGTGCTGGGACCTGAAGCAGCATCCTCCTCAAATACAGCCCGTTTCTGCCTTTCCAGATGGTTCGGGAAGCCCCAAGGGTACCCAGCGAATGTCTGAAAGAATGAGTCATCATTAAGCATGCTAATCCGAACTGAAAAATAAACAAAATGTGGGAGCATTATGTGATTGTTTTTTGCATCCTCCGCTTCATGGGGTACCCATGTGTGTGAGGCCCGTGCCCCCCCCCCCCCCAGATAGGGGATTGGCACGTGTTTCGGGGCTAGGGGTCGGCTCGTCACGCCTTTCTCTCCGGCAGGATCCAGAAGTGCTCCAACATGAACCAGATGGTGACGCACAACCTGGCCTCAGTGTTTTCCTCCTCCCTGTTCCAGACAGAAGGGCAGATGAGCCAGGAGGTCCGTGTCGTCGAGGACTTGATCAACAACTTTGCGGAGCTGTTTGACGTGAGTCTTGTCTGTAGCACCCCCCCCCACCCCCGCCCATCTCTGGGTTTGTCTTCTGTCCGAGTGCATTAACGCTCTCCTAGTGTGGGCCAATGCTGATGTCTGTGCATCAGATTTGGATGCAGGGCATCTGGAATTGGAGGGAGAGGGTGGTCGCAGCCAGCTGTCTTATTGGCTGCTAGACATGTGGTAGGCGGGACTTCAGAGTCTTTTTACAGGGCCCAAACGCCCCATTAAAAATACATCCAAGACCATTCATTTTGTGATCTGGACAGGAAACTCATATTTTCCCCACGTTTAAGAGTTAGACGCCGATCAGCACAAATGCATGCAGGGTAGTGCTAACTAAGAAAAGAGGTTAGCATATTTGGAGCATGATGGAAATGGAGCCGCCTTTGTGTTGTAGAATTAGCATAAAATTGAAAAACATCTGTTGCTTTTTCAAAGCTTAATGTATTTATGGAATAGTTATTGTTACTGAGAAGTTGTAGTAAAGCAGATGGCCTAATTTAGGAGGCGCTAGCAGTTAGCGGCAGATGTATTAGCGCGGCCCTGAGATTAGCAGGATCCCTGCCACCTGCAGCTGGCACATTTCAGTGATACGTGAGGAAGAAGGACTGAAACTGGTGTGTCCGGGTCCCGATTGCCGGCGCCCACACTCTGTATTCTGCATAAAACAAAGAGGAGAATGCGACAAGCTCCAAAGAGATGGCTGGTCTGCTGAGACGGTTCTGCCTCCTGAGCGGGGTGCTATTAAACGGGGCCGTGCGGCGATGGCGGGATGGTATCGGCGTGACTCAATCCCCTCTGCGCTAATAGGATTTGGAGCCGAGCAGAATCCTAATTCCCGGCGTGCCGGCCGGCCCGTTCCGAGGCCGCCGAGAGGAGCGTTCCCTCCAAAATCAGTTAGCGATGCCTCCGCCCGCATGACAAATAGCCATTAAGCAGAACCAATAACTGAAAGTCATCCTGAATGTGCGCAGTGTGGTGTGAAACAAGCAAGACCCTAATTAGAGTGGCACGCCGCAGAAGGCAGCGTCGCCCGAGCTTTTATCAGGTCCAAACACACTGGGTGTTTTCAGGACGCTCTTTCATTGCGTATCGCGCAGCCACGACAAGCTAATGATTTTGTGAAAACAAGGGGGATTGGGGGAGGGGGGGTGGTGAGGAAAATAATTTCCCCCTCAAGTGCATTTTAAGGCTTTGAAAGGCAATAACATGGTTTGTTCATCTGGACAGAAGCTCAGATGAAAGGCGGGTTTAAACCCTGGCGCGCCTTTGCGTGCTGCGCTTCTGAAGATAGGCCGCAGCCATCTCCGGGGGCTGCGTGGGTTTGCCCTCGTGGGGGAGGGGGGGGGGTTTCTGCCCCTGATCGCAGGTCACGGTCGCCGCCGTGTGCTGATGTCTCTCCCTGCCTCCTCCTCCCAGGTTAACCAAGACCAGGTCAAGCAAATGGAGACCGAAAATAGCTACATCATGAGTTGGAAAGACATTACGGTAATCGGCCGTGTCCCCAGAACAGGAAGGAGATAATAATGGTTCATTTTCCTTTTGCATAAATATGAGTGAAGATCATATCGCATTTGCCATCTTGCTCTCCTTTGAGACGTCTCACAAATATATACAGGTGGGAGGGAAGCTTGGGAACTGGGCCGAGTGCAGGGTCGAGCCATTTAGCCGACAGCCCTGGAGCATTTGGGTGGGTTAAGAGCCTTGGTCAAGGGCCCTCTGCTGATTCATGGCAAACTCCTGCTCACGGGCACGGAGCCACGCACCACCCCCACAAATCGAGTGTCTTCCAGGATGGGATAGTTTGATTGTCCTGGTTGTGCTGTGGAACATGAGTGCCAGTAGCTGGCAGGAAGTGTGTGGCTCAGTGGGGTGGATGCTGTGCCTCTAATCGGAAGGTAGCTGGTTCAAAGCCCGTGGTCCGCAGAGACATTTCACCATTGTTTCCTTGAGCCGGGCCCTTGGCCCCAGTGCCTCTGGAGCCGACCTTGTTTTCTTAGTTGTATGTCACTTTTGATAATTGTCCATGGGTGCCCATGGCAAATGAGCCATGGTGCTTTTTGAACCCTGACCATAATCATGTGGCACAGAATATTGCCACGGTGTGGAAAATGAGTGTGTCCTGAAGGTGGAGTGTGTGTGTGTGTGTGTGTCGGTGAAGTGTGGAGGAGCCTTAACCTTTATGGCTACTTTTGTATGCTTGGGTACCATTGCTGCAGGAAACAATTTGTTCAGATAGCTGGAAAACAAATTAATCTTCCACATGTTCTGTTGCCAAAGTTTAGAAAGTTTTCTGTTTTTTTTTTTTTTTTTGTTCTTTCTGAAGGGGAAGCGGAGTCTGTGAATAAATTGAGGCGCTCGGAACGAAAGGTTGACTCCGTAGCTGGCTGGCCTTGTCAGACCGTCCTCCCGGAGACGACAGCGCTGTTTTTTTTAAAGCGGTTTAGCAGCTGTGCAGAAGGCTTCCGGCAACAACAGGAAAAGTGTCAGTTATTAATTGCCCCCCCCCCCCCCCCGACTCTGCATTGCGCGTGGCGCAGGACACGCCCAGAGCATCCACCACAGCGCCTCGCCGGTCCCGCTGCCTGTCAGGGGCCCCGCCAAGAGCAAACGCCAGCTGCTTCCACGCAGGTGCTGATGTGCCGCCATTTAGTTTGAGCTGCCGCCAGAATCTTCTGGAAGTCTGCCCACGTACGGCCTCGGGCCTGTTCCCAGTGTCCACCCCCCGCCAACCCCCCCTCCCAAGATGTCGCCTTGACGAAGGTGGACATCTTCCGGCGAATTCCGCCATGTAATCATCGCTTTATCAGAGCTGTCTGTCCTCAGCTATGGCTCGTGGGGTACTTGCTGACTTCCTGACGTATCTGCGCTGCGCTGGCTGTCAGGTGTCTCTCACCTGGGACTGAGCTTCACCCCCCTTATTCAGCCTCCTGCCTGTATTAATCAGTTTAACCCTTTTCCCGTGATACTTTCCCCATGTGGAATTTGCCTACCGTTTAATGATGCTCTGGGGTCAGACTGACCCCAAACACGGGATAGGCGTTAATCGGTGAGGGATTGGTGTGGTCGTGCACGTGCCCGCTGTGCGCCGACCTCCCCGTATGTGGCGGCTGGGGGGTGGGCGGGCGTGCCTGTGCCCACCCACCCTCGCCCCTCTGTTCCGAAGGCTGTGAATGGAGCCTGATTGCCCTTTGTTTCTGGGCCGCAGTCTGTGTGGATGTAGGAGCCCGCGAGAAGTTAAGTTTGCGCATGTTGTAATTTGCCACTGAATGCCTGGCCTGATTTCTGTAATTCTCTCCGCTCGCATTGTGTCGCTTTGTATCATCATCAGCGCATTCTAGCACCCATAATCTTCCAGCACAATTTCATAATTATTTCTGTAATTAGTAACTTTTCTCCCCCCCACCCCCCATGCTGAATTGTCTAATCTGCCATCCCGCGGCTTCGGGTGAGCAGGCACTACACCAGGGAAAATAAACTTTAAAATTCTGCTCTAGTAGTTCCATTTAAAGGACTCGTGATGCTTACTGGAGAGCTACACTCGGCCGGCCATATTGCTCCGAGCTTCCTGAACCTTCTGAAGGTGCTATTTAAGTAGCGTTCTGATCTGAAGGTGTCTCACAGCAGGGCTTTCTGCCGGGACTTGACAATGCCCTAAAACCACACTGTTTTTAATTAACTCCTGCATTTAGCTGTTCACCGAGAGTGTCACCTTAGCCAGATGAACAATACAGTGATTATAACGCTATATTTGTAAATAATACCACTGCTTAGCTAAGTATGACTCCTAACTAACCATGTCAGTTAGTGATAATACATTTCGTTATTGTGTTAATTTGAAAAATGCTTTTTTTTTTTTTATGAAGTAACAGAAAATGAATTTAATATTTATTTCAGTGCCTGACCTGCTTTGTAAAATGAAAATGTTTCAGTTCTGACTGAGAATTTGAGAAAAAGGTGAGGTTCTTATTGCATTGTGGCAATTGTTGATTTGCATTTTCACGCAGAAACAAGCGCATCGCAGGCTTATTTTGTGAACCAGCACTGACTGAACCAGGTTGTACATTAAAACTTCAGAATGCTCAGTTGCTCTCATAAGTTGCTTTTACACTATTGGTAATTATTAATGATTTTATGTTTTTATATTATGGTTGTATGATTTTGTTAGTTTATGGCATACCTAGAAGCCCATGAATGGACATATAGTACATGAATTAAACAGTGCAGGAATTACTACACATTTCATATTTATTTGTGGCATTGCCTTAGAAGTTAAAGGTTCTGTGGTGCGGTTTTACCAAAGAGGTGCCGTCTCCCTCCCGCCGGCCATGCTTCAGTGTCCTCACTGCACAGCGCCCTCCTCTGGCAGGGAGTGGAGGCTGTGCATTACTCTCACATTTGTTTGCTCAGAGGACCTTTTTCACCTCCAGCTGAGCCTAATTTCAAAGCCAGGATGCAAAGGCATCCCAGAGGAAATCACTCAAGTGCCATATTGTTCCCTGGGTGTTCTGGAATTGTCACGTCCATTTAAAGATAGTTAGTTAGTCTGCACCTTGCGGCCTTGCTCTCGCCGCCCTGGCCCCCCGGGGCCCTTGTCTCAGCCAGACGTCCAGTGCGGTCGCCGAGTTGGCACACGGGGCTCCCGGCCTTGGGGAAGCGGCACATGACCGCAGGAGTGCATTTTTCGGGCCCCTCTGCGCAAATGAGTAATGAAGGCTCACTCACGCCCACTGACCTTGCTAACTTTGTGCTGTTTTAACACGAGTCCAGCGTGGCCGTGACAGAGGAGTCCCGTAGGTGGAGGTCGCCAGGCCTGAGGAGAGCTAAGTTGGACAGTTTAGGATGGTGTCCAGGACACACCGCGCTGTCCCCTCAGCTGTGGGCCTGCTCTCCTTTGTGCCTGGACAGGGTGGGTTGGTATCTCTTCTTTTTTTCACAAAGGCTATTTACTCCATGTCTGTAGTTCCCTCGGGCTGGAGACCTGATCTTCGAGGTCTACCTGGAGAAGAAAGAACCGGAGAGCTGCTGTTTAATCAAAGTACGGAATAAAAGTGTCTACTGTATCTCTACATCTGCCTGCTTCTGCCTATCTGCCTGTTTCTGCCTCTGTCTGTCTTTCTGCCTGCCTGCCTCTCTCTGCCTTCCTGTCTCTCCACCTGCCAGTCTCTGCCCCTCTTTCTGCCTTTCTCTGCCTCTGTCTGCCTCTGCCTGTCACTGTCTGCCTCTGCCTGTCTCTGTCTGCCTCTGCCTGTGTCTCTGTCTGTCTGTCTTTGCCTGTCTACTTGTCTCTATCTGTCTCCCTGTTTCTGTCTGCCTGTCTGTCTCTATCTGCATTTCTCTGCCTATATCCCCACCTGCCTGTCTCTCTCTGCCTTCCTGTCTCTGCCTGTCTCTCCACCTTCCTGTCTCTGCCTGTCTCTCTCTGCCTTCCCGTCTCTGCCTGTCTCTCTCTGCCTTCCTGTCTCTGCCTGCCTCTCTCTGCCTTCCTGTCTCTGCCTGTCTCTCTCTTCCTTCCCGTCTCTGCCTGTCTCTCTCCGCCTTCCTGTCTCTGCCTGTCTCTCTCCACCTTCCCGTCTCTGCCTGTCTCTCTCTGCCTTCCCCTCTCTGCCTGTCTCTCTCTACCTTCCCGTCACTGCCTGTCTCTCTCTGCCTTCCCGTCTCTGCCTGCCTCTCTCTGCCTTCCCGTCTCTGCCTGTCTCTCTCTGCCTTCCCCTCTCTGCCTGTCTCTCTCTGCCTTCCCGTCTCTGCCTGTCTCTCTCTGCCTTCCTGTCTCTGCCTGTCTCTCTCTGCCTTCCCGTCTCTGCCTGTCTCTCTCTGCCTTCCCGTCTCTGCCTGTCTCTCTCTGCCTTCCCGTCTCTGCCTGTCTCTCGCTGCCTGCCTCTCTCTGCCTTCCTGTCTCTGCCTGTCTCTCTCTGCCTTCCCCTCTCTGCCTGCCTCTCCCTGCCTTCCCGTCTCTGCCTGTCTCTCTCTGCCTTCCCGTCTCTGCCTGCCTCTCTCTGCCTTCCCGTCTCTGCCTGTCTCTCGCTGCCTGCCTCTCTCTGCCTTCCTGTCTCTGCCTGCCTCTCTCTGCCTTCCTGTCTCTGCCTGCCTCTCTCTGCCTTCCTGTCTCTGCCTGTCTCTCTCTGCCTTCCTGTCTCTGCCTGTCTCTCCGCCTTCCTGTCTCTGCCTTTCTCTGCCTTTGTCTGCCCGTCTTATGAGTTTCTTTTGTATGAATAAAATCAGTATGTAGTTTAAACGGGTATGTCTGTGCTTGTGTGTGTGTGTTTGCCAGCGGGAAAAACCATCAATCACATAATGTCCCTCTTCATTTTGGAGTTTTCTTATGAACCCAAAACTTCAGTTTGTTCCCCTAAGCAGGGAGCTCTGACATCAGGTCAGGACATCAGACGCTGAGAACAGCCCTGTTTTTCTGAAGGTCTCTCCCACCATGCGGTCCGACGAGCTGGCCGATGCCGTCCTCAGCATGAGGAACGTGGAGGTGCTGGATGCGGCCGACCTGTGGACCACGTTTGAGACCATTGAGAACGGAGAGCTGGGTAGAGTATGCGTTCCTGACCCCAAGCAGTCGGACTTTCAGACGCAGTAAAAAGCTTATTTCTCAGAAAATCTTCTTTTTCTCATTTTTGAGAGCACTATAAACCGCTTGTTCACTTGGTATTCATAATGACGGAAAAGCACACTTATTAACAAGTCAGGACAGCCACAGGCCAAGACAGGGCATCTCTTTTAACAGCAGTGTAATACTTTGTTTACCGTGCCACTCCTGTCTTATAATTCTTTCCCTGATTTATACATGTCAGCAGGTCTTGACCTCTAACCTGAAGGCTTAGTCCTTAACAGGGGCCCTACTGTACTTTAAAAAGCATAACCTGAATCACTTGAATAAGATATTTAGCTGTAAATACGTCACTTAGGGTGAGCAGCTATTCTGCGTGTTACTGTTGTCTTGGTGATTTTCTGAAGCCAGGTTAAAGGTGGGTGTTTCTCAACCAAACATCCGTCCTTCTGACGCTCTCAGTGAGAGGCAGATGCTAAAATTAATTTGTTTAGAGCTGCTTATTGGCCGCCTATCAGTCTATTTCAGATCACTTTGCATTGTGGCCTGCATATCATTTCGCAGCCAGATATTTACTAATAAATAATCACCGCTTTAAAGATTCCTGCTGTTCTGATCCCAGTAAGGGTAGCTCTGTCGTGGGGGAGGTCAGTGTGGTGAGTGCTCCACATTCAGGTGAGCACTTTTCTATTTCATCCGTGTTACGCATTTAATGGCGAAAGGGGCGTTCTTATAGATGAGGCGATTTCAATTGTTTCAGGGCAATTTAAGGCGATCCACTCTTCTACATTAGCATAATACAGCACGGCGATTAAAGAAGCAGGCAATTGTTTCCCTAATTAATACGTTTAGGGAAAAGTAAATATTTTCCGCACATAATTCTTTAGAGAGGATCTTATCAGACAGTGGAAATCCTGCCATGATTTAGGTATACGCTGGCTCCTTTGTTTTTCCTTTATTGCCCCTTTTTGAGCTGTAAAATGAGCATCCATGCTAATAGCATATGCCACAGTAACCTCTCTGAAAATAATGGCCGTATAATAGGTCTATTTTGCACATGACTGTGTTTTCTAATCATGTTCAGATTTGCAGAGGATAATTGCAAATCTGAACTGCGTAATTGCAAAAATGAAGGGGGGAAAAATCATCTTGTTTTAATGGATTTTTTTTTTAATAATGAAAATCCTTGATTATTATTTAGGTAATTGCTGTGAATTGCCTCAAAAATGCACCATAATGTAAACTGTTTTACTGCAGTTAACGTATGTATAAACAATTCAAATATTATACTCAAATACAAGTTATTTATAGATAGAAAGCAGGGGATAAGGTAAATGCAGAAATAAATTGATTGTTTTATGGTGCATTATTTATTGGAGGGTTGACTTCTTTGGTGCACTAATCCATATTAATGTCTTTGTTTTTTGGGCAGAGCGTCCGTTCTATCCCAAGGAGAGGGTTCTGGAACAGGTCCTTGAATGGAGTACTCTAGAAGACCCCAGCTCTGCCTTCTTGGTCATAAAGAAATTTTCCGTGGCTAAAATGGCTGTCTCCCAGAGAGGTACGCTGGAGAGACGCTCGGGCGGGTGGCGAGGAGCCTCTATCCAGCATAAGCCGGGATTTATGCTGGATCGAGGCTCCTCGGGGCTTGTTTTTGCGGAACGGGAAAATAAATTTAACACCATGTTCAGTGAAGGGAATTTGCATAATGTATAAGGACTTAGATGTCCAGCAACAATGTGTTTGTCCAAGTGCCTGGTGTAGGTGTGTTTGGTATTTGTGTGTGTGGCGTATTGTTTGGGTGGGGGGGGGGGGGGGGTTTCGTGCAGGAGAACAGGCGAAGAACGTCATGTGG
>JAODKL010000017.1:18096650-18122258 GCA_026780765.1 Petrocephalus schoutedeni
CTCGCGGTGTGTCCACACGGCCACTCTCCTCTTCTTACAGTGTCTCCTCGCGGCCTCTCTCCTCTCTCCTCGCGGTGTCTCCACACGGCCACTCTCCTCTCTCCTCGCGGTGTCTCCACACGGCCACTCTCCTCTTCTTACAGTGTCTCCTCACGGCCACTCTCCTCTTTCCTCTCCTCACAGTGTTTCTTTGCAGCCGCTCTCTTTTCACAGTGTCTCTTCTTTCTGAGCCTTTCAATCCACTGGCCGGCTGGGGTTCAGTTTTTTATTTATTTTTTGGTCTGTGGAAAGTGTCTGTTTTTTCTCTTTGCTTGTGATGCTCCTTTTATTTGTTGTGTTAGAGAAATCTGGGAGAGCTTGTGTGATTCAGCCGGAGGGCTGACTGGCCTTGTGTGTTTTAGGGTGGTGTGAGGGAGCTGGAGATCAGCGCTCTGTGGGCCCCAGCCATTAAAAGCTGTTTCAGCCAACTTGATAGTTCAGCCGTTACAGTGCTGATGGTATTAACCATGAATGCAGCCTTCTTTTCAGTCCTCACTGGGACCTGCTGTTGTACCACTGAGTCGGTTATTTATCCCTGTATTCTTTATTCTAAGCATTATGCTTGTAATTAACATTTTCAAGTTACGTTGAACTAAATAATGTGTTCAGTGGTACTTTCAAATGCATTTAGAAAGCATCCTTTTAGGAAGCAACTGTCTACATTCTTGTCTTATTTTGTGATGACTTTTTTGTAGTAATGATTTAATGAAGTGCGATAGTGTAAGTGCCCTCTTTTTCGGGTGCTCTCTTCCTGTTGGCTCTGCTTCCTGACAGAGGTCACAACCCCAGGGACCAGACTGCCATGTGATTGGCCTCTTTTATTCTTCATAAGCCAGCTAGAAGGCCGTTCTCTCATCCCTCTGTGTAGCTAAGCAGCATTTTGCTGGACATCCCAAAGGACATTCAGTTCATGAGAACTGTGCACAATGCTGGAAAAATGCCATCAGTTAGTTGTGGTGTTGATTATTTTGTGTGTGTGTGTGTGTGTTTTAAATAGTTGGGGATTTACAGTTTACACAGAAAAACAACAATGGTAAGTGCTTTCTTATTCTTACCCAATAAATTACAGAATTACTTTTCCTACCATTACCAATGCGTATTTTACTCAAAGACCCGTCTGCTCGATCTTGGAGGCCACAAACGGAGTCACATGATGCACTGTGCCCCCATTGCCATTCTCTCTGTCAGCTTATAAAAGCTGTTGATTTACAGCCTCTCTTTCCAACAGTCACTGATGAACTTGGACAGATGCCAGACTTTCCATTCTTCTTTTTCAAGATGTGTGTATAAAGCAGAGCATTGAGGCAGGGCAGGTGATGCATGTGTGCCCAAACGCCCCCTGTCAGGGAGGTGTCAGAGCGTGTGTGAATCTGTGATGGCCATGTAACACACAAGTCAGGCCCAAGAACAAGCCCAGAGCTATAAGCAACAAAAACTGGGCACCTCCACTCTCTTTTATTCTTCTTATTGTTAATGTGGAACTTATTAAACTCAATTAAATGCAAGGAGGGGACTAGATTAAAACCAAATCCACCATCACACCACATAAGAGTATGTCTTACAAAATATCCTTGTTAAATAAACACCACATAATAGTTGAAATGTTACGAAATACGAATGGTAAATGAACTCCATCTAATAGTATAAATATTACAAATATGTACACAGTTGAATTGCATAAATGTTACACTACTGTAAATAGAGAGTAATTAACTGTTACGAAATAAACATGGGGCCAAAAACCCCATGTGGCCTTTATTGCTGTCTTTGACAGTCACCGTCAGCCAGTGTGGGGGGGGGGGCATGCCACAGTGCTGGGACACTCGCAGCAGCGCGCTCAAACCCGGTGCAGCGTCCTCGCAGTAACAGCGCCTCCTCTCTACTCCACATGATGATGCGGCCCCAAGGGATATTTTTTTCCTGACTCTCATCACATCAAAGAATTGCCTTCCTGTGCAAAGCAGCAGATGAAAGTGCCCCCCCGATGCTATTCTGCTTAAATAAGGTCGCATGTCTGCCTCAGTGCGTTCCTCGCTTGTCTGGGCCCAGGCGGTGGGGTTCCGGGGAGGATTGCCAATGAGGACCTGAGGGTGAGGGACGCCTGTTTGAAAGATTAACTTTTCCTCCCATCGTGGATGCAGGTTCTTCTGCTGCGTGGACCAGGAGACGCAGCTGAAGTGGGTGACTGAGATCCTCAGGGTGAAGGTAACTCCATACATTTCTTGCTGCCGTACACATGTCACATTGGTGGGTAAGCAGCCATCCAGCATCCGGCTGGTCCTCATTCTTACTGTACATCCGAATATACAGAACTGTTCATTTCGAAACCTCTGCACCCCAGTATTTGTAGTACCCATCCAATATACCCAAGTTTTGGTTGACTTAACCCCTAGCACACAATGTTTGGCCCCTGGGAGCCCTTGAGGAGAGGTTTGGGAACTGAAGCAGTGTTCATCTAGCCATCCAAGATTTCAGGAACTTTTTGTTGTGTTACTGTTCATTTACATATATTCTGTTGAGTCTTTTTTGTTTGACCAAATATACCCATTCTTTACAGTGTGGAAGTTAAAATTCACTATTCGGCAAATTCCTATGCCTTAGTGAAAGTGTTGTTGGAGTTTTCCAAAAAATGATTCATGGGTACATGTTCCTTTTAAGAGGTACATTGGGCGTTTTTCCACCGCACAAAGTTTGGTACTTTCGGTACTTTTGGTACTTTCAGTACTTCCTTTGCGTTAGTTTTCAACTGGCTGGTACCAGTGCCAAATGACATCATCGGTAACCGCCCAGGAGTGACAATGGCAAGCCGTGCAGCACAGTGTTTCCAAAATGCTTTTCCAGTACCCCAACTGGTTTGGCACTTTCGGTACTTGACTTTTTGGTACTGGTACTCAACCGGAAGTCAATGGAAAAGCGAAAGTACCGTACCGAAAGTACCAAACTTCCTGCTGTGAAAAAGCGCCCATTGATTCCAGTTGTTTGCTGCCTCAAGAGGCACGTTTCTTATATTTGGTGATCTAAAACATAGTAGTTATCACTAGTTACCTTTAATCACGTGACTCGCCCCCTACCCTCAGGGTACATTTCTTTGGAAAACACTCTTACTGCTTGGCCCTTGTTTCCTCATTCTGGGGCTTGTCACAAAACCCACCGTCTATTTAACCAATGCCTGCATAATATACTACTGCAACTATGATTATCTTCAGCTTACACATTTCTTATGCAGAAAAAATTTTCTGCATTAGCACAATTTATCATAATGCAACTATAATTAAAAAAGGCCTTCTTCTAAGCAACAAGCATTTCTAGTATCTCTGATTCCTTTCCCTGTCATGTCCTGCACTCCTCTTCGTCACCTCAACCAGTCATGCTCATCTCAAAGGATCTAGGCTCGACGGCTATTTTGTTTTGCTGGTCCACTTGGCTCCGTGAGAGCCTACCACCAGCCAAAGAGCAAGCGTGTACACGCATGGCTTCACCACCAGCTTCTCACTCCTAACGGAACTCAGAGTACATGCCAGAGAGTAAAACACGCACATAAACATTATCTTCATGCCTTCTAAGGCCTAAAACATTTGACAGCAATCCCACAATGCCTCTCTCCTGACCTAACCCTCAATCCACGACAGATATACAGCTTTAAACATTTCTTGCACTTTTTCAATATAATGCACGGTACGTATACTGTCGAAATGAATACAATAGCACATCGATCACCCGATCGTCCTAAAGTGCTCTGATTCTGCTCAAATTCACCGAATACAATAACTTTCCTCGGTCGGAATTACTGTCGAATGAATGGATTTCCACTTCCCCCACAATTCAGACAACGAATAAATGAGTGGAAAGGATTTGAGGTCATCTGGTGTACACAAATAGCAAGTCTGCAAAGTGGCTTTGTTCCTGCAAACAGGCTTGCCAGGTTCCAGACATCCCCTCAGCTCCTGGTTAAGTACCATTACTGTCACAGGCTTACAAGGCTGAGCATAAATAATGCAGCTTCAAGCAAAACCTACAGATGTTTTTGGACATCTCTGTTGACTTTTTTTTTGTTCCTGCCTATTCCCGGGTTGTATAGGTAGGTTGTTCTTTTGGACCTTTAGCAAAAAATGGGCTGATTAATTATTTGTGTTTCTTAGACTTTGTTTATAGGGAAGAGGGCAGTAGTCTTGTATTAACATGAGGGTTTGTAGCTACTGGCCTGTCGCATGGTAAATATATGCACATTGTAGACTTTGTTGTGGTGAAGTCTGTAGAAGCAAGTCTGTTTTCTAAGTGCCTTGGGCATTCAAATTAGATCAATAACACAAGCTTTCCCCTCTTCTCTTAACGCCGTGTCTCTCGAACTATGTGTCTGCAGAGAATGTTTTTTTGTCGAAGCCTGTTTTCCTGAAACGGTGCAGGCTAGTGGTGCCCCCTGCTAATGCCCCAGCCTGCCTCGGTGTCTGTGCCCATGGGATCTGAGGGAAGGCTAACGGCAGATATTGGATTTTCTTAAACCCTCTGTTTTGAAATCCATCCACCGCCCATTAGATGGCCTCCTTGCTGGCGCGGTTTCCATGGAGACCAGCAAATTGCTTTCGCGCAGATTAAATGAGTGGCGTGCCGAGCCGCTGGGGTTCAGAGGTCACAGAGGAAATTGGGAGAGGACAAGTTGTTATGGCTCGGAGAAGAATGTAACAATGCCCCAAAACACGTTGGTACTATCCTTGCCTATAGATTAAAGAATGTGTTGGAATCCCTGCTGGAATGGCCTTACCGTGCCATTTATGAAGTCATGTGACATGCTTGCAGGTTATTCATCTAAAAAATAACTACAATACTTGGATTGGCTAAACTCTATCATGACATCTGTCATTAGAAACAGAATTCTACCGTTGTTTTCTAATGCTCTTCATATTGGTTGGATCGACAGATTTGCCTGTTGAATTTGGGGGAGAGTATGTTGTGTAAGAACAATTTGGCATAAGGACAGTGGTGCTAAATATTTGTAGTTGTGGTTATTTGAGTAATCGGGTGACAGACAGTCGATCAGTTCTTCACTTCCGTGTCCTTAATAGTGTAATATAAGCACCCAGAGAGTGGGAAGCATACCTGTCTGAATTATTTAGGACAGGCCCCAGAGCTATGGGCCCCTCGCCCCACCCTATCCCGAACATGGAGCACTAACTCATCCTGAGCTAAGTGTCTGTCTCCATCAGTCTCCCTCTAATTTCTCTATAATTTCAGCTGGGTAGTGAATTTATGGCTGGCGCTGCCAGCAGTGTGTCAAGCCTCTGCTTCTGGAGCCGCGCTGTTCACGTCCTTGCAGTCGATAGGCAGCTGCTGGAGTCCTATTTGCCGGGTGCTCAGCCTGGCCGGGACCGGGCGCAGGTTCATATGCTCACGTCGTCGTGCTGAGGGCCAATGAGTGCATCCAAAGTCGCACACTTGTTTGCTACGTAATAAGCAATATATAGTATGTGAAGTGCACACTATGTCCGAGTCCTCAGTATGGATGAGACAGAAGGTGAATAGTACCTACTACTTTCTATGAAATTCCGAAGCGTGCAGCCGGTAGAGGCTACGTTATCCCACAAGGGGGATTACGTGAAATATGTATTTCTTTAGTTGATAATGGTTCTAACTAAATTATATAAGCATCCAGCTGAGGTATTGGTATCCAAGGTGGTGACTGCAGTGTGTCTGATTGCATGCATACTGTTCTCATGCACATGTGTAGTACATACTACATTAAAGGTCTAGTACTAGGCTTCTAACGAAATTCAGTACATACTGTATAAGTATGCAATTCCTAATGCACACTCTGTCTTTCCCATTACAGTATGGAGGAGAGGTATGGCCTGCAGGGAGGATTCATCGGCTGCCTGCGCTTCAGAGCCACACCAGAGGGACGGCAGGCCAGAACAACCTGCAGAAGGACCAGGAAAAGCCAAAAAAAGAGGTTTTATCTCTTCTTCTTTTTAAAAAGGAAAATGAAACGAGACAGTAATTAGATTGCGACATTTCCTATACACTGAAAAGCAGTGGCTCCTTGCGTGGCCTACTTCCTGTTCCCTCGGTGCTCTTTAGATGTATAAACGTTATTATGATTGTGCTTGTACACATTTCTGTGTTTTAAAAAAACCCCACACTCCTAGCATAAAGAAATGCCTTATAATCCACACTGTTGCTGCACCATGAACACTTAGGGAAGTGCGCAGTGTCCCCGTGAATTCCATCCTCTCTGACTCACGTCTCACCTTCTAGAACCTTCCATCGGTGACACCGAAGCCCCAAGAGCACTGTGCCGATGTCCCCAGCACGTCGTTCCACCACAGGGCGGCTTTGGTGGCTGACTGCTTGAAGCAGAAAGACAGAGCTGGGAGTGCCGTCAGCCACAGGAAGAAGTGCGAGGACATGTGCCAGATGCCTAGATGGCATCTTGGGTATCTCGTCAGCCAAGACAGAACCCAGCCCAAGACACCAGCCCGAGAGTACCAATCTCAGCTTGTTCCCAGCCTGCTGCAGGAGTTGAGTTCAGTGCTCAGCAAAACGGGTCGAACCATGAGGGAGGATGCCAGCTGATGGGCTACCCTGGGTCCTCCTGTCCACTATGGGGCGCTGTGAGCTCTACTTTGAAAGAGTTTCCTGCTCTGCTGTCATCTCTGGCGACCTTTCGGTATGCTGTTATTCTGGTCCTTTTGTGCCAGTTGAGTTTGGAAAAGCAGAATGACTTAAAAAGGAGTAAAACAGGGTACAAACACAGCAGAAGATGTAGCGTCCCTGGTGGGAATATCACTTTTCAGGCCAGACAGCGGGTCAGCATGCTGCTGGTGTTCACAGTCCTGCGGTATCAGCGCTGACAGGTACATAGAAATGTGGTATCCCGGGATGCTGACAAGCAAATAACGGCAGCGATGTCGCCGTGCCGCCCGGCGCACGCTTGAGGAGCTGTGTGCAGATAGAGCTTCGCTCTGAGCCAGTGATGTTGCCTTTATTGGGTGCCAAAGTCACGGTCTTCCTCGAGTGCGCTGTCCAACACATCATAATTCACTTTTAACTGTCTTGTTTTTACCTCTTCTGTTTTTACTTAATAAATTATTTAATTAATGCAGATGCTTCCTTGTGCTTTTTATCACCAATATAAAAGTAGAAAATAAAAATAAAAAACAATCCAGTCTGTAAGACAATGGTTGTGTTATTTTATGATGACTCTTATGCAGCTCTGGGCTGTTCCTAAGCTGATTCCTGGTACAGAGATTACCAGCCGGCTTGTGTGCCGCTAAGCCAGCTGGTTTTACAGCACGTGTTTACATGCATGGAAATGAACACAGACATGTAAACAAGCTTTTTAGCTTGTTGTTCAGATCCCCGCAATATAAACATCAATTTTATAACGATCTGTGAATGCAATTGAAAAATTAACAATGCCAAAAGTCTTGTATTCCGTTTGTTTGCTTATGGTTAAGGTTAGGGCTGGGTAGGGGTAAGGGTGTCGTGATAGGGATTAGATGGACGGTCTTCACTAAAATGGGAGTACAAATGTGTGTGCGTGTGGGGACGCGTACACACAAGCTTGCCATGAACTTTTCCAACGAAACTGCACCACATCTTTACACTGAACTCTGGCAAATAAATAAATAAATAAAAAACGGGGCCTTGGTCCACCGCACGTTTTATCTGTGGTGCTGTGGGACCTGTAATCTCAGACCTTTAAAAGTAGAACTGGGAATATGGGAGCCACCGCTGGCCTGCCAGAACTGGGCCAGCATACAGATGCCTTCTGAAGAGCAGCTAATGACTCACGCACTACATGAAAAGCTGGGATCTTTTTAAGTCCAAATCTGCAGTTTCATGCTAGAAAGAAAAAAAATCTTACTCTAATTGCTTTATGTTGGGGGGCCTTTTAAAATGACTGTGGAGAACATTAAATGTTGGGAAACATAAATAAGGCTGTGGCGGTACGACCTCACCATACCGCTGTAAAGGTCTCACAGTTTCCATATAAATGTAAATAACTTTTGCCTTCTGTGAAGCTTATTTCCCGATAAAAAAAGCAATTATGAACATTAATTTCTAACTATACTTAGTGTTTATTGCCACCAATGAGAAATGTGTCGTAAGTAGTGAATTCCTGACACAAAGTAAATGGAAGATCTTGTGTTCCGGATGCACCCCACTGCTCTGCTGGGATGCCGACAGATTCTGTTCCTGTTCCGCGATGCACATCTTCCCAAGAGAGCAGGTTTTACTAGTAGCTGATCCGCTTTTACTGAAGCTTTCTCTTCGTCTAAATGGAATTCCAGTCCATGCTGAATTGCTTGGATTTTCACTGGATATTTCGACCCCTGTGTCCTCTCTGGTCGTCATGGCTGTTATGTTTCATAGTTCCATTGCCTTGCTGACAGTTGTCCTCAAACATGTGGCTGGTGGGACCCCACATCTGCTTCATTAAGTATTTAAATGCTTCCACAGCACATAACTGCACAGATGGATACCTTTGCTTTTTTTTTGGCCAGAAAACCGATTTTCAGCTGTCGTTTGTCACACGCGTTTCGCCTGTTGGGTCGTCTTTGAACTTCTCGGCTCTAATGCCGGCTCTCGCGATGATCTCGGTTAAACGTCAGACATGGATCCCCGAAGATCAGTCCAAAAAATGACAGAGTGTACTCTTGGGGGAACGCGATGCTGCATGTTACATGCTGAGGTTTGATCTCGCATTTCGTCGCCGCCGACTGCCTGGAGTTCCCCAGAAATCAGACGGGGATGTCACGGGACCCTTTTGACAGGATGGGTCCTGCAGCGGGATCACAGAGCTTCCGTTCCTAAGGCCTGTTTTGCTACGCAGATAGTGCCAGCACAGCACTATTGGCAAGTTTTATATTTTTCCGAACCATAACATTTTTATTGTAATTTTTTGATACATAAGTAAATTTTTTACTTTCCGAATTCTATTTACTAATGCCTGCCCATAAAGGGAATAGAATGAATCAGCTCTAGTGTACTTAAAGCATAAAACCCTTCATTGCTTGTCCCCGTAATTAATTTTGCTGAACTATTCGCCACTGAATAAGCACTACTGTGCTCTGGACACAGGCCAGTTGGAAGTTGAACAGCCGACCATTTTAATTATGCTTCAGTTCAATAACACTCAGAAACTTGCTGGTGTTGTATCTAAATGTCTGCCTGTAAAAGCATTGCATGTAATAATATAAGTGGCATGTGCACTGGATCTGAGCAGGGCGACCTGGAAGAACGTGGGCCTTCCGGGCTTCTTGGGTTCAGAGTGAGGCCACAGCGCAGCACGGCGCTCCCACTGAACCTGTGCAGAGGTCATGTGACACACCCAGAGTGTCAGACATCAGCTGACTTGAGGTCTGGTCGCCGCGTGGCCCTGCAGTCTCCAGCGCCACGCTCGTCACACCCCTGCGATACCCCGACTGAGCCGCATAATTAATTTTTTAAACCAGCCCCATTTCATCTAATTAAAACACAGAAGAACCGCGATGCAACACGGAAACTCCTTTTAAATGCCCCATTCAATTTCTCATCGAGATGAAAAAAATATTAAATATGCAGAACATTTTAATTAAATAATTTCAGAATGAACCCTTTTCAACTGATTTTAACAACTGTGCAATCAGACAGTTAAACATTTAATAAGCGTTTAGATGTAAATGCTTATTGGGTTTAGTATAACTGAATAAGGACACACATTTGCTTTAAGATAAATCCTGCATGATTTTAACATTTGTTTCTGTCTGACAAGTGAAAATAAGAGCAGGAATATTGGCTGTGTGCTGGGTGTGGCGGGGGTAGGAGTGGGCAGGGGGACTCACAGATGTGCTGTGATTGCAGTTCCTACCCCCCGACCCCCCCACCATATTACCATGACATGCGCTCTGGATTTAGGGTCACATGGGTAATCGTCCAGAGCAGCCACTTCCCATCCACCATCAAGGTGTCGGCTGTGTGTTTGACTTGTGTCCGCTCTTTGGCATCCTGCCGCCGATGCTTCTTCGTAAATCTCACCGTGCTCTTTCGGGGGAGATCTGGCCTCTTTTTAATTAAAGATAGCAGGAAGCCTGAGGCCTGCATGACACAGAGCTGAGGAAGATTATGCTGGTGTGCAGCAGACAGATGGGAGCTGTGGAGTACAAATGAAGCAGGTGTGAAGTAGAGAAGGATACAGGGTACAGAGGAGGCAAAGCAGGGAGAGAGACAGGGGGATATGGGGTATAAATGAGGCAGAGGCAGGAATGCAGGGTACAGAAGAGGCAAAGACAGAAAGAGAGAGAGCGATACAGGGTATAGATAAGGCAGAGGCAGGATGAGAGACAGGGATGCAGGGTACAGAGGAGGCAAAGGCAGAAAGAGAGAGAGTGATACAGGGTATAGATAAGGCAGAGGCAGGATGAGAGTCAGGGATGCAGGGTACAGAGGTGGCAAAGGCAGAAAGAGAGAGAGGTATACAGGGTATAGATGGGGAATGAGTGAGGTAGAGAGAGAGAGGGATACAGGGTATAGATGGGGAATGAGTGAGGTAGAGAGAGAGAGGGATACAGAGTATAGATGGGGAATGAGTGAGGTAGAGAGAGAGAGGGATACAGGGTATAGATGGGGAATGAGTGAGGTAGAGAGAGAGGGATACAGGGTATAGATGGAGAATGAGTGAGGTATAGAGAGAGAGGGATACAGGGTATAGATGGAGAATGAGTGAGGTACACACAGCAATACGGGCTACAGATGAGGCAGTATTCCCCTTGCAAATTCCAAAGAGAAGCCTGTACATCTGTGATAAAACTGGCATGATCAACAGCAGAAATGACTTGTACTAAGAGCCATGTGGGCAGCACAGCTCTCAGCCTTGTGTATCACAGAGTTGGAGGGGTCCTTTAGTAGAGCTGAAATATACATGGCAAGCTTGCTGTATAGTTTTATAGAGCTGCAAGCCAGCTGTGAAGGGGACTCAGGTCTTCCCCCGGAGGCACGGAGGGGCCTTTTGCCAGATGCGCAGGGCAGGTCATGTCCTGGACAGCTCTGCAGTGTGGGCCCAGCTGGGGAGCGGCTCTGTGTTTAATGTGCATCCTTATGCTCGCTAAGCTGCCCGTTTAGGCTGCAGGCACAGTGGGAGTTGCTGTTGGCAAAGCTGCCTTGGAGGCTGAACAAACCCCCTGGTTACTCCTGCAGCTTGCAGCCCAAAGGAGCGAGGGGAGGCATGACAAAGCGTCCTCGGTGGATAATCTCCACCTCTCTCTCCAGCCATTCTGTTTCCCAGAATTCCTAATGCTATGAGGAAATTCCATATCATTTTACAATGTATATTTATATTATTTTTTTCTGTATTCTACCTCGCTGTAGGATCACATACACACAGCGAGCGAAGGCACCCAGATAACAAGCTAAAATAAAGACCAACATTCCAAGGTTTATGGCCCAGAGGTCTGGAATCCTTGACATAGACAGTATGAGGTCAGTACAGCATGGGGCCCCTTTAGTGGCCTAGCCCAAGAGGGGTGCACCTTTAAGTACTGATGAGGATGGGATGAAGGAGACCAGTGTTTCCACGCACACACACACACACAAACACACACTCCTCACACACAGTACCTCGAAGAAAGAAGGATCTGTTTTATGACTTTGTGTCTTACTATTTATTAGTGCATATATCTGCATATATCTATAATGTAACAATTTTGTTCCCCTCATTAAGGTATCTCACATGTTAGTGTCCATCTTCCTCACAAAGACAGTTAGGTATATGAATTTATATCTATGTATGTATGTATGTATAGATTTCCATTCAGACTCTCATGTCTATCTTAGAGAAATTAGGAAGCATTTAAAATAATGTGACCAGGTATCTTAGCAATTCCCCTGAATTCTTTACTTTGTTTAACCAGGAAAGCCCCCGTCTCTTTTTGCGTTCCTGAGGACCTATTCTGGTCTCATAAATTAGCCATTAGCGCCTTTTTCTTTTTCTTTGCCCTGCACTTTTTACATTGAATGAATGAAGCAATAAGTGTGTTAGACATGGGTATCAAATCATTGTAATAAGCCAAGTTAACTACCAATGGAAGTGTACAAATGTTTAACTAAGACTGTTATTATAGGAAAATAATGGCAACGCCTAAACCAACCTTGGAATAAGATGTGCTGTATGTCCCTTTAGTAAAACTTATCCAAAAGTGTCAATATCTGGCAATGTGTAAAACAACCGCTCATACTCCATCCCAGTGGGAATAACCATTACGTATGTAGAATTTCAATTAGGAATTAATTAATGCAAATTGTATGATGCATAAACCTCCAGGTTACTATGCAATGATTGGTATCAAACTGATGGACAAATTCTCCCAAATACAGATCATCACGAAATTGCACGTATCTAAAGTTAAATACTTTAATGGAAACCACCTCTAAAGTTGGCTGAGTCTAGGGTCATAAATCTAATGATCCGCAGGTCGAGATGGCCCAAACCATTGTGTTGGATTCCTAATAATTAATATTCATGGACCTCGGAGCTTTAAAATCTCACACCCCGGAAGCTTCCTGGGGGATGGAGCAGAACCTGACAGACCAAGGCATGCCGGCGTGAAGCAAGCCGTAAGAAATGCGGGGAGAAAAGCCGCAAGAACTTCAAAGACGCACCAGACATCGACCAGCTCTCGATCATCTCATCCGCAGCCATGTAAACTCTCTCCCCGTCACGTGGTAGTTTAACTTGTCCTACTAATCAGCTTTATAATTTTGGGTCACGCTTTCAGCTTAAAGGGCTTTGCTTGGCAGAGCAGAATTTCCTTGTAAGGGTACCCATTTCAATATGGTCACTGCATTTGTCACGGTCTGTCCATGTCTCCCTGTTGTGCCACGCCCCTTGTTACCCACGTGCGAATGTTTCCCGATTGTTTTCTTGATTGTTCCCAGCTGCCCCGTGTTCCATCCGTGATGTCTGGTGTATTTAGTCTACCCGTGTTTAGTCCCCAGTGTCGGTTGTTGTGTGTATTAGAGGTGCATGTCTCCATACACCGGTTTACGGTCTCCGTTGTTGTTCTTGTGTTCAAATCCTGTGTTCCTTTTGGAATAAAACGTCTGTTCACGAAACCGCCTGCATCATGGGTCGTCGATCGCGGCTAAACCGTGACAGCATTTCCATATTTCATCCTGTTTGTTTGATTTTTATTCTTATTTTGTTTTTGTTTTATGATAAGCGCAATATCTGTCATGTGTTAGCAATAAACGCATGCTTTTTCACCTTTGAAATCTCCTTCTCGTTGAGTGCTCATAATAAGTCACTTCATCGGTGTGAAACCATTACTAAGCTTCTTAAGTCCCAAGCTCATCGTAAAGTATCGCGAGACTCTCTCTACACCTGAGTTCCGCTGAAGAGTTGGTAGGTTATCATGTGAAGCTGTTCACTGGATGAACATTCTAACCCAGGTTAACTAGTGATACTGTAATCGGTGAATTCCATTCATATTCTGGAGTTAAATCTTCCAGTAACTGACCAGGGACTCCCATAATACTTTTTCATGGAGAAATAACTATCTGAGCATAATAATGAATAATTAATTATTAATAATTTCCCTACATAAGGGTGGAGACACCTTTATTTGAGCTGATTTTTCCTACACTCACCATCTGAAGATTGACACTCTGTGATCTCTAGTTTCTGTGAACAAACTGCATCACTGGAAGCGAAACCCTTTCGTTGACGTTTGATGATTTAATTTCGGAGGTAAACTTGCCAGCCACTTTTACTGTATTATTTAGCAGACTGTTTGCTTGGATAGTCTTGAGCGTGATGACTTTCCTTTCAACAGATGGGCCAGAACAATCACAGAACTGTAGACACCAATGAGAGCTTATCAATGATGCATACTTTTAATTACATGATATTATTCTATCAATATTTAAGTTTTGCCTGAATATTAATTAGAGTTAACCGTCAGCAAATACGGTGCTAGTCAAACATAACCCATTAGCTTTAGCTTTGAGGCTGTAGTTAGCTCGCAGAAAAGGAGCCTTTGAAGTTTCACATAATTTTTGGTTCCCGACCAAAGTAAACAGTCGCCTCCTACAATTACCAGCTTCACTAAATTGATCGGAAAGTGTGTAATACTGAGAAAGAGGTGTTTGTGACCTTAGGTCACTGTAGTGAATGGCTTCATTTTGTGAAGAATTTGTTCTTTGGAGCCTGAAGAGGCTGCCTGGAAAATAGCAGTGCCATCTTTTATATAATCAATGGCCGTGCGTGAAACATTGGCGCTAAGCTTTTTCATCTTGTCCCTTTGATATGAATGTGCCCCACTTCAGCCCGGCAGTCGATTATATAAGTGCACCCTTGTGAAACCCGAACAGGACTGTGGGGGACTCTTCGGAAAACAAGGACAAAATGGCAGCAAATTATATCAGTGCGATGTGGTCATGGTTGAATGGAATGTACCAATCTTACCTAAAACGATTACAAATTACATTTATCACACCGAGTTTGTTTATGCGGCCATATTAGTATTTTTTTTGTTGACTGACATTATAATTTCACTTTACTATTTCCCCTCCACTGAATTTGCTATATTGATTTTCCTGGATTATTTAACCCCACACATGAACTCTATTTAGAAAAAGAACAGGAGGGATTTACGCACAGTCTGGAAACAGGCATCTTCCCTCCAGCACTTGCATTCGTTAACATGAGAGCCTCGCCCTATGCAAAACAATTTACCCTAACTCTTCTACAGCCCCTGAACCTGATCTGTGAATTATTCAGAGGCGGCATCATTCGCCCGCTTGGTGCTTCTGCCTCAGCGTGAGACACTATTGCAGAACTCATTAAAGCAGTGATTTCTTCTGTTCGATCGCTTAACTGCATTCATTTGCAGCATGGGGTGCATCCTTCCCTTAGCCTCCTTGTCTGCGGTCAGAGGAGAGACCCACGGCTACCAGTTATGTGTTTGAGAACAAAAACACGGTAGTTTGCAAGCACTTCATTTCTCTCAAAAGGCTATACGGCAGAAAATGGCAACATTTTCTGATGGCTGCATTGTGAGTTTATGTAAAACAAGCAAGATCTTGAGTGTCACATTATAATTTGGCTGAAGTAAACAAAGCAACTTGATTAGAAATCTGTTTTAGCTAAAGCGACGTATGTCTACAGCTATGGCTTTGTTTTGGTTCTCTGCAGCTAAAAGTTCTCTTGGGTCCTCTGGTCATATTTCGCTATTCAGACACCCAGCTGCCAGTGGGAGTGCGGGGGGCCACCGCGTGCTCTGTCACCACTCAGCATCGGTAGCTCCCATAGGTCACAATCAGCAAGGCATCCTGGGATTGGTGCTCGAGCAGCTTGAGCGGTGATGGCGATGCAAACTGGGTCAGAAGCCAGATCGGCTCCGATCCAGGAGATGACATTTGTCATGTCAGTATCGGAAATGTTACGGAAACGCAGCTGCAGTGATATTCCTGACTCAGCACCAAACGCCAGGCACTTTCCAGCAGTATGTCAACTTGATGTTGCCTAGAGGGCCTGAGGCTTAGCTGGCCCAGTTTGCAGAGAGCTCTCTGTGTCTTCCAGCTCTCCGCACAGACCCCCTGACAGCCCCCCCCTCCAGTGCAGCCGCTGACCAGCTCCATGGCCCAGGAAAATGGATCCTCATTGGCTCACTTCCGGTATGCTCATATAGTTCCCAGTACGTTTTTCAGAATCACTTTGACTTTTTAATCCTGGAGGAATTCATAACATACTGAGGATACATCAGGAAAGAAAATGTGTTGCTGGTATTGATACTGCGATTGCATAAAAGCTGACAATTTGCACAGACAACATACGAGCTAGAAATGAACTTCCCTTTCCTGGCTACAGGGAAAATCTCCTCTGGATAAGCAAGCACAGTTCTCTGCTCAAACCTTTTGCAATGGAGTTCTGTTAGAGCTTTCTGGACATACCAGAATTGTTTGGTTATAAATTTAATAACTCAAACGGTATATTTTTGTGTCGAATACTGACAGACGGCCAAATATTTACAAATTACCACTTTAACTATATGAGAGATATGGTTTGGAAACAGCATGCTTGCTATAGAAATGCACTGGGGATTTAAATAAAATAATGACTTGAATTTGATATGCTTGTTTTTTTCTGGATGATGGGTTTGCTGGGACAGATTGTTCACACTTCAAGTTTGCATTATAATTGTTTTGGTTAAGGATGAAACTATTAGTTTTTCATCTTTCAGGGATGTTGAAGACATTTTCCCAAGGAATGCACATCCTGCTAATGAATTAATTGCACATTTAGCCGGATTAATTTCCTCCAAATTAAAGCGAAAACCACTCATTATTCCTCCTGTAAACATAGTATCTGGGCTATAAACAAAGCTATGGATAGACTCCAGTTTATTCCTATTATGTTTATGAGCGACAAAAATGTGAGTTTAGTCGACAGTGGAAATTAAATGGGCGAAATGTCTGGCTGCCGGTCTGTCTGTGTCACTCATTGCAGGTTAGGGCGTTTTCCTCCGTCGTGAGTCTGAGCAGGGGGTCAGAGTCATAGAAATAAATAAATATCAATAAACAAGTAAACTAATAAATAATACTCCACCCCCCCCCCCACCAAATGTGTTTCATTGTTTTATGCTTTTAATTTGAACTTTATTTGTATTTTTAACCAATCCTTTGAACTAATAAGATCATTCCATGAATAATCAAAATCTATAAAATTTAGTTCAATCAATTGCAAATAGCAATAGACTGTCTCACGGTAAAGCCATTATTATGTGACTTTCCAGAATGTTCTGTAGCCCTTGTGTTGTGTTTTAAAACCAGTGAGATTTAATTTTAACCACAGGTAAGATTAAATCCTAAATTAATACATAAAAGAGTTAGGAGATTACTGTTCCTTTCTCATGAATCTGGCCTAAGGGGAGAGGTGGATAGACAATGGAAATATTTTTAATTAAAATAAACTAAAAAAAATGAATATCATAGGAAGCAGAAAGAGGAGAGAGGATCACATATAGGGGTATTAAAAGATTTATGGTGGGGCTGGATGGGGTTTATCAGGCAGCCCGGCGAGGTGCTCTCCTGAGAGCTGGGCTTGTTTGGTCGGGATGCGGGATAAGGAGCAGGCCGGCCGGTCCGGATAAAGCGGCGCCAGCCTGGCGTGAGAAATAGATAGCCAAGATGATCTGGCGTGCTATTTATCAGTGCGCTGGAAGGCCTTTTATCTTAATGAGGGCCGCGGGCGGCTCACAGGCACCCCCCTGTACCACCGGCCTTCTCCCCACAGCAATTAGCTTGCAAAATAAAAACATAAATAAATGCACTGGTGTAATGGAGAGCAGATTGATAGGCAGGCAGTGGCCGGCCCGCGAGCGGCGCCAAACGACGCCTATTCACTGTCTCTCTGCTTCCTTTGTCCTCCCCTACAGTGTCTATGACGATTATAAAAAGGGGGTGGAAAAACTCTCATGCTAATGAGCCAATGGAAATAGTCCTGTAATTGGATTGTCTGCTAAACTGCACTTTTTGAATAGAGGTAAAAGTAAATCACTTAATTAAGCTAAATATCTAGCTGAATGCTTAGTGCGGACATGGGAGCGTTTGTTTACTTTTTTATGTGTTCATATTTAAGACAGGAAAAAGTGTTTTTAATGCCTTTCATTTCATAAACTTTTCCTTCTGTTTATAGACTTATTTTTAGCAACACTTTAGCTCAGCCTGCAAATGATAGCAGGAATGCTGTTCCTCTTTAATTGTTATCCCAGTGACGGCTCATAAACGCAAATGTCAGAGTCCCACTCTGACAGCGGCTGAGAAAAACTCCGCCCGGCCGCACATATAACCCAAGAGGGCGAGATGATGGATGGAACGGCAAGAGCAGCTCCATCCTCAAGTGGCCGCGCCACTAACACAGCCCCGGGCCCTATTTCAGAGCCCATAAACCTTCATCTTATAAATTTATTGATAAAAATACATTAAAAAGTCTGTATATGAATGGGTATTGTCTCCATATTTTATATGATGGAATGCATTTTAGACAAAGAAGAATGCTTCAACTGAGTCGCTATATGTATTATAGAAATACACACGCCCTTGTGAATGGCGCTAAGATCTATGCAGAAAGATCTATGTTGTGGTAAATGCCGCAGGGCCTGATTCCGGCCTCCTCTGCAGTTTAGGTTACTCGTGAATTGAATCCACAGCCTGTACCTCTTGCTCCGCCCAGCACACCTGCTAGCTAATGTGAAGAATGCGGGCTGGTTGCACCCATGTTAGTATGGGCTGGCCGCCCTCATGCTAACTGAAGGCCTTCACTCTTAATAATTCAACGTGTTTCAATTATTCAGAGGGCTGTCCTTCATGGCTCATGCCTGCCACACCAGCAAGGTGTCTAATTGGTAAGCCAGGTCCCCAGTGGAATGTTGCATGGGGTAGTTCTGACCTCCAGAGGGCGATATTTAGCATGTGCAAAAGGAAGCAAACAACAACAACATCAACAATAAAAGTGGCAATTTCTGCAGCACTGTGGAAAATGAGAACAAATTACTGAAATTAGCACACACTGGTGTGCGGAGAACTCTCGACTCACAAATTATTGTCAAATTAAAATGTGCCTGGCGAGAGTTTATTTAAAAAGAAAGCAGATGCGTGGGCCAGCTTTTCTGGGCATCAACATCTCCTGCGTTATCCAGCTGTGCGAGAGAAGGAGGAAGATGAGGAAGATGATGAAGATGGAGGTTCTGAAGCATGATGTGCAGCTTTGTGCAGCTGTTGTCTTTGTGATTTTGAATTCAGAATTTTTATTTAAGAGTGCTGGCGTTTACGGATTTATATATTATTGCCAAACAAACCAAGTTCAATTAGAGCCAATGATGTCAGTCTCACAATACCAATTTAATTGCTTTGAAATTGTGACTGTCACACATCCACATGCTGAGGTACAGTACAGGTCAGTACAGGTCAGCGCAGCCTGGCAGCACAGCAGTGAAAATGTTTGGCCCCTAGGTAAGCAAAGTGGAGTGAAGCAAATTGAAAAGACATGAAACATGAGATACAAAGATCACTGCAAGACCACTGTAAGATCACTGCGAGACCACTGTAAGATCACTGCAAGACGACAGGGAGATCACCGCGAGGCCACTGTAAGATCACTGCAAGACCACTATAAGATCACTGCGAGACTACTGGGAGATCACCGCGAGGCCACTGTAAGATCACTGCGAGACCACTGTAAGATCACTGCGAGGCTACTGGGAGATCACCGCGAGGCCACTGTAAGATCACTGCGAGGCCACTGTAAGATCACTGCGAGGCTACTGGGAGATCACCGCAAGATCACTTTGAGAAACAGTATCACGGGAGGGGCTGCAGTAAACAGGCTTGGCGTCCTGAATAAGTACTAAACTTTTTGCATCTCATCTGCTGGCGTTCGCATGTCGTCTGCAGCTTTCACAAAACTCCAAAAATTCCCATTTAATTTCTTATGCCGGGCCCGCTATCGAAACAGGGGTGGGGAATGTGGTGTTGTCTAGGTTGTATGTGTACATTTAGTCAGAACAAAAACTATAATATATAATATATAATATAATATCAGAACATATTCAAATCAGGAGTAACACAATGCAAACTAGCGAAAATGTCTTCCATTCCCCAAAAAAGTCACCGGCATCTTGCTGGACGGCTAGAACAGCATCGCTTCAGTTCCCAAACTTGTCCTCAGGGGCACCTTTGCCATTCTATGTATGTCTTAAATTTCACTGTCAGCTCACTTAAATAAGTAACTTAATTAGATTTAAAAAGTGAATGCGAGATTGATTAGCTATACGAGGTGTGTTAATGGTCAAGTAAAAAATAAGTAAATGGGTGTAGTGGATGGGTGGTACAAGTCCTGTGGTGATTTTAGCAGAGGTTTTGAAGTGGCAAAACACTTTGACAGGGGTATATATATACATATATGATATATACTGATATATAGTATATATATACTCATATAACTCATAGCCAGGTCAGATGGCACCGGAGAGTGAGATCCTGCTGCTGGTGCCTTTGTCTTTCAGCTGTGAACTGGGCATTTAATCTGTGATGAAAGCAGTAGGACGCCAGCCAGTTGACCTGATAAGGTTCTGTGGCATGAGAAGAGCTCTTTGTGAAGGTCCTGTGTTATCCCCCATTTAGGTTTAGCTTTAGCACGGCCTCTCTCACCCCTCCCTGTGTCCCTTCCCTCCTGTCAAGCTGGTGCTGCCCATTCTGAATCCTCCCATTGGTATCGGTGGACTCAGGACCTTCACCACTTACAGTCTTCATCACATAACATTGTGCCGCCTGACCAAAGTGACCTGATCTTCACTGGACCTTCCACTGCTCTCAGATCTCGATCTAATAATCTCATAATAATTTTATACATAACTTTTCCCACCTGGAAATCGGGGACCTTACTAACACCTGCCAAATAAATAATTTCAAAAGTAATATTCTTAACTGCTTTCAACATGAAGATCAAAGTGAAAACAAAGTCCATATATGGCTTAAGCAGTTAAATGTGAACTTTTGAAAATGGCAGTGGTCAGATATGGCGTGGCTGAGATTGAGTAGCAGAGGAAGGCTTTTCATTGACTGGTGTCAAGTGTAAGGATGTGGGCATTGATCAGCAAGCTCAGAGTTTGCTATTGTGGAAAACAAAGCTCTTTGAAGGCAGTTTCCGTGCTGTTTGTGATGTGGAATAGAATTGAATGCGATGCTTCTCAAATACAACCGCAATGAACATTTCAAACTGAATGTCAAAATGTTAACAATCGCTTGGAAAAGTTCTGTTTAAAAATGGTTTGGTGGTAACAAATGTCTTGATGTCTTGTATATGCTACTTATGTAACACGGATGCAGCCCTTTTTGTTATAGCATTAACATTCTTGCATTTACAGGCGTAATTTTCTGTCACTATGCCTTAACACACATCCATGTTTACCTTGCCCATAACCCATGGCAGATGCGATAAACCTTAAAAAGAAATAAGCGTCTATTGGATCAGATTTATCATGCCCGGAGACACCCTGACTCAATTAAACAGCCGGAGCGTTGCTGTTTGTTTCTTCCAAGGACATGCCCGGGAAACTTCAATTTGCTGAAATTAAATCAAACTGCTGTCTTTGTGGCTGTGGGGGCACGGGGTGGCAGCCGGGGCGGGGGCCAATGCTCCCCTTTGTCTTACTTTTAAAATCCGTAGACAATAGCTATCTCCCCAGCCCAGTTCCTGACATCGTGGTGTGAGTCACATCAGAGCTGAGAGATAGAGAGTGGCTTTGCGAGCGGAATGGCGGCTCAGAAAGCCACCGGGATTCCGCTCTGAGTGTTGGAACAACATATGCTCAGCGTTTATTTTTAAAGCAGCAATTCTGCAAATGGCTGCCACGCTACGGGGATAATTGTTATCCAGGGTCGGTGCTGTGAATACACACAGAGCGCTCTGTCTTCCCTTGACCTCCTCCTCATCTCCAGGAGCATTCCTTCTGCGAAAATGATGAGAAAGGACTGCGCTTTGCCTTTTTTATGAGTCTGACACAGCTCTTTTAAAAACAATCTTCTTCAAAGGACATTTAATAGCAAACTTTTTCCTTATTTTGCAATCGGCTTCCCTCCAAATCTTGTTCCCTGTCCATTGTAAACTGTACCGTAGGTTGCTTTTTTTTTTTTTTCTTGAGGGGAATGTATATTGTTACTATATCTGAGGGAATCGTAAAGGTGAAGTGAATTTTTACCACCCACCCTGACTCACACACAGGCAAGCAACTCACAAATAAAGATGTCCAGTCCACTTGAGTAGAGTGGCTTCGGTCTTGGAGCGTGTCCTCAGGTGCCACATAAAGTGGTGATGTTGTGCCCAGGGTGTGGGAGGTTCTTACACAGACCCACTGTGTCAGGCCTTCACTTCTGTCATTTACTCGGTCTCCGCGGGACAAACATTCACCTTAAAGACCAGCAGTGCCTCTCCACAGGCTTCTTTGACCTGTGCTGTGCAGTGAATGGGTTTACCGTCAGTCCCCGGAGCAGGGAAGGAGTTTCAGTGTTTTTGTAATGCAAAAGAAAAAAATAAAAACATTTTCTTTGTTGTCGACAAGGAAACAGTGGCACATGGTGGCTGTGAGACATCCTGCCAGGACGTGGAAGCACATGTAAGACTGGGCTGCCGGCATGAGCTGAATTATATTAATAGGCTTTTTGCTTTGTTTCGCCTTCCTTTGGTGTCATTAACAATGATGATTTTATTATACTCCCTCGTGGTTTTAATTTTCATCCTCCTCAAAATATCAAGCAGGATTTGCTACCACTGGCATTTAGGCAGAGGGATGGAGGGTGAAGACAGTAATGCGGTGGTGTGAACATGAAGAATGAACATGTGAAAAGGCCATCTAGAGATGCGAGGACCTCTCAGGGTGTTCCACACTCTATAATCTTCTCCTTCTTCTCCGAGCCTCCAAGGCCCAGCTGAGCCGCAGCTCTCCGCCAGGCTAGGGCTGTAAGTAAGCTGCCATGTTGCTGCTCTCCGCATCAGTAGCCACCATCAGCCATTTATGTTAGGTGTTTCATCATCGTCGTCATCATCATCGTCATCATCGTCATCATCATCATCATCATTATTATTATTATTATTATTGTTATTATTATTGTTATTATTATTGTTATTATCATCATCATAATCACCATCATCATTCATATTATTATTTTTATTATCACCATTATTATCATTATTATTACTACTACTACTACTATTATCAGCATCATCCATCTTGCCACTGTTTATTATTAGGCAGCACAGGGGACCCCCTGGGAAAAGTTGTCTGTCCATCACAGGCTCAATACATACATATACAGTACACTATATGCATAAAAGTATTGGGACTTTGGACCATTGCACCTACAGGAACCTTTATGACATCCCATTCCCAGTCCATAGGCACCAGTATGGGGCTGGTCCCCCTTTGCAGCTACAACAGCTGCCACACTTCTGGGAAGATTTTCCACAAGAGTTTGGAGTGTGTCTGTGGGAATTTTTCCCTTTTAACTAGACAAGCATTAGAGGTCATCTCTGTTCTAGTCTATCCCAAAGGGGTTTGATGGGTTTGAAGTCAGCCCTCAGCGTGTGGGTCAGTCAAGTTTTTCCCCACCAAATTCACCCAACCGTCTCTTTATGGCCCTTCCTTTGTGCACTGGGGCACAGTCATGCTGGAACAGAAAAGGGCCTTCCCCAAACTGTTCCCACAAAGTTGGAAGCACAAAATTGTCCAAAATGTCATGAGTTCCCATCAGTGGAACTAAGGGACCAAGCCCAACCCCTGAAAAACAAACCCGTACAATTACCCCTCCTTCACACAACTTTACAGTTTGGCACAATGCAGTCAGGCAGCTAACGTTCTCCTGGTATCCGCCAAACTCAGACTCGTCCATCATACTGCCAGACAGGGAAACGTGATTCGTCACTCCACAGAACACATTTTGACTGCTCCACAGTTCAGTGGCAGTGTGCTTTACACCATTCTGTCTGACACTTGGCATTGCACTTGCTGATGTGAGGCCTGCAGGCAGCTGCTCGGCCATGGCGGCCCATTTCAGGAAGCTCCTGGCGCACAGCTTTTGTGCTGGAGTTAATGCCAGAGGACGGTTGGAACTCTGCCGTTATTAAGTCAACAGAGCACTGGGGACTTTTACACATATGTGGCTCAGCACCTGGCGACCCTGCTGTGTTACTTTGCATAGTTGTTACTTTACAAGTTGTAGAGGTATTTTAAGTGTCTTATATTTAGAAAATCCATCATTAATATATAGTGCATATTATGTACTCAAAATGGGCAAAACATCTATCAATACATCCATCCATCCATCTTCTGTAACCGCTTGTCCTATCGAGGGTTGCGGGGGGTCCGGAGCCTGCCGGCCCATCGCAGGACACACTCACACAACAGTCACTCACACATGTACACCTACGGGCAAAATGTGTTCCCCTAAAGGCAACACACTGGATTATGTTTCCTTGGATGATTTCCATCAAGGGTTGCCATTGAGTGTTTTTCTCTCTGGGTATATGTGAGCAGCAGACCGCCTCCCTGCTTCTCAGGAGGTAACAGAAATGATTGCTTCTTTGCATTGCATCCCACTTCTCCACGGCCTTCTGATTAGTGCCTGGTCGCTGGGGGGCCTGCTCTGATCATGCATACCGTCATGCTCCATGTACACGCATGCCGTTTGCTTGTTTACGCTCCCTTTGCCATCATTAAGGAAGGCCACCCTCTATTGTCACATGGCAGATTCGCCTCCACCCACAGAGCCATTAAAGCTCACCTGAATCATAGCCTTTCCAACCTGCCATCATTCAGAGAGCAGGCCACAGCATGCCGTGTATGAATGTGTCTTTTATTTACAATTTTATGTTGACATTTGGACTGACCTTTAAAATAAAATCTACGTCGCAAGGCTAAGGACCACGTTAATGAGTAATTCAATGCACTCTGTCGATTTTAAAGTCCATTAACTTTGGCTACCTCTCTGCATACCAAATTTGATCATTTCTCTCTCCCCAGACTCTGGCATCTAATTGCCATTCTAAGTGGGGCTTCTGGTAATAAGTCTCAGTTTAAAAATGCATGGAAGGTCTAAGTACGCCTCTGTACAGAAGCTTCCCTCCAAATAAATACGACAAAGATCACAGCCTACTATAGGGTTGGTGTTGGACATGTGGGTGCTGCCTGCATTAAGTGTCTGGAAATCACATATAATGTTAGTTGCCTTGCATAAATAGCCCCCATGAATGCTTGTTCCAGAAGTATCTCATTAATGGCTTACTCAAAGGCCTGATGGAAGTTTTGATGATGCCGTGTCAATTTTCAGCACATTTTACAGTTGTCTCGTCCAAGAAATGCCATGATGTGGTCATTCATAATAGACAAAATGGTACATTCTTCCTGGAGCTAAATGTAGAGGAGAAATTAACTTCACTGAGTGGTTGATTTAAATATACCCCTTCGCATTCTGCTCTTGGCCACGGATGATGGGACAAAAGGACGAGTGTCAGTACAGTCAGGGGTAATTGGAAAGTAAGTTAACTCTGCAATGTACCTTGGCTGCTACATGATATGAAGCAGGTACTGACTGGCACACAATTTCACATCATCCTCCTGGGAATCACTTTGGTGCAGTCAACATGTGCAATAAAGTACAAAATTATGAGCAAGTGCCTAAGTAATGCAGAATTTTCAGCAAGCCATGCATGTCACAGATTACTATTCACACACTGCTTTGCAGTACAAAGAGCAGCCACACTGTAACTGTCCATAGTACCGAACCATGCGATACTGCTTTGGCAAAGAGCAGCCACGGTGAAACTGCCTGTGGTGCTGAATCACACAACACACAGCTTTGGCAGAGTGGCCACACTGTAACTGTCCATGGTGCTGAACCATGTGACACTGCTTTGGCAGAGTGGCCACACTGTAACTGTCCATGGTGCTGAACCATGTGACACACAGCTTTGGCAGAGTGGCCACACTGTAACTGTCCGTGGTGCTGAACCATGTGACACACTGCTTTGGCAGAGTGGCCACA
>JAODKL010000017.1:18136217-18146675 GCA_026780765.1 Petrocephalus schoutedeni
GTATACTCAGTAAACAGTATACTTGAGAAGCATATTCCTGAGGCACAAAGAGTGCCTTGTTTTTGTGCAATTTAGAATGTTTGCTGCCTTCATCCATCTATTTCCTTCAAATATTCCTATACATCTTGGGCACTGACTCATTTCACATGTCATCTTGTTGGTAGCTACTTGGCACCGGCTGATTCATTAGTCTTCCGAGCTCGACAGCCCCAATATTAGCAGAATGGATGGAGTGGAGAGTCCCCCAGCCCGCCCGTGCTGAGTCCAGCCCCCCAGCTAGATCCCTCTGCCATGGCGACGTCTCTGGTTGGCACGCCCACCCTGGTGCCCCTAATAACGTACCTGGACGCACGCCTAGGCAGAGGTAAAGACAGTTTCCCGGC
The DNA here is from genome assembly GCA_026780765.1 of Petrocephalus schoutedeni. Lineage (NCBI taxonomy): Eukaryota > Metazoa > Chordata > Actinopteri > Osteoglossiformes > Mormyridae > Petrocephalus > Petrocephalus schoutedeni. Next base: position 18,136,601 of record JAODKL010000017.1, read on the forward strand.
ATCATATTACATCAATGAGGGATGAGGATATGAGTCATTGGCATTCTGCAGATGAGGGTCAACTCCCTGACGTATCCCGGAGCCACACTCGGGACACCTTGCCTGTGTCTGGCTATCTGCCTAATGGAGATGACAGAACTTTTAACACATCTGCATGCATCCCGGCCCCTAGACTCACAGCTGGCCAGTCGCAATACAGCACAATGCTGACTGATTATTGGAACATTTATAACAGCAATATTTTTATTACATATTAGCGACATGTGAGATGGCATCAGTTTCTCTGTATTCACTTCTGTCATAAAACTAATGCATAATTTAAAAATGAAAGACGGTATGTATGTTAATTTACTCCTCTGATATCTCTGTTCACCCATAATTTGGTACAGATGCTTAGAATTCACACTAAAGTCCTCTGTGTTGAGCTGATTAATGTGTATGACTATGCTGCTTGGCCTGAGCTGGAAATGATTGGGGAATAATGACCGAAGGCACATCCTGGGTGGCGACGGCCTTCTGCCCCCTGGGAATGATGAGCTTCCCTCTTTGAGCTTTGCCGTTTTCAGCCTCTATGTGTAATTCATAACAGTGGCCAGTAGAGGGCAGGCACAGTACACCCCAGAGCGCGAGCAGCCTGAATCTCGGGCAGGAGCTAAGAGTCCTCTTTTCTCATTCTATCATCAGCTTAACAGCAAAAAAAATAACAATGATGATAAGTTCTGCGTTCCTCAGCCTTCTCCAAGGTGAAAACTTTGGTTTTGCAGGTTGATTTGAATGCTGTTTACTGCAGAATGTTTGTTCTGCACCGTTGTCTTGAACAGCATGTGTTTTACAAACAGACGTGGCTTTAGTACTCATTAGGGCCCGGAGAGCCACTGGCCATTGGATGCAGCACGATAAGAAGCTCAGATGCATTAACAGACTCGGGTTCCCTGACAGCGTCGGGCCCGTGGGCTCTCGCCGTTCAGAAGGAGGCCACTGTAGCCATTTCGCCGGGTACTAGCAGTTTGTCACGTAAATGTATGAAAGCGCTGTTGGGGACATTTGTAAGCAGCGTCCTTTTTCAGTGTTGAGGCGCCTGTACACACAGGATCAGCAGAACAAAGGCCCTAGCAGACGGACTTGCAGCCGGGAAATGGCAGGTGCTGACTGGAGACTAAGAGGCAGCCACACTTGCTCCTACAAGCCTGACCACGGAGCCCAGCCTGGCCCTCCTCAAAACGCATCTCATTTTCAGCATTTTACCACAATCTTAAAGCAGCACAGATGAGTTCTGCTTGCTCAGTGCCTCTCTGCTTTTTATTGCATTAAGAGCTTTTCTCTTGATTATCTTCAGCACCCGTCCCTTCAGCTCTCATTACCGTAATATGAGTACAGGTGCACTTCTCATCAGGTTAAATAAGAGCGCGTGTCAGTCTGCGCCCTGTCATCCGGGCCCCCTCCCACATCCACCAATCACATGCAGAGACAGGTGAGGCTATGCAGCCCCCCACCCCCATGCAGGTACCACACAGTCCTCATATCTTAACTCACAATGTGAATTTTAATGATTGCCCATCTGTACTATTGTGAAAGTCTGCATCACTCTCTCTGACTGCATTCCCCACCTACCCAGCTAAAGCCTCAAACAGAGGACGTGCATCCATCCGTCTTGATCTCTTATAAATAAGATATTCAAGAGCAATCCAGGGGAGGCAGGCCATGAGAACAGCTTGCACAGGTGTCTATGAAAGTGTATAACGACGCAGAGCTGCATCTAAACATGAGGCATTTAATCATGCCTACAAAGGAATGGGCAGAATCGAACAGTAACATCAAGAGTCAAACTTTCAAAAGAAAGTGTGTGCAATACCATTGAGCTGGTAAATATAACAACAGATAATTGCCATAATTATATGATAATTGATAATTGCCCATCTGTGAATCAGCAAGCTTGCTGTGTCTGCTGCACATTTCGAGGGTCCAGGTGGCTCTGTGGTTGCGGGTCAAATCATATCTCTGACTTTAGTTGTGCATTTGCACATTCTCCTCTGGGTTGTGTGAGGTTCCTCCACTAGTTGGAAAAACAAGCGTGTAAGTTAACTAATATGTCAAGCATTGCCCATAGTGCTTGATTGTATGGGGGTGTGCACTGTGATGCATCGACATCCTATCTGCGGTGTACCTGCTTTTGTTCTTGTTTTTTTTTCTTTTCTGAACTCAGTATTTCAATAACATTGTCTAATAATCTCAAGGCTACAGGGTGTGAATTATGTGCGCGAGGAAGCCAATTACGGGGAGTTATCCGGCCGTTTATTTGCGACGGCAAGTTCTCGATCGAGCTGAGAAGCGCGGAGTTCTCATGCGAGTTGTGCGACGCAACTTGAGGAGAGTCCCCATGGAAACAAAGCGCTCCTTCAGGTTCCGCACATTTGCGCTGATAACAAATATCAGCAAGATCCCATGAATCACAGATGTCAAAAATAGAGGCAAAGTCATCACTGAAAGACAGCAGTGGCGTGATGGATGTTGAAGGAAGGACAAAAGGCAAAATAATAAGATTAAACGAAAGAGTAACAGATAAAGGATGATCAGAGAGCGGGGTGGACAAATGAAGGAGCGGTGGACTGGGGAATGTCAGATGATGGAAACACTGTAATGACAGACAGATGCAAAGGCCAGAGATAGCTAGGAGGCTCTTGTAAAGCATTTCTTATTGAAGTGTATAATTTGGAAGCTTTCATTTGTGCCATGGCAGGTGATGGAGTATGTGTGGGCAGTGAAGTCTCTGGGCAGGGAAAGGTCTGCAAGGAGAACAAGAATTGATTTGGAAGAACATAATTAAATGATGTTTATTTTTTCATAGATTCTAGAACAGCTAGAAACCATGATTGTTTCCACACACCTTCTACATGCAACATAACAAACTCTTTTTGCTGGATGGCAAATCCGTTAGTGACCACTTTGGCTTGTAATGCCTTACAAAAAGTATCCTTCAGATGTGTGTTGGGTGAGTGTGATGGTCGCGAATGTGATTGTCTGGAGTGTGATCATCTTTAGTGTTATTGTTGAGAGTATGATTGTCAGTGGTCTGATTGTTGAGATCATGATTGTGAAGGTGGTTAATTGTCATTGTTGACACACCACAGCACATAACAACGAAATGTGTCCTCTGCATTTAACCCATGTGACATTGTGACAACAGGGGGCAGCTATTTGAGGGCCCGGGGAGCAGTGCTTGGGGACGGCACCTTGCTCCGGGTACCTCAGCGGTACTTGTGCTACACCACTACACCACCTGCCTGCACCAGGTGTTTGTCAGGGGTGTGATCGTCATGTATGTGATTGTTGAGCGCATGATTGTTGGGAGTGTGATTGTCGTGAGTGGGATTGTAGAGAGTGTGTTGTTGGGAGTGTAATTGCCCAGAGCGTTGAGTGTGTGATTATCAGGAGTGTGTGCACATGTGATGCTCTCATTTCATTCAGCTAAGAGTGACCATTATGAGCCACAGTTTTGCCGAAATGGTGAAATACTGTGTGTCTCTGTCCTGCCGTGTGTGAGGGTCCCGAGACACCGTGACTCATTTCGGCAGTAACCAGACGCTAACACCGCAGCATCCAGCTCTGCCTTTTCCCTCCTCTGCTCCCCCCTGTGAGCGTAATTTTAGCTTGACACCTTTGTTTATTTGCATTGCTTAATTTCCAATATAGTGACCTGGAATGCTGCAGTCAAAGGTCACCTACATTAATAAAACTGGCCCAATTTCTCTCGTACGCATATTAGTATGACTTTTAAAATACAAATGGTTTTTATGGTGTTACACTTAAAGGGCTTGAGCTAAACACTGCAGGAATTTCTTCCCAAACATTCAATAAAATAATAAATGACGTTATATTATGCATTTTTAAGGTTTTGTTCACGACCAAGGCAATTTTTTAGTTCTTAAAAACACATACAGACTTTAAATTAAGCTTCTCACTGAATTGCTAATTCATAATCTTAAATTATACCTCCACCCCTGGGCAATTTTAAATCAGGGTCCTCATATCCCTTTCCAATCGTTTGAAATCTCATTCCATTAAATCCCTTAATTGGACCCAATAAATGTTTCAACATCTTTTTTTTTTTTATTCCTTCTCGCAGGCACATAGGGTGAGGCTAGTTTAGGAAACATTGCAAGTCTTTTTTTCCCATCTTAGAGGAAAATTAAGACCTGTCTCAGACACATGTCCACCACTGAATTTTGCCCATTAATTTGCACTAACCGTATCAGAGAATTCCCACCTCAACAAGACTAAAATGTAGGCATGTAAATGTGTGCTAGTCTAGAGGGTTCCTCAGGCTTGATTTAACCACAGCTAAACTTTCCCTGATAAGGAAGTGTGTTTGGCAGACAAACAGTCCTATAGAAGTATAACCTCACAGCCCTGCCTGAGCACACCGGGCTTCAAAGTGCCTGCTGCCTGGAATACACGTCAAGTGCCCGGGTATTCACAGGTGACCGCGGGACCAGTGAAAGGTGTCCGCTCATCTGAGCAGCGGAAGTGTTTAGCCCTCCCCGTCAGCTCAGAAGCAGCCAGCTTCCTGACATCAGATGAAAGTCCATTCCTGTCATCGTACAGGGACTTGTCTGTTTTGCCGATGGCTTTGTAGAACTTCTCTCAAGAATGAAATGTCCTATCAGACAGCAAGAAGAACATTGTGTGACAGGATACTTCAACACTTTCTCCCATGATTAAATCATATTAAAGATATCTATTGGAGGAAGAGAAAAAAATCCCGTTAACTTCCAGACTGCGAAAAAGTTACCATTTAACTTAATTGAATTGCACTGCTTGCCAACGCTAATTCAGGGGAACAAAATTAAGCTTTACAAATATGAGGTTTATCCTGGAACGAATGACTGCTTAGTAAATGCAAAGCAAGCTTTAATTTTGGAAAAGTGTTTTTGTGTAAAGTTTCATTAGGGTTTTTCACTCTCCATTTGTCACAATTGCTTTCGTGTCAGCGAGGGGCTCATTATCACTTTGCTGTAGTGACATCCCACAGACTGCTCCGCAATGGTGTTAACCTGAATGCACGTGCGAGAGAGAGCGAGAGAGAGAGAGAGAGAGAGAGAGAGAGAGAGAGAGACCCTACAACCACACGTATATATTCACTCTCTTTATCGCATTCCTATGTGTTTTTATGTTAGAAGGCATAAAATTAGCACTGTCAGTCAGGCACTTTCACACTGTCCTCACCATTTATAGTCGTATGAAAATTACTGTTAAAATGGAATTTCTAGCAGAATATAAAGTGAGGATATGCATTCAAAATGCTTTGCAGGTATTTGGTCACAGAGAGCCTTGAACCTATTCCAGAAAGCAGACGGCAGAAGGCAGGAGGGCATGCCAGTCCATTTCATTGCATTGCATGCACACAAACACAACGGAGAAACTGCATCTGTGTGTATGAGGGAGGAAACCAAGGTACACAGAGGAAACCCACGCGAGTTGCAGAGAATTTATGCAAACTCCATAAATAAAGACCAGGGCTGTGTGTTTGCACTGCATTTATACAGCCGACAATTTCATACAAAGCGTCACAGAATTGCAAAGGCAGAGTCCGACAGTCACTGGGTCGACTGGAAGGTCATCACTCTGCAAGCACTGGGATTTGAATCAGCAACCATCCAGTCATGGGCACAATGCTAACACACTGGCATGCCTCAGACCCCCAAGCCAGTTGGAGTGACGCGATGGCGCTACCCAGGAAAGCACTCAGAAAGCTAAAATATTAGCACATACTATTGGAGCAGAACCTTATTGAGGTTTGTGTCTCCCTTATTATGGTATCTAGCTGAGTTTCTCCAAGAAGATTTCCAGGTAACAGCAGCTACGTGCTGCTGTTTCTGAAAAAAAACTGTTTTCCTAGCAATTCAGTGTTTTTCTTGTTTTTCCCTTTTTGCTATCAGTCATACTATTCGTCACCTGGAGAGACAATGACATGCGCATTCATTTGTGATATTTTCCATTTGAATTATTAATCAATTTTAAACAACAAGTTCACAAAAGAGACCGTTCTTAAATGCATTGATTAAATGGTATATAATTATTCATTGAATGACAAGTTATATAAAACAGAAATGTGTTATTGTTTTTTTCTGAGAAATAATAGGGCACATCTTGTTAATTAAAAAATGATTGGACTAATTAACTCGGATGTTAAATCAGTTAACAGGTAATTAAAAGCAAAAACAAAACAAAAAAGCAGGCCAGTTGTGTCAAATGAGTAAACAAAAGCAGTTTGCATTGCAGAGAAGCTGCATAAACTTATTTGTGTGTCCACAGTAAGGTGAGACTCTTCCTAACTGCAGATCAATGCATAGCAATGCTATATTGTGCAAACAAATTATAAACGATAACAAGAAAGCCTCATTTGATAGCTGGTTATAAAACAGACCATTTTAGTTTGTTGTTTTTGATATGAGTGTGGGATTTGCATTCGGTTCTCCGGTTTCTTCCACAGTCCAAAAACATGTTAAGGTGAATTGGCTGTAGATTTGTGTGTTGGGTTGTTCCACGCTTTGTGCCCGTAGACTCCAGGATAGGCCACCCTAAAGAGGACAAGTGCGTACGGAAAATGGATGGATGGATGTTTTTGGCGTTCTTGGCCAAAGATTCGCGGTTCACTTTTGCTAGAGTCTTTACTATGATAGATTTACTAAAAGGAACAGCAGCTTTTGTTGGCTGATGCTTCCCAGTGAAGGAAGACAGGTGCACTCCGAAATCTTATTTAGCAGACAGTTTTGTCCAAAGCGTTATACAAGCAAGGATCAGAGATCAGCTTCAGTCAATCTCTGCAGCAAATGGGGTTAAGGGTCTTGCTCAAGGGCCCAGCGGTGACATCACCGTTCAGCCATGAGATCTGACAGGCGACTGTGCAACCGCATGAAGAGAATCCCCAGCCACAGATGCGGTGTGAACCAGAGCAGAGTGGTGCGTGAAGTCTGAACTTCAGGGCCCTGCTAAGTGGCTGGACACTCGTCACAAAGTGTTAATGTCACTCTGGTGCTTTGGTTACTGCGGGCCGAACACGATCGCTGATTTAATAATCGCCAGGTGATCTGTCCCACCCCATCACATCCAACCCCCTGAACAGGATGAGGACGGATGCCTTTTCCGGTGAACTTGATGCTGGACCCTAAAATGATCCAATATATGTCAATGGGCCTGCTGATCCTGATGTACGGCTGATACAGCAGTTTAGGGGTGACTACAAGAGACCTAGAGAGTGAGAGCGGTTCTACTCCCAAGGGCCTGCCAGTCGCTTGCCCAGCACAGAAGCGATACGTGCTTTGATTGGCGTACAGAATAGTGTATAGTTATCCATTCATGTGGAAGACTGACAGGCTAGATTCCCTGATCAAAGAGAATGAGTTAAGTAAAAACCCGAGCTAAATGGTGACCTCGGTGGGCAGCTTGCTGGCCTGGACCGTCCCCTACAGGAGTTGGCCGTTGTTTGACGGAGAGGCGGCCGTGGCCCTGACAACGTGAAAGGGCCTTCATTTGAAAAGCAGATCCGTCGTGGCAGAGGTCTTGGCCTGCCGCGCGGTTTCCCTGTGTTTTTGCAGCAATGTGCTAATTTCAGAGGCTGGGAGGGAACATTAGTCAGGCATTCTTTGTGAGTAGCCGGAGGTACCCCGTAACATAAGGTAAGGCCACGGTGATGGGCAGACATCAAAAGCCGATCCCGGAGCATCAGATGCACAGGATGGCTGCCTTTGCTGGCCTTGTATCCCTCTGTGGAGCAGTCAGTCAGATACTTCCTGCCCCTCTTAAGGGACATATGTTTGCTAAGATTGCGTGATCTCCCCCACCTGGTCACAAAGCCAGAGCAACAGCCTTCCCCTCCAGTTACCAGCCTGCTGATGAGAGGCAGGTCATTTCAGTTCACGTTCAGTTCACAGCTTTTGGAAAAGAGACATGCAGGGGGGTGGGGCGACCCAGGGCCCAGGGGCACTATTCAATTATCAGCGAGGAAAATGCATCAGATTGTGATTCGCCTGGCTCCCTCGGGGCTCAGCTTTTTTTTTACAGTGCGCTGATGTCGCATTGCCAAAATTTCAGGAATTCGACATACTGCCCGCACAGGGACATCAAGACTGTACTGATGTTGGCAGGACTGATGGAACATTCTGGCCATCTCTACCAATCAAGAGACATCCTGCCCAGCTCCACCAATGAAGGAGCATCTATAAATAAGGTATATATATATATATATATATATATATATATATATAATGCGTTAAGTATAAAAGTATTTTTCTTGTGAGCTATGCAAAGCATCCTATAATTAATAACTATATTAAACCACTACTTTTATATAAGCAAAATGACATTCTTAAAGCATTTATAAAATTAATTGGAATCTGAGTAACTATGTCACTTAATATATTAATATAATTTGCATCGGAACAGTAGCCAATCAGAGCCATGCACCATCACACACTGGCCAATCATAGTGTGGAAAAATCGTCTGTAATCATATGCAGTCTGGGGGGGGGGGGGGGGGCAACAAATGATGCAGTGATCCACCCCGGCTGGCATGTCCTGCAGTGGGTCACAGATCACTGTGACCCTGTCCTGGACGGAGGTTCTTCCTGAACCTTTCGTCTTCTCTCTATACTGTCAGTGGTTCTCTCCTGCAGTCCAAAAACATATGTGATACTTTATGTGACCAGTGTATGTGAGTGAATACATGCCCTGTGATTGGCTGGAATGCAATTAGGGTGTATGCATTCTGGAGTCTTCCTGCATCAGACAAATGGTGATGGGAAAATGGATGTGTGCATTATATACAGTTGCCATAGTACCCCTGATAAGCTCCACCCCCCGCAACACTGTACTGGATAAGCTGTGGGAAGGATTGATGGATGGATGGAAATCAAAAATACGGCAAGCATTATGCGTCTACATGTAGCAAGTAGTAATTTATGCTCCGTCTTTCCACACTTTGTTGATTACATCTGAATAAAAATAGCTCATTTAAAACAGCTCCTTTCAAAAGATCAGTTCCTATTTTTTTAAACACTTGTGTACATGGAAGTGTCGCATCAATAAAGAGGGAAAAGCATTTCGGAATAGAATGCTGAGATATTTTTGTGTCCTTCTGAATAGCGCAAGTCACTTTTATGAACCATACATTTAAATTAGTACAGCCAAGTGCTTGTTTCAGTGAAGCTGTTTAGCAGGTTACGTAACACAGGGTGCTGCCCCAGTGTGTAATACTTGCTCCAGGAGAGTGCGAGCAATAGTACACACTTGACAGAGCCGGACCAGTCGGTGCTGTGAGGAAGACACCGCATGCACTGTGATCTATCTGCTAGATCAGACTCCCCCAAGACACACACACACCTTTCCTTTTTCCTTAGAGTCGGTACGGCTTGATGGCGCACCATCGATCCAGGATGGCCTGGGAAGGGCAGAAATCCTCAGGCCTTGACTGCTGTCTCCCCAAAGGCAAAACGACTCTCCTTATATCTGAAGCCATTTCATAGGAATTTCAGTCATGACCTGCATGTATATGAGCCATTTGTTCATAACTGTAGTTAATAAGGGACATTATTGGCTTTAAATATTGGCATGAACTCTACTCTTACTCTGCAATACGACTGTGCAATAATAGAGGTAACAGCCTATCTGACATTCTTTCTGGAGGAGGAGGCGGGGCCACTGACAGGAAGTGGCCAGGTGGCCACACGGCTTTGTGTCACATGACCCCCACTTTCCTTGGGCATTGCCCGGGTCGCATGTTGGGCAGTGCTTGTCTTCACTTTCCCAATCCCTCCTGAAATGCTGCATTTTTGTTTGTTGTCCATAAAGCTTTTTTTCTGTCCCACCCCCACCAAAAACCAAGCAGCACATTATTCTGTCCTTTAGCAGATTGGTAAGAACTGTGCAGAAAAAAACAACATTGTTACGTATTGCGGGGAAACGGGCGAACAGGCGATACAAAGAAGGCTCCAACACAGGATGTGCAGGGAAACACAAGTAACTTTAATGACCGGACTAGGGAAACAGACTTAACGCGGACAAATATACACAACACTAA
>JAODKL010000017.1:18149528-18161671 GCA_026780765.1 Petrocephalus schoutedeni
TGCACGTCTTCCTGCATGTCTTCCTACTTGCCGGGGAGCATGTTTGCTTCACGCGGTTGCTTCTGACCTTGAGGCAGTGGCTGATCGAAGGGACAGTGGAGCGTGGAGGAGTAGGGGTGTCTTCAGAGGTGCCTGCGCGGACAGAGCTTCTGCTTCTGGGTCACTTTGTAGTCTTTTTTTTTTTTTTTGATGGGCCCCTCAGAGACTGGTACCGAACCTTACAGAAAGAGGGCGAACCAGTGATGCCGTGGTTTTAAATGTCGAGCAAAACCTAGCCACGATGCGTGTGAAATCGCCCGGCAATATTGCAGTCAGCACAAACAGACAGCCCCTCTAAGCGTCGAGTATTGTCTTCCTCTCAGATAAATAATACAAGAGTGAAATTTCAGCAAATTGACATGCCTCGCGAAAGAAGAACAGAAAAAAAGTCGAACACTTTGATCACAACAGAATTACATTTCTCTGTCTTTTATCTCTAGTCAGAATTGATTTTATGGCATCCATAACCTTCTATAACATTGAACTTTGAAAAGAACCTTGGACTGAAAGAAGCCGCTTCCGGAGAAATCCAAAGGCTTCTCTTGACATTTTTCTTCAGTTTTTTTCAGCCCCCCCCACTCTTACCCCAAGGGGAAAATGCAAATTCTCTCCTAGGAACTTTGAAATTTTGCTTGCTGTAGTTGCTTGCAGCTATTGCTGTGTTTCATCCTTAACGTGCTGTGACTTTTTGTGCGCCCAAATCCCAAGGTACCGCATTTTGTTAACCAATATCGTACGCCGTTATACGGCATCGTAGATAAATAGTTATGCTACTTCTGATTAAAGCTGCGTGCGAAGGCAAAGCGGGGCAGCCATTTTGGGAGGAAGGGCTCAGTGTCTGGAGTTGTGTCTCTGGGTCGTGTCTGAAGGTAGAAAGCGACGTTTTCTGTTAGCTCATGACCTCAATAAGCCCGACCCGAACCAGACCATCACTCTGACGCCATCACTCGCTTCCAGACTCACATGCCAAGGTTAATGTCCTTCTCACTGTATTACCTGCTGTGCTGTGTCCGCCTGCCTCATGGCTGCACACCAAGAAAGGGCTCCCCCAGTGAGAGTGCCCATCCAAGGGCCACACGGCTACACTTACGGTCCTGGCTAGAGCTGTTTATCGGGAATTACTGCTTTTAAATCTCCATATTCATTCAAATATTCCTTTTTGCAGTTCTGAACACTCATTGGACCCAAAGCTTCATGCCTTACTCCCTCCTGCTGCCCAGTTCAAACTAAAAGCACCCAGCTGGAGATTAGTTATAATATTCTTGGAATTCGCTGGCTTCTCTATAAAGGTCTGTCCGCATTGACAGTAATTTCCCCATCAGGCTATCCTGCTTACACTTATGCAGTAAAAGAAAACTCGCTCAATAGGTGCAGTTTATACATCTCCATAACCTAGACCTTGCATATTCTGTCATTACAATGTAGCTCCTTGTCAGTTACCGATTCATTTGTTTATTTTGGCTTTTTATTATCTATTTGTTTATTTTAATTAATTTTATAATTTTATTATTACAGTATTTTTATTTCCTTATCTTTTAAATGTGATTTCGATGCATTTATTTGAATGTATTCTTGTCTTTGTAAAGCACTTTGAATTGCCTTGTGTCTGACTCGTGCTATATACATAAACTTGCCTTGCCTTGCTGATTGGCCACCTGTGAATCTCCAGGCACATAATCTTATGCCCAACGCAGGCCTTATGTGACAGTATATATCCCACAATGCTACAGGGCAGCTCCTGTTCCCCAGTACAGTAAAGTCTGATGGCCTTCTGGCTACATGTATAGGAACAGTAATACGTGTTGTCAACGCCTCAGCCCCGTTGTCTCTTTTTTAACTGGGGTGGTAGTGTAACAAACATATAAGAGATCCAGATCAGAGTAAGTGACGCGACCTCTGACTGTCACTATCTCCCAGGTGACGGAATACGTGTCATAATCTCCCAGACTGTGAAATATCGCAGAGAAAACAGGCCATAAAAGTGTCCATATAAAAACGAATGACTTTACTGTTTAGCGAAATCTGGACTAAGATGCTTGTGCTTGGCAGCTGCGATTTAAAATTTTAAATTTTATTGCTCAGTTTTCCAAGGCTTGGTAGATAAATGTCAGGAGGTCCGTCTAGCACTGGCTGTGAAACATGGCTCTAAAAGGACACTGTCCTCCTGGTTTCACATATATCTGCGTTTTAATAACCGGCTTTGTTATTCTGTCCAGGAAAGCCTGGATGGGCAGTTAATGTATGAGACGTGTACAATAGTGATGTATTGCCAAGTTATATAACTTCAGCATGGACCCAATGTAGTAATGTGCACCTTACTACTGTATATCGTAAACTACAATATACTGTAATATAATATAATATAATATAAAAACATGTGAGTCTTTGACCCTAACTGGAGTATTTCTGAAAGCTTAAAAAAGCGGTGTGTATGAAAATCATCATTAATTGACAGCCTTGTGACTCATCATCAGTTAAGGAATGCTGCTTGGGCAGACATAAGTGGTGTGTGTCCTCAGTCACATGACTTATGGGATTGGCGCGTCATGTGACCATCGTGCAGCCACATAGCTGGGTACAGGACTGCGCCTTGTGCTGGATACTTTTCTCTGATTGGATAGGTCTGACGGCCTCTATGAAGCGATTCAGGCGGACCGTGCTTGAAGGGACAATGGCATGCCTCATACTGATGGGTGCTGATGGGTGGGGGGTGGTGAATCTGTAAATTACAGAGAGGGGGTAGCATGCGTTCTGCTGAGGAAAATGCTTGTGGGATTGGTGGCCACAGATCAAATTCACCTTATAGGTAGAATGGGTAACAATGTAGCAGTAGCAGAGCAGGTCTACTGATGTTCTTAACCTAAATCGGGGCTATTCAGTCCCCGTGACAGCAGTGCACAGAGCTCTCAGGCTTCTGTCTGACCCTTGATCTATAATCCCTGCTTGTTGTGGGGCTTTTTTAAATAAAGCATAGCATCGTCCCAATCACAGTCTGCATGAGGGGAATGCCTTCTGGCCCTCAAAACCGCCAGGCCCGCATAATGGTAAACCCAGAAAAAATAACCAGAAAGACACGCTCGTTTTGTGTTTAGTACCCTGCCGAAAGGGGGGAAACATTTTCTTTCCAGATAGAAATTTCAGAGTAAAGGAATAAAATATTCTTTATAACATACCTCTTTGAACAGGCTTTTCAAATTATGTATAGCACACATTCATTTTAGATATGTATTTTCCCAGGTTCCTCGAAGCTTTTTATGTTTAATATCTGTATTTTCTGTGCTTGCACCTATTCCATAATGTATATACATATCCAATAATCCACCCTGCGCATACATGCACACACATATTGACGTGAAGTTCCCAGTGCATTATGGGAAGTTTATTCCAGGCTTTGACCATTTACTAATCAATACCCATCTATTTAAATCAGTTTGTGGTGGCTTTGACCTTACCTCAGGAAGCTTAAGTCAAGGTGGAGAAAAGCCGCTACATGTCATGCGTATCAGGTGCCTGTACATTCAGTCAAACACTCGCTCACAATGGCTGATCCAGCATCCGCCATTTTCCTAAGGCCTGTCTTAAACAGTAGACAGCACAGCAGCAGGGTCACATGCGATGCTCATTTAGGTCGGGGTGAGAGTAGGTGCACAATATGTGAACAGGATGCTGGAATGAATGCCTGTGGCAGCAGCCTGTTCAACAGAACTAAACTAAAACACTTTAAAGTGCCACAAGGCCGGTAGGTGCGCTTATGTGTCTATAGTGTGCTTCTAATGCAAATGGTAAAAAGACAAGCAGCAGCCACACGCTTCAGTGGATTCAGGTCAAATGCCGACCCAATCGCCTCATTTCGTCTTCATCCACAAAAGAGAATCATTATGCCATTTTTGTCGTTATTTCGTAAATAGATTAAAAATACATTTTTATCAGCTCTAGTTTTCTGCGAGAAATGCATTGCCATCGACGACCAAAAAAAAAAAAAAAAAATCTGCCAGAGTGAAAGAAAATTCCTGCGTTTCACTCCACTTAACTGTAAAAAATAAGTTCCCTGGTGGCTTCTTTGAAAGCCAGAGGACCAATGGCATTCTGTCATGTATTTTACCACCACCAAGATATATTTTAGAATTTTTATATACATAGCAGACACACCATTGCATGTACACATTAATAGTTGTTTTCAGATCTATTTTGTCGGAGTGGATATTGAATGAGAATTATCCATACTGATTAAAATGCTTATCCTACATAAACTTTGAGCTCTCAGCACCCCTGACTCAGTTTTAGTTCTGTAATGGCATTAGAAAGCCAGTTATTTTATTGGAAATAGAAAACATAATGGGGCCAGCTGTTACGGTTATATTGTTAATTTTGTGACAAGAGAATGACAGTGGAGTCATCAGCCCAGGTGACGGTCAAGCCAGCCATGGCAAGGTGAGGTCACACATAAAGGTTGCCTAGTGGCACAGCTGGCTTTTACAGTTACCCAGGTGTGCCCATCTGGAAAAGGCTTTCAGGCTGTTAGTGAAAGGCCTTCATCTCTGCTCCAGTCATTACGATACAAAAAAGTCACATTAGTCCTTCTCTGATGTGACGCTATAATTACAGATGTAGGAAATCAGCCATGCATGCCATTCTCCCATGTTCTCCAGGACGTCAGTTCAGAGAAAGAGCTTTCAAAAAGGGACATGGGCCAAGGACACCATTTATCAGGGTACAAAGCACACAGAATCAGACGCTTTGTGCTTCACCAGGCCAAGACTACCACACTCTCAAACATATGGTACACAAGGTGACAAAAATGTGCTCCTTTATAAATGGTTTCATTTCCCCTGGAAAAACACATGAATAAACAAGAAAAAATGTACTGGCTTTGGGTCTGTATACTTTGATACCAGTTAATGGATGCAGATGTTTAATAATAATTACATTTTGTTTATTTCATGGGCATCAGTGCTGCAAAGGTTGAAATGACCTTCTCCACAAGGGAATTAGCAGTTCACACACACGGCGGCTCGCGCGGCCATGTTTGGCGAGGGATGCTTTGGAAATTACCTTTGTTTCTACGGCGATTGCTCAGGAAAACACAGGCTGATGAAATGTTAATAGAGCCACTAACGATAAAATCCAAGTGTCCATGTGCAGTGTGCTCTGGGTACTGCCGTTTTTGTTTCGCTGGTTTCGGGATGAGGGTGTAAATAGAGGCACATGGGTTTAGGCGACGCGCAGAACTTGCCAAGACCTTGTAAGGGTGTGCTAACATCCCCGCCACGTCTGTTAACGGGCCGCTATCCTTTCACGCAACTCCGTGAAAACATTGCACGTGGTTCTGGGCTGTTTGTGGGGAATCGATCGGCGGGTTGATCTGAATGACAGGTTCTTTTTCTCCGCGCAGAAGTAAAGCCGTCTAATGCCAAGACTTTCCAGGCCTAAGCCCATGGAGAGCTCGCTGGCGATTAGCTGAGAATCCCAAGAGGCCTGTCACAGGCCTCTTTGTAGTGAAGGCCTCCAGGGAACCAAGGGAGCAGAGACTGGGTGCAAGCCGTCCTACCATGATGATGGTAGTGAAGACAATTGCAATGTGCATCAGCATATGAACAGCAAATCACGCACTCCGTGGCCTTAAGCACGCCTCTCTTGCAAACAGCCAATCATGTGGCTGCAAATGAACACGTACAGGAAGCAGGTGGGTATGGTGGGCCGGGCACAGAGCATGCAGGTGAATGCCTCTGGTGGTAAAGAAGGGACTGTGGTTGCCAATTTAGGGGGAAGCAGGCAGACACAAGTCCTTTGGAGTGGATGGGGTCGGATGGCAGGTGGCTGATCTCTCAGGGTGGTCTTTGCCTGGGCTCACTGGGCCAGAGGAAACATATGCAGCATTAGACCAGGCTGGGGAAGACAGTCTTGCACCCTGAGGTGTGATTGTTGGTGCCAGAGATAGTGGCTCAGAAACAGCCACCCTTCCCAGACTTTAATGAGGGAGTTCAGAGGAGAATGGCTGGACTTGTTAAATATAACAGGATGGCAACAAGTACAAACATAACAGCGCAGTGGGGCAGTGGTGTGCAGAAAGGCGTCTCGGAATGCACAACTCGACAACCCTAGAAGTGGTTCTGGAGGCAGAGGGCCCTAACCGGTGCTAAGCCAAGTGAATCTCATAGAGAGGCCACGGAGTGTATAAACAAAATTTTAAAAGAAAAATCTGAAATTTTTTTGTAAGCCCCATACACACCTACTAACCAGTTACCAGTTGTTCAGATTGTGCATTGGGCCATAAATAACCTTAATTATTATTGAGTAAATTGAATTCACTTTGGAGCCCAAAATGAATTAAGGACCTTAAACACCAATCCCCTTGTGGAAAGGGACATGGCCTGAGGCGAGGGATTTGTTGATTTGACATCCAGATGGACGTCCTGAAGGACATGGACACTGCCATTGAGGTCCTCCCACCTTCTGGGCAGTAGGCGAGCCCCACATTCACACACTTCACCCTCAATGATCCCTGGCAGGTGCGCCCAGGATCTGAGGTGGGCAGGGCTATGCGAAAGGGCGACCAATCTGGCTGAAGGAGAAGCCAGACAGTCTCCTCTCAGGTTTGTGCGGAGCGTGTAAGACTGAAGAACCCGAACATATGACCAAGTATAAATGACGTCCTGACAGACGCATCACGGGGGTATCGTGGGGTAAACACGATTCTGACATCAGAAATAAAGTGAAAGTGAAGAGCCATCAGACTTTATCCCTCCTTATACCTTATACTCAGCAAGAATAAGTATATTGATTATTTTATTAACTGTGGTTAAAACAGCGTTATTTTGTTTTGTCTTTTACTCATCTTCAACTTGACCTATCAGAGGGATTTGAGAAAGGTGTAAGAAAGGGAGTTGATGTTTTGGAGGGAAAACGGAGGCAGAGTAACAAGCCCTAAAAAGAGGGGGCCAGTAAAACAGAGGGGGTGTCTTAACAGTGGAGCACTAAAGGAAGATGGTCTTCGATCATCGGTGTTCGGGATTACTGGAGATGCTCCACGGATGACACGGATTATTTTGGTGCTAGAGTTGCCCCTCTGCCAGGGTCCATCCATTAACGAGAATTTCTTTTTCTCCTCGTGCCCGTTTTGTTTTACCAAACGTGAAGCCTCCTGTCTGAATTATACTCAGTGCTCTCATATGTACAGTATCATTTCTTTTTGGGTCTCTGGATGTTGGGCTTGTGTTGCTGGGCTTGGTAGTGGAGAATCGGTGCCATGAGCCGAAACTTACTGTAGTTTCCTTAGTGCATTTTTTGTGGCAATGGTAATTGTACTTGGAAAGAATCTTCAGTTGTCACTAGAAGGCCAAAGGACGATACATTTTGGCCATGATTACTGGGTCGTCCCTCTTACATTTCCACTAATGACTATAGCACAGCCAAAGAAATGTTATATGTGGGACGATACAAAGAACAACTGGATAGCTGAGCCCTTGTGGTTGGAATAGCAGGTAACAAATGGTGATACCACAGCTGTCCCAGCAGTGATGGACGCTAGCAAAAGTGCTGCTCCGTCGTCAAATTGAGGCATTGCAAAAGGCCGTGTCACGCGGGGTTGATGCGGGTACATTTTCTGATGGGCACCAGTTAACATCGGGACTCTGGGTGCATCTAGAACTGATGTAAGCTGTCATTTTCTGCCCTTATCATTCAGGAATAATGCATCGAACACTCTGTTTAAGCGCAAACAAAAAGCAGCAAGCTGCCAAAGATAAACATACCCTGTGGACATCACCAAGCAAATAAACTCCTTATCAAGAGAGAAAAGAAGAAAGCCTTTCAATCAAAGGAATATCTAAGGCAGCTTGGGCACCCTTTGCTTCCCCCACATGACGGACGCTCATTTCCCCATGAGCCCATGTGCTTGCCGAATTCATTCGAGGGCATTTTAATGTTCTCAGATCATTCGTCGAGCATCAGATTCTTCTCTAATTGCTCATGTAACCTCTTTGGCAAATGGAATCCTTTCTATATAGGGAAAGTGCTCGATCATTAAGCCCCCGTACCTCAAGCTGGCACAAATAGAGGCTCGCAGAGTGTTTCCCTTCCTTTGTCTCTGCTCATCTGATTGGATCCCATGAGATGGTGCTTTTGTGGCTTGGCGGTGGGAAAGCGAGAGGACCCTATGACCCAGAAGCTATTCTCCAGAGTGAAGACATGTCGTTGATTTGTCCTTTTAATGTGCATTTTCCTCTGCAAATATTATATCCAAATATAGTAACGTCTCTATCTGAACTCTGTGGGTAACACCCCAGTGGTATGAGCTTAGATTTGGGTGGGTGGGGGGTAGGGGGGCATTAGTATATGACAGGCAGAAATAGGGGACTGTGGGTAATGCTGCACACTCATTGTTTAGATAGATTATTACATGCCAATAGACAGAGTTCATTTAGCACCAGAAACTGCTAATCCTCCAGATCCAAGAACCCAATCTGAAAGAATAAAGGCCTCTTAAACTTCTTACGTACTTTTTGCAAATGTAATAAGAATATGACAGAGGCAATTCAGGACATGGAGATCTGCATTCACTTTCATTTCCTGGTGGCTCTTCCTGACTTTATAGTGCTAATTACATCTATTACTCTGTCATTTACTTTAAAATAATCCAAGGGCTCCCCCCTGAAAAGAAAATCCCAGATTTTGCTTAGTAATGAAGAAACTTGTTCCGTTTCAGTGAGTTCCCTTCCCTTGTAATGGCTCTGATTTCTTTTTGAAATGATACATTTGCTTGTGAAGGAAAAAAGAATGGGCCATGGTAATGCATATGTTTAATAGAGATAAGTGACGCTGGATCTGGCCGCCTAGCGAGATGCTCTCTCGGCGAGGTAGGGGCTGTCCTTGGGAAAATGGCGCCGAGGCCGTCTGGAGAACCATTTCATCATGGCTAATCGCTGCTTTGTGAACGTTCGGCCCTCGATCCTCTGGTTCCAGCTCAAAGTGACCCCCCCCCCGCCCCACCTCCACAACCTCCCCGGTTTATGTTCCTCATTCACTTTTACCCCCCCCCCAGCACAAACCATTTTAGTGGCATTAAAAACAGGAACAATCTGCAATGCACCTATTTTTGGGCCCTGATGCACGATTGGAGCATTTCTCTGCGGCCTATTTCGAGCTCTGCAACAATCTGGGAGAAACACTCGCAGGTTTAACAGAACAGGTCAGGATGTTTGAGGATTGCTGGAGAGGAACCACTGCATCTGGCCCGCTGGAGAAGAACCCCCTTCAGCTCGTCCCGGTTTCATAACTCTCCTCCAGCATCTCACCTGTCTCCGCGGCGCGAGTGTGTGGGAGATGATGGTGGCTCCAAGCCTGGTGAGGAGATCGGCAATGTGAGCTTCAAAGGGAGCGGCGGAGCAGCCTCCCTGTGCGCTCGGAGGCGTGCGGCAGCACACGCACACGCAGTCACGCGCTCATTACTCACACACACACACGCTCCCATAGGACACATACATTCTGTAGGCTCAGAATTACTGTGGGCTCTCTCTCTATATATATATATGCATATAGGATCATAACGGTACAGGTACACATTCATTTTCTCCTGTGGGATTTCCTGTTGTCTGCATGAAGCAGTGTTTTAGTAGAATGATGTGTCGACCTAACCCCCCCCCCCCCGGACAGTAGTTGATATGTCGCTGGTATGTCGCCCTGCCCTCAGAGCTAACTGCAGGCTGTGGACAGGTATGAGCTAAGGGGCACAGGTGGCGGGCCTGATACTGCGGGAAAATGAGCAGGCTGAGATTCCCCTGGGTAGTGCCGTCTCTTGCCTGTGGGAATGCTGTGTCAGTCCATCATATCCCGGTGACAGTCTACTCTGCGTGTGGGGGCTGCATTCTGCGCTGGCTGCAGGTGTGTGTCTGTGTGTTTGTAGGGATGCTCTGCATTGACAGCTATATTCATCCAGGCATTAGTAAAGTTAGGAGAATGCCTGTGTGTGAGCCAATGGGCCTAAGGCTAGGCTAGCAGATTCTGCACCTTCCCAGCTGGATTTCAGTGCCATGGATAGCCAGCCTCCTCGCTCAAACCCACGCAGCTCTGTTAAGTTCCTGCAGACACTCTCCTGTGCCTCATGTGCTAATCAATTCAGGCCTTCAATAAGCAAACACTGGACAAGCTGAAGACAGAACAACATCTTTAAGGTCAGCTGGGGCTACCTTCACCTAAAGTATTGGCTTTTCATTTTTTTTTCCCTGTTTCCATTTGATTTGTTCTCACAAAGGAAATCTTGTAAACTGTGAGCTGAAGCAACATGATGGATTTCGCCTTCTGCTCCCAT
Organism: Petrocephalus schoutedeni; assembly: GCA_026780765.1. Lineage (NCBI taxonomy): Eukaryota > Metazoa > Chordata > Actinopteri > Osteoglossiformes > Mormyridae > Petrocephalus > Petrocephalus schoutedeni. The sequence continues at coordinate 18,159,874 of JAODKL010000017.1, forward strand.
GGGGCGCTCTGGTTTTGTTTCCTTTACAGCCAGACATCACCCCTGTCACACGCTTTGTCTTGGGGGTTTCTTCTCAATAAAAGCCCCGCCAGCTGATTGTTGTGTTACAGTTTTGTGAGCACGCCTGGTATTAGTCTATGAGTGTAAGTGTGTGTGCATTTGAGTGTTTGTTTAGAAGACAGTCTCTATGGAAGACCTCCTCCCCTCCTTGTCTCAGCAGGGGCAACTTTTCATTCACACCCCCCAGGTGCTAATTCACCCTCCCGCTATGAAGACAAGCTCCGCTTTCCAAAGCCACTGGCAAACATCCGCAGAGCGCCCTGTGTTTCCCTTACAGAGTGCTGTATGCGGCTGGTTACTCGCAGGCTGAGCCTCATCCAGCCACACGTCGCTGTACCACGTGACTCCATGCAGATTCAGCCTGTGCACCATAGCTCTTCGGGATGGCACTCCTCTCAACGGGGTTAGAAACTCTGCATCGCAGGACAGTGATGATTGATGGGTGCGGTTTTATTGCATATGCGTCAGCCCCCCCCACCCCCAATGAAACGAGGCGCCCCTCTCTCCTTACCGCTCCACCAGGAGCAGCCTAGGCTGTGGATCTCGCCGTAACGGTACCGTTCATTCGGCACCGCGTGGATCAGAGAAGCCAAGAGGACCGTCAAAGCCGAAACTGGGCTCGTGGCGCCGTTTCCATGACCTTGCTCTTGGGTCTGCCTCTGTCCAGGCGAAACCCTGGGCATCAATCTCCTACCCGCTGTTAACTCTCGATAAGGATGCCTCTTCTTCTTTGAAACACCCCCAGGATATGTCAGCAGGCTCCACGGTGCTTATCGCCAAGGCAGACGCCGACGGCCGTGCGTGTAGGACGGCGCTGAGGAGGCCCGCTAATGACCGGCGCTGGCGACGGCCGGGCCGCCGGAGCACTGCAGCACTCGCTCATCCCCAGGGGTCCCGGGGACGCCAGCCGCTGACTGACCCTGGCTTCTGCCCAACACGGCTCTCTTCTGCTCCTCCAGCCCTCATCACCCTGTTGAATCCTGTTCTTTTGAGCCTGAGTTTGCAGACATTTTCCACCGAGTAGGCTTCACAAGTACAGCTGGGAGAGGCTCTATGAATATCAAAGAAGAATATGTACATAGTCAGAGTATGCTGAACTACCCATCCATTATCTATACCCATTTGTCCTGTGCAGGGTAACAGAGGATCACAGAAGCTATGGGTACAAGGCAGGTATCACCCAGGATTGGGCGCCAACATAAACTTTTCGCACATATAGACCACCTGTGGAATTCAGTAGCTCCAATTCATCCCAGCATGTCTTAGGACAGTAGGGGGAATCTGGAGAACCAGAGGGAAACCGACGATGACATGGAGCCACATTCATAAGGCAACAATGCTAACCACTGGCCCACTGGTACGCCCAAATTATTCCTGAAACGTCTGTTAGGTCTTTTTCCCTAATAATGGGCACTGACTTTAGTGGAATTTTAGACATGTGCCCAGCAAATTATCCATTCATGAAAATCAGTAGGGCTGAGTTCAGCCAAGTAGCAAATCCAGGCAAATTAGAGAGTTTAAAGACAGAAGCAGAGACAGAGTCAGGGGGTCTGATAGTGACTGCTGTGTGTGCTGTAGTGACTACTGTGTGTGCTGTGGAGACTGCTGTGTGTGCTGTAGTGACTACTGTGTGTGCTGTGGAGACTGCTGTGTGTGCTGTAGTGAATCAACACTCACTCCACCATTCAACATGACATCATAGCAAAACACTCAGACTCGCATACACACACAGACACAC
>JAODKL010000017.1:18177025-18190441 GCA_026780765.1 Petrocephalus schoutedeni
AGGGGAATAAACAGGCATCTGAAAGGGCAAGAAAGAGATACAGAGAGAGGGGAATAAACAGGCATCTGAAAGGGCAACAAGAGGGAAACAGATGGAGACAAAGCTTTCAAGTGATATAGTTAAATAGCTACATCTGCATGCTTTGTTTGGACATTCCCAATTTAGATGACTAACCATGCAAGCACTGGCTTTAACGCTTCAAACTTGGGTTTCCCTTAAGCCCCCCCCCCCCCACCGCAAGCCCTGAAGTCCAAAGCAAGCAGCTGGAATGTGGTCACTGCCAGAAATTAGCTACCTTCACCTGAGTCACACTTCATTTGCTGTTTGATGTTGTTTACTGTACCTTTCTCCACACACGGGCGGTACAGCAAACAAGGCACAGAGACACACAGCCTGGGTGTCAATGCTGAAGCCTGGAGTAATGCTAATAGTAATTAACTTCATGTGCGGTTGATTAATTATTAGGACAAAAGGACTTATCGCAAGACAAGCCAAAATGATATGAGATCAGGCCATCACATAGCTTCTGCCCTTACTTAACTGGCATTCAGTTTAACCAATAAGTTTCTTTCTGATGAGGTTAAATACAATCAGCAAGCTGGAGATTCCTTTAAAGTGGTGACATAAGCATCGTGCAGTGGGTGTGACACGGGGCAAAGCCGATCAAATAAATTCTGTAAGAAATGACAGCTTATGTCCGATGGCCAATGAGAGCCAGTGCTGGTGATCACATTGGTCATGCCCCAATGCATGTGGCTTTGCATTCTGTGCCCATCCGTGGCTTCAGCACAGACCTGCATCTTCAGTGCTCCGCATTGGTTATGTCGAGGCAATTAAAAGAAAATGAATGAGTGCTACTTGGCATGGAAATGAATTGGGTTGCGTTTGATTGCCGGGCATCTTCAGCAATGCGCCGCGCTGCATCGGCTCGCTTCATTTAGGCTGCGTGCTGCTAACGTCTCGTTTTTCCCCATTCAGCCTGCAGCTGAAAAGCGCTCATTTCATCTGGCGTGCACCAAAGGTAGATTGGAAAAGCATTTCAAAGAAAAACAGAGGAATACAAATAACACTTGCTCAAATGAGAGCATATTTACGGACTTTAATCTGCTTCTTATTTCAGTAAGAAAACTACACTCCATGTATTTAAGGATCTAATAAAGGGAAAACTATAAAGCGCTACTAATAAGGATGGTGATCATGATAATAATAATAATAATAATAATAATATTAATAATAATAATGTTTCCTCACATGGTTCATACTCACCACAGCCCTAGACTGGATAACACCTCATGAAAAATGAGCATCCATTGCATGGGTCTCAACCGGAAGAGGCTGGATGGCGCCGTCCAGGTTGGGGATGTGTTACTGCCTCAAACGGAGGAGTTTAAGAGCTGGAGCTGGAGCCCCTTCTGTTGTGGTAAATAGAGAGCTGAGTTGGAAGGCAAAGCTATCCATTTACCGGTCAGTCTACGTTCTTACTCTGTCCTGTGGTCATGAGCTTTGGGATGCAAGCGGAAGGAATGAGTTTCCTCCGCAAGGTGACGGGGCTCAGCCTTAGAGGGAGGGTGAGATGCTCGGACATTCGGGAGGAGCTCAAAGCCGCTTCGCCTCTGCATGGAAAGGACACGCTGGAGACACTGTATGTCTCAGCTGGCCTGGGAACGCCTTGGTATCCCTCTGGAGGAGCTGGAGAGGGCAGCTGGGGAGAGGCAGGTCTGGGGATCCCTGCTCAGACCCGGAAAATGGATGGATGGATTGAGCAGGCACATACATATGTGTTGCTGTTATTTTTTTCACATTTACTTATTTTTATGGCTTTCCCCTGCATTCCTGTCGCACGCTAACCACTGAAAGTTGTAAACAATATAATTAATGATGTTCACCTCCAATAAAATTTCAGGTATTTTTAATAATCGTCGTTTGGTTTTGAAGGAGAATTCCATTAGCTGAAACGAATACATGTTTACAAGGCTTTGAAGTGACTTCACACAGAAGAACGGGATTGTAACAGCTAATGAAGCCTTCCAAACGATCGTTAAGTTCATTGAATGTCAGACTTTCCTTTGACATTAAAATTAACAAGAGTCGTTAATTGCCTTGAAGTGACACAACCGAGCTTCAGTCTTTTAATTCTTGATATAAAGTGTGTAAAAAAAAAAAAAACTTTTGTTACGAAACTATGCATTTTACTCGAAGAACATGCATATTAATATGATATATTTCACCAGATGCGTCTCTCATTGTCTTTTTGTGAAAGTTTCCCCCCCAAAGACTGTTGTTCTTACTGGTGGCACGGAAGGATTGCTCATAAGGATCCGACGCGAGCTTCTACAGTACCTGCCTGTACTTTCTACATCTGGGAACGATACTGTAGGAATTTTTAATGCCGGCTTGGACCAGCAGAGATGCCGGTCTGCATGTGAGAAGAGCGAAGAAGCAAAGCAGGAGTCTAAATCGGGATCGTGGTGCCGGTGTCTGCTCGCAAGGCGCCAGCGACCGGGGAGCTTAATTAAACTCTGCAGCTAGACGCGCTTCTAACGGGACGGCGCGACTCGGCGAAGGCTGCGGAGGAGAAGGCGCAGGTACCACTTGATGGTTCTTTGCTAATTATTCTCAAAGCAAGTTTATGTTCCCGCAGAAGAGGGGAGCCTAATTAATTTCAGGCTTGGGCTTTGATGTTTTTAATATGCTTTAAGCTTCCGAACTTCATTAGTCACAAGCCTTCCTCAGTGACCAGCGCACCATTCCCCTGGTCCAGGGTCTGTCTGTACCTGGGTATTTTTAGCCATGATATTATTAGAGGGACTGGAACACTTGCCATCATTACCTTCACAGGGTGCTTCAACCCAGCGTATCAACAAGCCTCTAATCTCTAATTGGGCTTCAGGACTCAGTGCTGTTCAGCTGCAGACAAGGGCTGCACTTTCACAACTTCTTTGTTTCGTCTTTTTGTTTTTTTTTTAATCTTTATTTCATGTCATCAAAGTTTTCTGCCTGTCACATGCCCTGACAGTGAGCCTTTAATGATTTATGCAAAAAATAAAGTTTTGGAAAAGCATGAGATTGAGCAAGTTACGGTAAATTTACGGAAAGATGAAGGCCTCTTTCAGGAATGCAGAAGCAAAGAAGCCATCGCTGTGGCAGACTCTTGCAGACCTGGACGGTGCATGAGAGGCCGTTGATGTTATTGGTCTGTGTGTCACAAACATTCCCTGGTTCCTTCTTCCACTGAAGCCTTTACAGTTCTGTTGTGGTCCGTACATCTGTCCCTCATACACTTACGTCACATCATTAAAATCAATCTAATTCTGGACACTATCGAAGTCAGATAAACTGTCGATGATCTCTGGGTTAAAAAGGAAACCAAACCAGGGAACATCACAACATGGCTGACAGGCCTTGGGAATGGATTTGTTTTGAGCATTTAAAGATTCAGGGCAATTTCAGGGCAAAAAAAGCAAACAAATTCTCTGCGCCATATTGATCCGACCTTCGCGTAATTGGCAGCATTGTGGATGCCTGGTTTTTAATAGCAGTTTAGAGAAAACAAGAAAACAAAACAGAAAAAAATCAATCTGTTGCCCAATCCCAAAATAAAATAGAAATATTAACATCGCAGCTTTTGTCCTGAGTTTTAAATCGTTTTTTTTTTTTTCTTTCTTTTTCATTTGTTCATCTGGAAAAGCTATTTCAGACCTGGACTGGCCCAAAGGCACTTAATTGAAGCCTTTCTAAGGGAGAGGACCTATCTAAAGATCCAGACCTACATTTACTCAGGTGTCTGCTGAGACATCCCTCATTTGGAAATGTGATATTAATAGCGAAAACTGTGAAGTGTTAATTTTACTTTATCAGACAGATGGCAGCTTTTAACAATCTGTGGCCATCTTGGAAGAGGGTGGTTTGATTACCGGTTCGTGTGGAATATCCCACATTTTATGCAAGCCCCTTTCCGGGGGAATAAGCCTATTCAGACTAACGAGTCGATCATTGAGTTTTCCCTATTTCATCCCAATTGACATCAAGGAGATGAACATGCCAATGGGCATGTAAAAATATGTTAATCTGTTTTTGGCCTCCTGCGAAATTATCAGATCCTTCTGACATCTCATTACTCCGGGCGATTAATAACAAGGATTTAAAAGAAAGAAAAAAAAGACATCTAATGAAAAGACATTATGTAATAAATATATTAATCTTTAGGATTTATACAGTGTTACCACAGATTCATTGTCTTAACCCTCATAACTTCATACATTATACAGCACACCCTGGCCATAATGCGTTTTACATTATGATAATAATATTTATAAATGCTTATAAATGACAGCATTATGTGAAGTGAATTTAAGGTGGATGTATTTATTTCGACTCTGTTTCACGGCTAATATCTCATATCTGCGACGATACTCATTTGTGTCTCTTCTCGTGATTAAATAAATCTGCCTGCAGGGGGCAGTGGTGGGAAGGGTGTATTCCTCAGCAGGAAAGAAAGAAAGTTACAAAAGAAGAGCTGGGAGAAAAGTGCTGTGTTTAGCGTTTCCGTCTTCAAGAGGCAGGCTGCACGCTAATGAGGGCCGGATTACACAGGGGGCCACGCGGCGGCTCTCCCGCCATCGCCGTCGCCCGCGGGCCTGCTGACATCTTTAAACACCGCCTTCTCATTACTTATTCATGTCCTCCTTTATTTCATTCTTCCAGGCAGCACTCCACTGCTTCACAGAGTTGCTCCTGACCCGTCCCGTTTAGCTGCATAAACGTCGGCCTCTGTGTTTCGGGGAGGGCGTTCACAGGGCTCCCAGTCACCCGTCTGCAGTAGCAGGGGCTGAGTGATGTCATCAGTATTTCAGAATGAAATGAATTATTAACAAATGTCAGGAAAACCCCAAAACGCGGCTTGTTTACGTCATTAGCTATGACTAGCAGCCTTTGACGCAGGCAGGTTCTTTCGAACGGATTTCCTTTTTAAAATAGCAAAGCGTCGTCGGTTATGGATGCTGTTTCGCTCAAATTGGTCTGAAGATGGAGCAGAGCCTGCTTCCGCCCCCAAAGGCCTTGCAGTAAGGGTGCCAGTGGGTGCCTCACCGTGTCACCGTGGCTATGCAGAGCAACCTCTGGGAGGTAAATGCGTGTGACCACCAAGGCAGACCCCCTCACAGAGGAGGTCATGAGGAGGCCCCGTGAATGCACTGCATCACACCCCCCACACACATAGGCAAGCCCCACCTCCTCACAAAATAATTCTGAGGGGAAGCTAGTCGTGGCCGTGCTGGTGGGCGTGAAATATTAAAACATCCTCAAAGCACGTCAGTCAAAGCACGCAGCGGTGGGCGTAACGTAACATCAGGAAGGTCCACGTGTTAATGAGATACTGAATGGAACAAGCTAAAACATTAAAATTGTTCTTTTCAAAAGAACTGCGTGCTTGTGCGTAAATTAGTGACATGAGTTTTGGTGCCCTTGTTAGTTTAAGGAACACAACACAACATTTTGTTTAACAAGATGCACTACTGCTAACTAATAACAAGAGCAGGTTCTTAAACTAAAGAGACACGCACTAGCACACGCGGTGGGGAGTGATTCCTGCCCCCAGCCCGGCGCGTCCTACCCACAGAGCCACTCTGCCCCCCTGGTGGGCAAAAGTATGCTGAAACTGTAAGGAGACATTAATCATTTAAGCTCGTCTCCTGGGAGATTAGCCAGATCTGGACTCTGAGAGTATGAGTCAGGGCTCTACCAGCCGTGAGGGGGAGTCTGGGTGGGGCTGTCCCGCCTCGGCATGGGACATCCCCTCAGGGGCCTTTTCCTGCCCTGTAGTGGCAGGTAGGAGACAGTCGGGCGACGTTTAAAATGACAGATCGAGTGAAAGGTCTCCGGGCATGCCAGCAGTCGGCGTCGTCATGGAAACACAGCGAGTAAGGGACCCTGGTCTTTTATTATGGCTAGGGCGCGTAGCGAGGAGACGGCGGAGGGTAGCTGCATCAGCGGTTTGCCGAAGAGCGCGGCGATCCCACGCGAAGGCGAAGCGTGCCAGATGCGGTTAAGGGTGACCCTGCATGAATGCAGCCCTGGGGGAGGCAGTCTGCTGTTTGCGGTGCAAACGCAGGGCGCGGAACATCACTGAGCCGCTTCTCGGGAGCCCCCCCGCGGAGCTGTCAACCGGCTGAAGAACGTGGGGGTGTGAGCCCCCCCCCACTCCGTATCATACGGCCCTTCTCAGTTCCTCTACAAACGCTTTATTAACTCTTTATCAGAAATGCATTCCCACGCCAGCTTTTCTGATGCCCATATCCCACTAAATAAAAATGTCATTTTGTATATTCTGGTTATGGAAAGGCCCGAACAGCACGGCTTGTGAAGACAAACAAACTCAAATTTTATGTGGAGGTGCTCTGACCTCGTCCCTGTGCCCACACAGCTGACCCATCTCCGCTTCGATTTACGGAGGAGCCCTCGGCTGGAGGGCATAGACGCCCCCATCAGATGGGCCGGATAAGAGGAAAGCGTCTTAAACACATGCTCTTCACTGCAGACTCGATGCTGTGACAAGGTCTGTGTTTAACGCACAATTCATGAGCCTTTCACAGCACTGCTCTGGTGAGCTGGCACTTCTAGAGAGAGCGGACAGCCGAACTCGCACGCCGGCCGGCACGCACACGCACACACAGCCTGCGAAACACAATCGGACGGCCACTGCAGCTCAGTGCAAGGGAGAGGGATCACACTGAGCAATATGGCAGCATTCTTGCAGCGGGGCTTGGCTTTAGTTTAAGCTGATGGCACAGATATGCTTGTTACCCCCCAGCGGTCAGTTTATGAGCCCTGCAGCTGTTTCACAATAACTCTGTCTGTGGGGAAGGTGCCGGGGCCCTGCGGTGTCCAGCACGCCATTGATCTCCTTTATTGTGCAGACGGCCTGCTCCATCAGTCTGTCCCACTTTCCCGGGCCTGTGGCGCACCCCCTCCCACTCCGCGCTGCGAAATTTCATGCTATGCCTGTGTAATAACTTTTTATAAATTTACTTTGTCATGAGGATCGATACTGAAATACGATTGGTGGCTGGGTGGGATTAGCCGTAGCTGCCGTTTAGGTCACATGGCCGAAATGAAACTTTATGCTGTATTAGCAGTAAGTCAAAATCAGGATCAACCCCCCCCCATAAAACAAAACCAGAAAGACCAACAACTATTGGAAAGTGCAATTAAATGATGCAATGTGCACACCCCCAAATCCCCCACAAACCCAGCCGACTCTGACCTAGCTTGTCCTTCACAGTGAAATCAGTTCAATCTGGGTCAGCTGACTTTCATTAAGAGTGGGACCGGGCTATCGATCGATTGCAAAATCACCCGTGTCCGTGCCATTGCTCTGCCGTCTACTGTCTCATAAAGGACAAGGTCAGTTTCCCAGTTTTATGATTTCCCCCTAAAGGGGCAGGGACGGGTAGCCTGCCGACGCGCATTTAAGTGCGCACTCAGCGGATCGCTTCTAATTTGAGTCATCCCCTTCGACATTAAACACCGCTACTTCTGATTATACATAATTCACTCTCATTAAGAGCCATTAAATGCAGGCCCTCGGTTCTGCTTTATGCTGACAGCAAATGAAGGACAGTCTTCATCAGACTGCGATGTAGCTAATTCCCTAGCAACTTATTCATTCCCTGTGAACTGCGCACTGAGCGAACTGTCGTCGTCACGGCGATAATCATGACGGACTAGTCTACTTACAGCTATTACGGCACGTCTGCCTTCGTTTGGGTGGGTGACAGGACCATCAGCTGGGACTTCCTCGCACTTCCTCGTACACCCTCGTTCTACCCAAGGTGTCGGAACAAAAAGTTCCCGTGTACCCAGTTTGCGCTCGCCACAGCCCCCCGAGGGAGCAAGCGAGAAAGGTCTCCGCAAATAATGAATGGCTTGGTTCCGCGACTAATATAGGGCATGCCGTATTTAATGTTATGTCATTCACCTTAAAGGGAGTGTCTTAAAAAAATGCACCATTTTTCGCCGCTTCATTTCTCTCTAATACGAATACATAATAACATGGTTTTATCCCCCATACTCTCCTGTAATTGGCTGTCATTGACATTTGATTTAATATATATCAGCCTATGAAGGATGCAACCCCTCCCAGAAACTTCTAAACTCGAGGTGTGTCTATAGTGACACTGGGGGGGTACTTCTGCTACCGTACTTGCAGGGGGGGCAAATTGAGCCTGGCACCTTCTGCGAATGCTGCAGGCCACTGTAATGAAAGGTTTAAAAGGTCCTTCCTTTAACCTCATTCAGCTGACAGAATATTTATCTTTGGGGTTAAAATTCCAGTCTTCTAACCATATATCTGTGGCAGCCACCGTGCTTCAGCGTGGGGGTAGGATGCAGACTCGTCTTCCTCTAAGCATGTCCGTCAAGGTGAAGCCTGTACGTCAGCTCTGCTGTGTGTGTTTGTGGGTGCCTGTGTACTATGGGGGGGGTTCGAATGGTTTTCCTTTACTTCTGCTGCATGGAATGTCTGCTGGCTTCCAACAACAGCACACACATCCATTTCCAAGAAGCGTTTGTCTGTGCAGAGCCATCTGGGAAGTGTTGGCTTGGGAGGAATCCAAATTGGTTTTGACAAGCCAGTACTTTGGCTCTTTTTAGACAGCGCATTGAGTTCTGTACAGGAATATGCCAGGTAGAGTAAACCACCTCAGTACAAAGTAGAACGTGTTGTATTCTATAAGGCCTTCCCGGATAAAGCGATGAGGAGAGCTCGAGTTTCTGGACAGAGAGTCTCTGCTAACTGTGAGAGCAGCTGATCGCCTTGCGATGGGTTAATTAGCCCACTTCTCCCCTCTGTGATGTCGTCCACATCCCCATAGTCCCCAGCCTACTCTTGCACGATTTGGTCAGTCACTGAGCAGTATGCCCCATAATGAGCATGAAGGTGAGATCAGTGCTACTGGGCCTCTTGGTGTTTACAGCGGCGTACGCAGAGGGTCACAAATAAGGGAGGCATAAGAGTCATTATTTCGTGTAAAGACACTGCGGGAGAAAACCGCAGAAACTGGAGGAACTGGAGAAAATGCAAAGGCCACTTCAGCTGGGAGCAGATTTACACTGAGATGGAGTAATTAGGTCATGTCAGCTGCACTGATGTGATGTTCCTCAGAGATTTCCCTGGTCCTTCATTGAAACCTAACTGCTTTTGAGGCTATAATGCTGTAGTTAATTGTAATGTTCTTTAATGGACATTTCAGTGAAAAGCAGACTACTGTATTTTTTTACAGTTTCAGTTTTTTTTCCAGCTCCTCAAGCACAAGCTTTAGTGATGATTTCCCTATTAAGTATTCAAAACAAATGGGGACCTCTGCAATTTTCCACCTCCTGATGTTCAATGATAATTGGGACGCAAACAGAATGCATGTTTCCATTTGCGAGGCAATGAAAAGGTGATAATTAGCATGCTGAAGCTGAGGTGGAGCTGTGGGTATTACAATTGCATCAGCATTCGTGTCATTAATATAACAATACCATTTCAAAGGACTACATGTGTCAGTGTATGTGTTTTGGGCCAGCCCATGGGTCTGGAGGAACTAAGCAAAGACAGAATCATCGTATCATAATGTTTGATATTTCTGATCGAACAGATGCTATTCACCATATATATACTGTGCACACACATGAGCACACAGACACACGCACATACATATATATGTAATGTATATGTATGTATGCATATAGACAATGCATATAAATTATATACATAACCATCCATCCATCCATCCATTTTCCAACCCGCTTATCCTGTTCAGGGTCACGGGGATACATAACCATATAATTATAATTATAACTATATATGGGGGTAGTAGTGGCCTGGTGGTATAAGAATATAAGCAAGACCCTTAACCCCAAGTGCTCCAGGGAGAGGGTAATTCCCTGTAATTGGGTAATGTAAGTCACTAAATGCCATAAATGTAACTATTACTATTAACATTTATTAACCATATGACATGCATGTGTGGGACAGCCCTCCACTACGTTTCACTTTAAGCTGACGGACATGTTCCTTTAAAACTGGCGTAGCTGCTTTCCTGGGTTTACACCTTGGTTATTTTCAAATGCATATGCATATCTAATTCAGAATTAATGATGTGCAAGAGGTTATGTTTTCATGTTAATGGCTCCATTACTTACACCAAAATCCCAGTCACATACAAACAAGTAAAATAAAGATATATAAAGATAGATAGATAGATAGAAAGATAGATAGATAGATATTGCAATCCAAGCATGCACTCACACATCATGTTTGTCTACAATGTATAGGAAAAATAACACAAAATACCTGAAATTTCATTATAAAAAGTTTTGTCACTTTTCTTAATTAACCAACTTAAAGTTTTACCTCATAGGTGAAATATTCTCCAAAGGAGTATTGCTCAGGGTCTCAGAGGTTAGAAAAATATGCACACACACATGTTCGGTTTCCCAGCCACTGTGGCTCCTGCGGTATACAGTCGAACAATCAGCCTAATTACAATGTAAAAAAAAAAGTGTGTTACCTTCCTTTCTCACCCTGAGCTCTCATGTTTACACAGACGTCTCTGATTATTATTCCTTGCACTAAAGACACACAGTTTTGCCCCTCCACAGCTGTCTCAAAAGCAGCATCTCAAAGCTCATTTCCAGAAGGTACACCGGGGAAACAGATTAGCATGAGATATGAGATAAAAAAGAAATGTTCAAATAAACTGTCTCCGACCTGAAAAGCAGGAAGCGGAGTGGGGATGTGTATTGATTGCACATCAAGTGAGGACCTCCGACAGCATTTGAAGTCTACGGTTTAGACGACACAAAATAATTCCCATTGACACGTTAGGATAATGAGCTTGATGTTTTGTTTGCCTCTCCCCTCTTCTGGCAGAAAGTAGTTCTCGCATGAGTATTTTGTTCTTTTTTCATAATATATAACTAAAACTAGTCAGCAGCAATGGTGCACCCTGACTTCAGAACATGCCAGACACGATGAAAAATACACAAATGCTGAAGATCCCTGAGTGTTGTGTAGAGTGCAGCCGAAATGAAACCACACGACCCAATTAGATTAGAGCTCCTTTTAGTAATCAGATGATGATCTTTTAAAATGAAAAGCGGAGGCCGAATTTATTGTAGATCAAATATTACCGGCATATTTGCCAGTGTGATTGTATTTAACAGAGAATAGGCAACCCCACGTCTCTGAAGAGCGACGTCAGTCCTGCATGCCTGCAGGCTTTGATCTCGCAGGATCCCCACTTCTAATTGTGCTCCCATTGAAGCAGCATGGTTGCCGGCACCGTAAACCCTATAAAGGTCTACATGCGCTTGCATTTAGTCCTCTGCGCATGCGGCGTATTGGGGCCAGGCCTGCGCAGGCGAGATAAACATAGCGCTGTGCTTTAAATGTGGCCTAAAAACAGTTCTGAAAAATGAATTTGCAGCAGCAGCGGCGGCGGCGGCGGCGAGCCCCGGGCGCAGTCCGTCCCGGCGCTTTCACAATGCCGCGCTCCGCGATGTGCCATCATCATTAACACACCGTGGCCAGCAGGGACAGACACTCGGCCTGCTGGGATGCCAAATCCCAAAGCCGCGTGGGAAAGGAGGGCGGTGGGGGGGGGTGCCGGAGGTCAAGCTGGAGGTCAAGGTGACAAGGATGTTTGTGGTGGTTTTTATGAGCACACCAGTAGGACACTGTGCTGTCCCTAAACTCACTGGCTCTCCCCGTGGGGGCGGCCTAAACGTGCTGATCTGGCTGGCCCAGCGCGCGGATAAATACGCACCCGCTGCACATCAGTACGCCTCATTTCTTGAATAAACGCTGCCTATACACCAGAGTGAGAATGTATGATAAAAATACTTAAAAAGATCGCAACCTTCATCTCACTGGACCAATGGGCTGCAACGGTGCGGCCCTCACTAATGATCACCCTTGCGTGAGTGTGGGAGTAGGCTGACTGCGCCATCTTGAGAGAGCCAACGGGGTGAGCAAATTGAACCGGGTGTCGGTACACAAGGTCGGATAGCTGGTCTGCTGAGGGCAAGACGGTGCCCTGATCCATGGGACGCTGCCTCCCTCCTTGATGGAGATGAGGAAATGAAGATACAAGAGGCTATAAATAAAGGGACCTGGCCAGCAGAGAAGAGCAAAAAACATCATTTCCCCGAGGGATCAATCTGTATATTACTTGCACATTGGGGGCCGCGCGGCTCGTCACCAGTCATCATGTCCTGCACCATCTCTGCACACATGTACAGACACACCCATCAAAAGGCGCACAGGGCGGCCACTGAAAAAGTATCGCAGTGATGCCTTTCACGGGTTTCAAAAACGTACCACTAATCATATCATACAACAGATAAATCTTACAGCCCGTTAAGATATGTCACATGTTACAAAGAAATAAATTAGCAGCTACACTGGGAATGTAACTTGTGGTGCAAAATGAATGCCACCAAATAGCACAATGATGCCTATTTTGCACTAGCTAGGTAACTTTCGTGTTGCCGAATAAACTTCAGTCGAAAGAAGAGTTTTCTATAATTACGTATTTCACCTCTATGCTGGAAAAGCTGTGCCTTGCTTGGAATTTTGCACAAGGGTGGTAAGCTTTTGATAAACCTTTGAAGCATACACGTTTTTTGGATCTACATTTTTGTGAAATGCCAGTGCGATGCCATTCACCCCAAGGCTTTCTAATGTTCAAATAATAACCCAGGGCGTATTTTGCATCCTATTAACAAGTAATGTTGTTCTAGAAATTAGTTGACTGCTGTTTTACATAATAGTGAAAGGTATCATAAAATGTTTATAATAAATACACACTTTCAGTTTTTATACCTATGCAATAATTCTTTTCAGTTGCATATAGTATGGAAAACACACATAGCCCGGCAGGACAGAGATAAACTCAGGAATTGCCCGGACAGAAATAAATAGCCCAGGGACGCAGAGCTAACTTTGGATAATACAGATTGCCATCAAACTGTAACCAGTGGGGACAAAGATAACAGTAACCCGAAGGGCAGAGATAACCCTAGAACAGAACTAGGGAACAGAGATGATGGATGATGCTATCACATCTGAAGGGCAGAGATAGCCATGCTAAACAACTGGGGGGGGCAGAGAGAACCTAAAAACCATGGGGAAAGAGATAGCCATACCACAGCAAATGCTACCTATTATATCCCCAAAGGACAGAGGTTATAATAGCATTAAAGGGCAGGAACAGCCTACCATAGCCCTGAAGGACAAAGATAGCCCAACTACAGCCTTGAAGCACAGAGAAACAGCCAAGAAAGAGAGATAGCCGTACCGTAACCCAGAAGGGCAGAGGAAACACTACTGTAGCACTGGATAACAGAGATAGCCCTACCGTAACCCAGAAG
>JAODKL010000017.1:18315573-18326302 GCA_026780765.1 Petrocephalus schoutedeni
AACCAGGGCGACCGAGGGCAAGTCAGGGGGCAGGGCGGGCGGGAAGCGACCCCGCTGCAAATGTCCACGTCCCTTCCGGGAGACTGAGAGGCAGGACCAGTGCTGGGACCTGCGCCGTCGTGGGGGTGACGGAGGATCAGGCGCAGGCGGGACTGCAGGAACAGGAACTGGCGCAGGCTGGGCTGCGGGAACAGGAACTGGCGCGGGCAGGGCTGCGGGAACAGGAACTGGCGCGGGCAGGGCTGCGGGAACAGGAACTGGCGCAGGTGGGGCTGCAGGCACAGACGGGGCTGTGGGAACAGGAACTGGCGCAGGCGGGGCTGCAGGCGGAGCTGCAGGTGCAGGCGGGGCTGCAGGTGGGGCTGCAGGCACAGACGGGCCTGCAGGCGGAGCTGCAGGCGCAGATGGGGCTGCAGGCGCAGGCGGGCGTGCTGCAGCGTCTTCACCCCGATGAGACGGGCGTGCTGCGGCGTCTTCCTCCCGACGAGACGGGCTCGCTGTGGCGTCTTCTCCCCGGCATGACACAGACCGACTAAATATTGGCATTAAGGCATTAAGGACTAACACAGGGCAGCTGGGCACGATCAGGGAAACGCACGTGGAGAACAAGGATCACACGAGCAGACCGTGACAATGTTCAGTAAGTATGGCTCCCCATTGTCAGTAGAGCTTAGCTTACTGAGACACTGTGTTTAGGTTTGAAAGATTCCTCTGTCTACTTACACCCAGTCTAGTGCATCTCACTGCACATTCTCACTGCCATATTCACAGTGAAGCCCAAAGAGTTAATTCTGAGGTTTTTGAACAGATAATTTTCCCTGATTAATTTCTGAAAGTGTCTAAGTGAAGTCGCTGGCCAAGATGGACTGAATCGGCCTATGATGGAAGGAAGACCAGGATCTCTGAAGAAGTTAGTGGATGGTGTTGTGAAGAACTTGGCGCCGTTTCAGAAAAGTTTTGAATGTTCAAGTTGATCTGCTACACAGCGTTGGCTCAGCAGGAAATATGATGTAAATTTCGATCCCCGCACAGAGCTGCATCTGTTTGCTTATGCCAGGGGTATTTTATTCCTATTCGCAGTGCTAGCCAAAAAAATGTGGTAATTACCCCCCTATGCTGTTTGTGCACCAAGTATGGGTTTGGGAAGGGGAGGGGGGGCTCCAATGTCATTTTTCTATTGTATGCAGAGAGCACAAGGAGAGCAGCGTCACTGTCAGTACTCATGCGGGGGGGGAGGGGGGGGGGTAGTTGGGGGGTGGCATGGTGGTGCTACCCACCACTAAGAATGGGTGAGAGCTCACAGCATGCGAGCAGTGACATGTCCCATGATCACCATTATTATGTCATCCATGTCGCGACTCTAAGCATGCTAACTGTAGTCATTCCTGAAAATACAATTTAATCATTCAATTTCTTAAGCATCTTAAATTTGTGCTAAAGACAGACAGGCAAGTAACAAAAGACAATGCAAACGGAAGGCACAATGCAAACAAGACATGCCTGGGGAAACCACCCCCAGGCTTTGGAGGCAATTTAGAAACTAATTTCCATCTGGGATATCAAGTGAGGTGGTTCCCATTTTAATAACTGCTTTAAAAGGAAATCTCATCTAGTGCCCATGGATGTCGGCTTTTAGTTTGCTGGGACTCTTTGTGCTTTTGTGCTGCAGGTTATGGGATGGACTGGATATTGCATAGACACCATTCTCTGTGCATTGTAAATCTGGTTCTTAGTCACAGTGGCTGATATCTCTCACCTCTGGCGTAAGAAATGTCTGATTACAGAGATGGGACTTTTTGTCACCTGTGGTAACTTTAAGCTTAATTAGATCAAATCATGATTTTACTCAGAGCACTTGCGCAGGTGAGTAAAACACCTGCATACAAAGTAGTGCAAATAAAATAACAGTGCAAATAGGAAGTGTACAAAAAATGCTAAATATAGTACAGTGGGACCCCTGTATCTGTGGTTTCAGTTACCCCTGTATCTGAGGTATAGTTTATTGCAGTCTGAATAAAATTTAGAAAAATTCAGGAAATGGTTCAAGTTTCAAACCTTGCAACAAGCAAATACAGGCTGTAAGCCTGTGAGTATCCACAATAGGCAAGTTTTTTCAACAAATAAAAATTTCTCATTACAGGTTATGTACAAGTACCTGATGCAGTATTTTTCATTGTATAATGTAGCCTTTTTTCCCATAGTTCCTTCATCCTTTGAGGGATATAAAAAGCACGATTTTTATTGCTCCGTCATTCCTTGATACATGATCATTTGTAATTGCTATAGAGAGAGTATTGTACTGTATAGTAATGTACAATGTACTTTATTCTCACTGTATTTAATGCTGGTAATGTTTTACTGCGCGTAATATATCAAATTAACTTTATTACATGTGTCTATATAATGGGGACCGCGGGTGGTTCGCTGTTAATGCAGTTTCGGCCGTAGGCAGTAAGTCTTGGAACGTATCCCCCCAGAATACAGGTGGACTACTGTACTGTAAAAATGAATAGTATGCAAATTATAACAAATAAATGCAAAAAAGGCATATTTAAAGCAACGATTATTTATTGATTAGTTTGTTTGTTTGTTTTTCCGTCTCTTGTTTGTCTATCTGTTTGTTAGTCTGTCTGTTTTTGGGAAATTTAAGTCCATCAGGCATTCTAATTAATACTACTGCGGCAACCAGTGCCTAGACCTGAAACACGGGTGCTGCATTTTTGGTTTATTTCGAAAGTGTGTATTTTCTGACTAAACAGCATGAACAGAAAATGG
Source organism: Petrocephalus schoutedeni (assembly GCA_026780765.1). Taxonomy (NCBI): domain Eukaryota; kingdom Metazoa; phylum Chordata; class Actinopteri; order Osteoglossiformes; family Mormyridae; genus Petrocephalus; species Petrocephalus schoutedeni. The sequence continues at coordinate 18,318,349 of JAODKL010000017.1, forward strand.
GTTATGTTAACAGATGAGTGTCCACTTAAAGCCAGTCGCAGTGATCACCCACTACTCTCCATCTCCGTTAGCTCTTACGCAAAACCTGTAGCTAAACAAAGCCATTCCCACTCCTGCTGAAACATGCATTGTCGAGTCGGTACTTTCATCTTCTAATATGCTGCAAAATCCACCAAACTTAATTTGCCGGACGAACCAAACCTGAACTAAGAGGATTAATGTAATAAGCATATTTTCCATTTAACAATTTTATTTTTTAAAGCCTGTTTGTAGGACATGTATTTTTTGCTTGTCCTGAAAGTATATACATTAATCTTCTTACTGCCTCTTAAATCAATTATCTCAAAATGATCTCTACATTTCCTGGTCAGCGACCTTGCATATGTGGTTATGCTCATTGACTTGCATAGACTTGTCAGACAGGATCTATAGTTTTATTGTCATACCATCTATCCTTGTTTTTTGTTAGAAGCAAATATAATTATTATAAAATACATGAACACACATCCAGGGTCATAGGCTTGATTCTCATTGATGCTCAGCATTGTAGACCCCGCATATTTATGTGGGTCCCCTCATATTGTGTAAATTATCCCCATCGTTTGATTATGTCTCTGTGTTTTCTGTTATTTAACATTCATTTTACTTGTTTGTTGTTTTTCATTTCTGGCAGATTTCTGTGACTTTTCTGTGTCATTTATCGTGTAGCACATAGGAAGTTTTGCTTTGAGTTTCCTAAGCAGTACTTAATTGTATGATACACCCACAACTAACAAGATGCCTAACAAGATGGCACATGTTTTGGGACTGATACACATACATACTCTACTTACACATACTGAATGTGTATAACAGCACTTTATTGGCTCTAATGATAGAATGAAGCTGATTTCTTTTTCTTCACTGGCACTTTTTGTGTGCTAGGTGTACAGATTCTATTGAATTGGGCTCCCCTGGGGAGCAAAATGACACTTCTGTTTGCCAAAAGAGTGGATATGATGAAGCACATGACGATAAAGTGGTCTGACAACGGTGTGAAAATCCCAGGGCACAGAATGCACTACGCCAGAAGCAACTGTTTACAGTACAGTTGTATGTTTTACTTCTTTTCACAGGTGCTTGTTGTAAATCAGGCAGCAAAGCAGACAGAATGAACAAGGAAATGAGGGAACCAAGCGATGGAAATTGCTCACATATCCTCTCCATGTGCCGTTCTTCATCTGCTATGAAAGTGACCAATTAAGAGATGCCTATTGATACAAGTAACCAATCAGGGCATGATTATTGATACAAGTAACCAATCAGGGCATGATTATTGATACAAGTAACCAATCAGGTGATACTTATTGATACAAAATAACTCTTTGCCATTAAAAGACGTTCACTATTTTTAAAGGAACAACAGAAATCAATATATGCTACGGCATGGGAACTTTTGAGTCAACTGAAACGGTTTTGGTGGGAAGGCTGCGGCTCAATGCATCTTCACCATTCTTCAATAAATTAGCAGCACATCTTGGACCAGAGACAGCGCAGAGTAGCAAGCAGGAATTCCATGTAGAAGCGTGACATGACAGCATGTACAGGCTGACAAAGAGATCTGGAAGATCTACAGACCCCAAATAACAGCGCCGTCAGTGGCAGCAGTCGGAGGCAGCCTTTCTTTGATGAAATACTTCCATTGTCATATGAGGATTACTATAAATATATTGATAGATGGATAATTCACAGTGTACACAATATTTGGTAATAGAAGGCAATTAAGATAATGAGATGGTAGGGGATAACAAGAGAATTTTTCCCCGAGCCTCACATTGTGGTGGACATTGAATTGTCCCCTTTTTAAACGATTCAGTGATGCTTTTACTAATTTTCCCTTTTCATTTCCCTGATTATCATTGTTAGAAATACTCATGTTATATGTCAGTCTACAGTGTGTTTAATAAGCTTCAGCACATGGTTTAAAGGTGAACCACTCAGTCTGTGTCGACACAGTGTAGTGGGATTACATGTGAACTGTCCATGGTGCTGCGCTTTAACCTCGCATGTGGTACCAATCCAAACACTTTGAAGCATAAGAAATAAAGGGGCTAAGAGAATTCTCATTAAAAAAACGGTCCAGCTGAATCTACCCCTGATCATTAACAGTCAACGCTACACGTTTCCCTCATTCAGTATATGTTGTAATAATCATTCAGAACATCTAGTCCCACTACATAAAGTGCTCCTTGATGCACTGTGCTAAATGTTACAGAAGAGAAAATCCTGTTTTCTCAGACTCCCACACCACTTTGTGAATGCAAATGGAACACAGTGTTCTATTTAGATGGGGATTTTACTTCCAGAGAGCAGCTCATTACGGTGGAAGCGTGCCTTGTTTCACATTTTGAGGGCGAGGGAAAAGTCATTGTAATGAATCAATGGTCACCTATCAATGGATGCCACTGGTAAACTTGCCGTTTGACTTGTACAACCACGACTTGACGAATCCTGTTAAATACCTTGGATGCTATGTCACTAGTTGCAGAAAGAAAGGCCTTATGTTTGGGGTAGTTAGGATGATATATTTTGTTTCCCAGTCAAGGTTCACAACAATCAAAGTCATTATGCGGGAACATTCTTACATGAAGTACTCATACTGAGGGGAAATTAGGCCATAAATCTGCTGGTGGATGAGAATGCCAAATTAATGTGTCCTTTAAAGTAGAATGATAATTGTGCTGGCTGATTCAGCCAGGGTGGTGTGCTCACAGCCAGCACCTGCACATCAGTACAGGGCGTGCTGTGTGCTTAGTAACAGTAAAGTGGCCATCAAATAGGCACGTGTGTGGGGAGCATTAGTCACAGAGCGCAAAGCGCCACTTTATGACACAAAGGAATCCTAAACTGCTTCATGTTGAGCTTGGCTTGTCAATGACTCAATGACTACAGGGATCATTATGAGCAGTTCATTTCACTTACATGACAGAGTCAAGTCTATCGCTATCTGGAGGCTTTGGGGAAAATGTCCCCAGACACATGACCCATTACCCCATGTCAGCTCTTCCCAAAGGGACAGCATTACTCATATGTCAAGAAGACGGCTGTGGTCACAGAAGCAAGGGCATATGAGAGAAGCTGCATGTCTTATAATTATGGCAAACGGTTTCCTTTGGGTCATAAGGCCAACTCCTTATTGCATGTCTTTATGCAACCATGAATCGCCCTGCAGAGGTTAGTGTGTAGCATGAAATCTACTCATTTACACTCCTGAAGTTTGAGGAGATACTTAACCTGATATCCAGCTATTTTAATGTGTAAGCTTTATGTGACTTAATATACACCAATGAGCTAAAAAATTATGACCACTCCCATGTGAAGTGAATTATGGTGCAGGAATGGAATATATTTGACAGTAAGTTAACTTTCGAAACTCTTAGACGAAATGTTGAATGTAGAAGAAATGGGCACGGATACCGGAGTGACTCTGATGAGCGTCAGATCCTTATGGCCAGATGAGTGGGTCAGAACATCTCCAAAACAGCAAGGCTTGTTGATTGCTCCTGGTCAGCCTCATTGAGAGTGGTCTGAGGAGGACAAAGCTACATACCACCCACAGGGTTTTGGGCAGCTAACATTCATTGATGTAAAATGTATCCAGTGGGGTACAAACCGACAGAAGGGCTATCGAGGCACAATGGCAGATAATGTCGATGATGGAAGCAGGAATAATGCGTCACAACACACTGCAGATATATGGGCATGTCTGCGTGAGCTTAGAATGTTCCTCTATGGAAATGTACTCCTTCTCTGCCAAGTCTGATAGAGTACAGTGGTGGACAGTAATCTCCAGGTCAAAACACATTTATTAATTGGGATTCATGTTCAGTCTGTGACTGGGGCTTTCTGGAATACTGGCCTTCTTGTCTGCTAGCAATTTCTTTTTGTGTTTTGGGTCAGTTTTCTATTGGAACATGAATCTACCCTAAATGCTAAAATCTTTTTTTTTTTCTTTACTGAAATTCTGCTCCAGTATTCACCAGTTTCCCAGGCCCACTTTCTGGAAACACAATTTGACAGTGAGATGCTGCCAGCAGCATCCTTGACAGAAGTGGGTAATTGGTTGTACAGGGTGACCCCATATCCTTGGTTCCATTAACTGTGGTTTCTGTTATCTGCTGTTTACCATAGTCCGAAATTCCAGAAATAAACCATTCATAAGTTTCAAACAATGTTCTATGCGAGTACAGGCAGTACCATGGTGAAATACGCCAGGCCAGCTGCACCTAGTATACCTTGGTCCTATACCTATGCTTCCCTGCCAAACTCTCATCCAGTCTGCCTCTAGCATGTTCGCTGATTGCATCCATTGCCATGTTATTACAATATATAATATAAAAATTGATTAAAAAAAATCATGATTTTCATTTTGCTCCCTCATCCCTTAATTCATGATCCCTTAAGGCAATGGTGAGGCAGGCAGGTGGTGTAATGGCTTGGGAAGCGACTATGTAATCGAAAGGTTGTTGGTTCAAGATCCCCACCCACAAGTAACTGAGGCACCCTGAACAAGGCACTGTCCCCAAGCACTGCTCCCCAGGTGCTGAATTAGCTGCCCACTGCTGCTCCACAATGTCACATGGATTGGTAATGTCTTACTTAGTGAAATTCATCAATTACAGTTTACCAAGTATATGAAAATCACTTTATATATGGGGCCTGTGGATGTTCTGCTGTTATCCACAGTTTTGGCTATTCGTGGTAAGTCTTGGAGTGTATTACCTGTGGATACGGGCAACTATATTAGCTTTCTGCTGAAGCATAGCACTTGATATTAAGGTTAAAGTTTAACTTTAGATTGCAGCATAGTCTTCTAGGTTTCAGTGTCTATAACAATGGAAAACCCAAAACATGGCCTTTTTCAGAAGTCGCCTTCATCTTGCCATCTGTAGTGAGGAAGAGCTTAGAGCCCTTATGGGGCAGTGGTAGCCTAATGTTTAGGGAACTGCGCATATGATCGAAAGGCTGCTGGTTTGGCTCCCTCTCCGGAAAGGTACCCTCACCAAGAATTAGCTGCCACTGCCCAATGTCACATATGGGTTATATGTGGAGGACACATTTTGTCATGGTGTGACAATCAACAATGACAATTAATTACTTTCACGTCACCTTCAGACTGTTCACCTGGTCTCTTACTCCCTTCACCAACATTGCCTTTTTTGACTGAACCATTGTAATGAGACTGGGGACCCAAATGCAGAGTGAACCGAAAACCCAACAGGAAAGACGTGGAGCAAAGAGTCGCAGTCAGGGACGGAAAGCATAGGTGGAGAAGGCAGAAGGGCTGTTCTGACGGTGAAGGGACAGGCAGACAGACGTGCAGACACTGGAGAATGGGTACACAAACTGGCAGGGAGACGGGGATCGGGCCACAGACTCAGCGGGCAGGCCAACGGGAGGAACAGACAGGGAAAAGCAGCAATCGGAGAGACTCTGTAATCAGACATAAGTTAACCAATTTCTCACTTTAGGAAAACCGGGTAGCCCGGTTAAACAGCCCAGTCCATTAGGGGAAACAGGTACAGCAATGGAGGTGTGACTGCCCTGCAGATGGTGGAATGGAATCATGCCTTACAGCAATATATGTTTATATTTTGTTAACGTAAATGTGCTCATAGGATAGGTCAAAGTTTTTTTTAATGACCTTTACATTCTTTTTGCCTCAAGGTTCCACAGGCAGGTCCTCGGTCTTCATGACACTATGACTGAAATGACCATAATTTTTCAGTTGTGTTCAGAGGGACTGTAGACCACAGTTGGGTTTCATACAGCACACCCAGGCCATTTATATGCATTCATCAAATGCTTATCAGTTAACACCCTTTCAATTGTTTATTTTATGCCTAATTCTTTAACCAGCTTATAAAAAGTTTAGTTTCACCATCCATCTATTCTTCCAACCACTTATCCTCTACAGGGTTGCAGACTTTGTGACTTACTGGAAATTAATGAATTCATTCATTAAAAACTATAGGGTGGTCACTTATTTTGCAATTTGGCAAACCAGTTAAAGCCCAAGTTCCTAAAGGTGCTGAAGTGGCGTGGTGGGATTTACCCGCGCTGTCCAGCAGAATTTGATCTGATGCACTTGCCTTTGTGCACCTGCCTGAACACCTGGCACTGGATCACAGAACACTCTCCAGAAACAATGCTGCAAGTGGCAGCTGTATTCCTGCCTAATCACACCCCTTTCCTGTTTTTAATTGGAATTCTGTGGGGTCACTATTAAATTTGCAATGATTTGTTTACACGAGCCCAAGGCATACGATTTTGCTAATTAGAGGTTTACTTTGGTTTTCTTCTGAAATGACTTTCGATGCTGAGAAATGCTGAAAAGCTGAAACGCTAAATTTGCAAACAGGACATGGCTGTTCCAGAGAATGGATGAAACAAAAAGAAGGAAAAAAAATTATAGGTACACACACACACACACACATTGCTGTATTCTGTGAGAAAGAGGACTGTATCTATTGAAGCAGGAAGTCGGCGCTCTGTGTTCACAATAGTGAGGTTTTTGAGGTCTTTTCCCCTAATTCTCTTTGGCTTTCTCTACAAGTAATGGCAACTAGGTTAATTATGGTTTTTAGGGATGGTGGCTCTGTTTTTCTTGCCAGAATCAAAAATAAATGGTAACTTTACAGATATAAGCGGTATTCAGATAGAAAATGAAAATGAGTCGGTGTCAGCCCAACTGTTATCATGGTTAATTTTCTAACATAATATTCATGACTGCTATATACATTTTGATATGTATGCCCAGCTCAGAATGCAATGTGCAGTCTGAAAGTGAACATAGTAGCGTACGGTAAAGTTTTTTTGTGGGTTTAAAATCCACAGTGTGTGGGATTAATGATGCTACTGACAGTTACAGATGGTTTTACATAACAATATAGTAACCAACCTAAGGCAATTTAAACCATTAGCTAATACTGCACAATCTTTCCACCCACTGTCATTCTAAAACTCTACTACTGCAGTCAACTTTTGACAGCATATTTAGTTTCATTTTCAATGAAACTCAATTTAGTTTTGGTCGTAATTTAGTCATCTGATTGATTTTTTAGATTGTGTAGAGCTCAGTCTTGAATTCTTTACCATCACATGTGAAATGTATCCATATGCCAGTAAGTGTTTCTCCTATGGAAGTCGACTGTGGCGCAGACTAGGCTTGGATTATATGAATCTTTTTATAGCGTCATCCTGTCCAGAGATTGCTCAGTGTTATAAGGTAATTTGATGGTATTTTTAAAAGTAAGACTTTCCTGGTATTTTTAAATCTTGCCAGTAAAACTGGCTCAGCTGGGAGGGGGTTCCCACCAAAAAATTCACTTAGCGTGCGGAAGGAGGGGTCCCTATGATAATTTTTGCTGAAGCCTAACACAATTTACACACAGTCATTAGAGACACAACTGCATGGTTCATGTACTTGAACCCAACAACATTATCCAATCATGTGCAGCTACAATCAACACTAACAGAAAATACTACTTCTGATTGGATTAGTTTCAAATTCATCTCTTCCTGACATTTTTGTGTCATTTTTATTTGTTGACGAAAGTTTAAGTATGTTTCATCATGTCAAGTTAATTTTTATTTTTCTTATCATCTCATTTTTGTCAGTGTATAATATCCATAATTTTGGTCATATTTTTCATCAACAAAATTAATGCTGTACATTACTAGACTAAACTGTACATTGCCCTCTGCTTATCCCAAATTGTTTGGCTTGGCCTGTGTTTCTTATTTACACAATTGAGACATTCCAATAACCTGATGGACATGCCCAGAGATGCTAAACTGTTCTCACATTCCCAGTATCAGGACCCTTCCATAACTTTGCCCTGAGATATATATACCCAGAGATGCTGAACTGTTCTCCTGGCATTCCCACAATCGGGACCTTTCCATAACTTTG
>JAODKL010000017.1:18328694-18340753 GCA_026780765.1 Petrocephalus schoutedeni
GTGTGTGTGTGTGTGTGTGTGTGTGTGAGTGTGTGTGTGTGTGTGTGTGTGTGTGTGTGTGTGTGTGTGTGTGTGTGCGTGTACATCGGTTTCCTCCTACAGTTCAAAGGTATGCAGTTTGGATAAACAGGCTATAGCACAGTGCAGTTAAATCTATGTGTTCAGGGAGCAAAGATGCTGTTTAGTTGGTATTTGGTTCTTGTACTGTGATTTCCAGATGTGTTTCCATGTGTAACGCGATACATTAATCTGTGCTGAATCAACTATTTTATTTGCATTGTTAGTAAATTAGAAGGTGTTTGCAGGATAAATACGTTTTTAAGTGATTGCCTTTTCAGGAGTCAAGTGAGCTAGTGAGCGATAGCATGAGGAGAGATCCCCACCACTGTCAATGACATCATTTACGCCAGCGTAATTCTACAGGCAGTACTGGTGAACAGACGCAATCCTGATTAATTAATTTGATATTCCACCCATGCCATTTTCTTTTTTTTTTTTCAATATGCAATTTGTATCTATTCAGTCAAAGTATCCACACGATTAATAAGCAGACTAATTAAGACAGATAATGGTTATTGAAATGTGCTGTGCTTTGCTGCGGTGGGTCGCCTCTGTGCCTCTTCTCACTGCAGATGTGAAGTGATGTCACTGATTAACGATCCATGCCTGGTGCCCTGAGCTCTGGCTGGGGCTGGCAGTGTCACACCTTACCGGCCCCTTACAATACGCACTGCAGCCGGCTCCTCGTAAGAGGACTTGTTGATCATGCCACTGGTTATTTCCTTGTTAGACATAGTAACAGCTTTAAGAAGTCATAATCAGCAAGCAATGAAGGCTTTTTGTGGTAGTTAATAACATATGAAATGGACAGTAGGTGGCGTAACAGTTAAGGAAATGGAAGAAAGATTAAAACCAGCAGCCTTAATTTCTATGACTCACTTCATAACATAACTTCATAACATAACTCACTTCAGCAGCCAGATATAGGTATGGAAGCATTATTTTATGATAAGCCATCAATATCATTTTGTACAATGTAGTTCAAAAGAGTATTTTAAACATTTCAAGCTGGCAAAGAAAAAATGTTTCAAATGTGCGGATACAAAAGAAAAAACCCCTCGCCCATTGCCATTTCAGCCGGCACTAGCACCATGCATAGACATTTACATAAATTACAGACAGAGTGCTTAATCTTCCTGTAAAATATGACCTTTTGGAAGCACTTGAATGGGCATTTAAGCATTCCTTAGTCAATAAATCACACCTGCGATTAGGTCACACCACACAGGCTGCGGAACGCCACGGACTCTCTGAAGAATTTACACTGCACGCAATTCACGATTCATAATAATATCAAGATTAGCTTTATTTATATGGCACTTTCCATACATGAAATGAGGGCTCAGAGGGCTTCACATATGGGATTAAAATAAGCAACAAAGACAGAGGTCAGAGGAAGTGTAGAAAGAAGGAATGACAGTCTAAAAATAAAGAGCAAATAAGTTTAATAAATTAGAAAAATAAATATAAATAGACGTACAATACACAATATATAAAAATATCAGAATAAAAAGTTCAAAAGACATATAAAGTATAAGCCAATGAAAACTGGAAGTAATTAATATCATATAATATGGATTGATCAACAAAACAGTAAAGTTAAATTGACAATCAAATAAATAACAGGCAGGGAAAGAAAATGCTCAAATAATACACCCAAAATCACATGAAAAATTGCTTTTAAAGGTGTATTTTTGAAATGTGTTAGGTGAATCAACTTCTGGCAGTATCTTTCATAGTTTTGGAGCATTTATAGCTAAAAGCTGCCTTAAAATGTATTTATGTTTCACCCATGATGAATGCAGAGGTCTAGAGTAAATAGGAGATAGCAGAATTTTAGGGGGAGCATGAAATATAAAATCTCAGTAATGTATGAAGGTGCGAGTCCACTTAGTGCTTCACGGAGGAATATTAAAAACGATTATAAAATATACGGGTAGACAGTTTGTGTAATGTGCTCCATTTTCTTGTTTGTTTTCAGCAACCTGGTAAAAAGGGAATCCTAGTAGTCAAGGAGAATAGTAATAAATGCATGCATCAATTTTTAAGCATCGTTAAGTGATAAAAAAGATATAATCTTCTACCTTAGATAAGAAAATACGATCTTTATGTACTGAATGTTGCTTTCAAAACTTACCCAAGAATTACACCAGGTTTCTAACCTCAGATTTTGTATGGAATATCACACTGCCAAGTTATCCCTTAGTATCAGGGCACTCATAACTGTGACCTCTGTTCTTATTTCGCGTTCGTACATTAACAGCAGTCCAACAGTGTTCCACATCGTTTGTTACACCTAGCACAGAGATTCAATGGATCTCAAATGGACAGCTCATTTGAATCAGTGCTCTGCCTCAGATCATTGATTACATTTAATAATGCTGTCTCTGAAGTGAGCTCTAAAACCTGGAATATCATTATTAAGTAAACTTCAGTAATCCAATGGTAAAGCTGAAGGTAACTTTCCCTAAAATTGTACTCATAAAAGGTAAATTAGAAATTAGCCTAAAGATATTAATAGTAGTACTATCTAAGGAAGCTTTCATAAGTAATGGTCCAACTTCAGCACACTTAAAAGGATCTGGAAAAGTGCCTGATTCATTAAGAATCAGAACCAGGTTTATTTGGCTAAGTATATTCACATATAAGGGAATTTGTCAATGGCTCTCATTAATTACCAAAATGATTTACTGATGCAGTGCACTTGCAGCCCAGTCATACTTTTAACCTGCCTAAATAAAACAGCACACAAGTTTGGTATTAATAATTGGTAACGCAGAATGAGTTGGGTTTTACGCATAGCACTGATGAATAAAATAATGTCTGAAAATATCTGTACATTTCTTTGCCTCTGTCACTGTGTGTTTAATAAGGAATAATGTATGGCATTACGTTAACTCTTACGCAGTACCCAGAAAATGTTTGCTTGAACACCACAGTAGGGATGGGGTCAAATTTAACATGGTCATAACAGGGACTCAAAGTATTCAGCAGAAAGATATTGTGTTTTTTGTGCTGTGTGTGTTTGTGTGTGTGTGTGTGTGCGTGTATGTGGGTCTATATATCCGTCCATTTTCCAACCCGCTTATCCATTCAGGGTCACGGGGGTTCCGGAGCCTAACCCGGAAGCTACGGGCATGAGGCAGGGAACAACCCAGGATGGGGGGCCAGCCCATTGCAGGGGGGGGTCTATATATATCAACTGTTATTTTTTAACTTGTGGGGACCATTTTTGTGGACCACACAAAGGGAAACTCAACTTTATAAAAATCTCTGACTGCAATCAAAAAACAAAAAATGTCAAAAGTCTTGTATTTTGTTAGGTAACTCATTGTTAAGGTTAGGGCTGGGTAGGGGTTAACATTATCATCTTTGGGATTAAGGTTATGCCCTACAAAGATACATGAATGAATACAAACATACAAATGTATGTGTGTGCCTGTGTGTGTATGCATTTCTGCTTGTGTCCATGCCAGAAAATGTTAGCTATATGGCCTCCCCCTGGAAAGTGGCTGCCCTCTAAACTGTTCGCCTGCAGGGAATAGCAGAGTCACTGCTTATAGATGCTTATGCAAGCATCAGGTTTGAATCGCATTACTGGTATCAAGCTCTCCCCCATCGGCCGGGATGCCACGTCGTGGGGCTCCCAGCCACTCGTGCTTTGGTTTAGCGCACCAGGACCCCGGATACACCAGCGGCGGCTGGTTGTTGGGTTTAGCGCATAAGAGAGGCTGTGTAAATATCAGACACCCGTGTAAATGCCACGCGGCCGAGCTGATGTTGACCCCCGCCACCCTGGCTCTTTAAGGGGCAGCCCCTTAAACTTTGAAGATCACCCTGTTTTTTCTAAGACAACAGTTGCAGAACGTGGTGAGCATTTGGGATCAGTGATGCACACAAAACTCAGGCCAGATTCAAACCGGAAAATGGTATTAACTAAAAAAAGTCACAGCGTGTCACTTATTATTATTACTATTATTATTATTATCATTATTATTATTATTTATTTTGATCCCAAAGGAAGTGGCCCTTCCTAATATATTGCTGGATTGAAAAAATGCAGATATCTTATTTAAGAGATGGCTAGCTGCTTGTCCAGAGTAAAAATCTCTTGGCTTTAATTTTAATTTGAGTTGCTTGAGCTATTACTAATTCATCTGCTGGCACATCAGAAACAAGCCGCATGCAGCAGGGCTTAGTGCGCCGCTGGACTGTCAACAATGAAACTTTAATTTCCAGTCTAATTGTGCATAAGTGATCAATATAGCCAATTTGAATTGGGTGCAATGGGCCAAAAAAGGTTCATTTATAATTCTAGCTAAATTATGAGGAGTTATTCAGGTTGACAAACTTTGAGAAAATGTCTACTCTATCTGCCCCATGATTGCCTAATTTCAGCATTCATTTGGAAACGTCTCCCAGTGCAACGTCGTGCATTTAAATGGGCCTGTGCAAGGTTTATGACCCAAGCCATTGCTTTGACAACTCACGATAAATGGCTCCATATGAATTCTTTAGCATGGGAATGGTAAATGCCTTTATATTTATACAAAGCGTGACTTTAGATGTTGCAAAATAATTTAAACAGCAGTGTGGAGATGATAATAGCTCACACATTTGTACATGGAGGAGACATATATGTGCGTGTTCATGTCCCGGAATGGAGTAACACCAGTATGTGCATCTCCATGCAGACACATTTTACCTGCTGCATGTCAGTGACTTTGTGTCTTGTTGTATTATAAATTTTTTGATTTTGCTTTCCTCAGATACGGCTTCTGCAAAAAGAAAAACAAACAAGCGTTTTCCTGTGAGTCAGTAAATCACCTGCGGCAGATGGTAAGAGTTGTGGGAGTGAGGAAGGGATGATGGGAGAAGACAGACACGGTAAAAACGGTAACAGAGTAACGCTGTGATGTGAATTGCGAAGCCGGGAAGAGAGCAGGCGAAAAGAGCGACAAAATGACGCTGACGGGGGGTGCAGTCGCCAAAAGGTGTCCATGCAGAAAGGACTACATCAAAACTCTTTGTTACCTAGGAAAGGAGACAATTTCCATGATGAATGAGGGGGAAAAGCAATAGCACTGGTGATGATAGTTGTGCGAGCATCCCCACTGCAATTTATTTCTCAGCTTAATGCTGAAAGATGGACGCTACCTTTCTGTTTAAACTCGGCACAGGTGTCTCGGGCCTTTGCCCACCGCCCTCTCTCCTCCGAGGTTACACCTTTACTCAGTCAGAGCCTTTCCAAATACTCACGGCACTTAATCTGAGTTAGACAGCTCGACAGCTAGGCAGCATTTTTTCTGATCATTAGTTAACTCCCTCAGGATTACTCAGCTCGTGGCCCGGGGTACGGTATCAACCCACCCGCGCGCACACACACTCACACATACACACACAAATCCAGCTCTCGCCAGCAAAACAGAAGCACTAATACAGAGATCTTCTGTAACATATTCGTGGAAATATTTGTTGTTGCTTGTGTATCACCCATGTTTTTGCTGAATAATAATGTGAAAATTAGCATAGCCCAAAAAATTGGATTATTGCTACCAAATTAACATATTACTTTTATTTTAATAATTATTCTTATATATTTCATTATATAGCACCATTTGGTTTTAAAAAAAGCCCTCTTATGAAAGCTTCTTCTCTATTTATTTAACCCTTTTTAAAGGTTAGAATTAGTCAGAATGCCATCACATCCAGTTTAAGAGGAACAGAGAACTGCTTGCCAAGCCTGTGCATTTCTGATTGGTGTTGCATGCTTTGACTGTGTAGTTGATGGACATTAATGATGGGCCAGGACCTTTTTTAGAAGAGCAGGGGTTGTTAGGATGATGCCGCTGGCTTATTGTCATTGGCTAACACACGCTGCTGAGAGTCCTTTGTAACTGATATGTGAGACCATGTGTTGCACTCTGAATATTGGAGCTCAGGGCCAATCAATCGATACATCAATAAATCTCTGTTTTCTGTTGAATAAACACATTGTTTAAGGACCTTAGGAGTGGTATAGTCAGAAAATGCAGCGACTGAACTCAGTTAATTATTAAACCCTGAAACCTTTGCTTAATGTTTAAAACTGTGTCAGGTCTGGAGTCCATCGCTGCAGCTGAAATCATTGTGGTGGTCCAAGGGCGCCATTGTGGAGAAGCAGCAGGGGTAGGTGAAGCCCGGGCAGAGATGTTCACAGAGTTGTGTGTAGCTGGAGTTCTGCGGGTGAGGAACCCTTCATTGGTGCATATCTCTGGACTGACAAACAGGAGTGGTGGTTCTTTCACTCCAATTATAGGAGGATCATACTTATCAGCTTCTCGAGGAAAGCTTTTGTGAGGTTATGGAGAGGAAACACCTCCAATGGTTAAAAGTAGGATTGAGGAAGAACAATGTGAATTTCAGACTGGCCATGGAACGGAGATTAAACTCTTCCCCTTTTACAGGTGGGCGATGGTTCCTGGAAGTATGCTACCATGGTCTACTCCTACTTTGTGACCTTGTAGAAGGCATATGACCATGTTTCTCTGTACATACTGGGGGTATTACTCAGGTACCCCAGTCGCTACTGCGTGATAATAGATCCGTGTCTGAATATAGTAAGAGCTGCGTCTGCATATTTGCCACAAATTCAAAGTCATTTTGAGCTGACGTTACCCTCTGGCAAGATTCTTGCCTCCACTCATGTTTATGATTTTTATGAAAAAGATATGAAGGTGCAGTTGTGTCTGGAAGGGCTTCCGGAATTAGGGCTAGAGGTAACATTCCTGCTGTTTCCTTGGCCTCACCCGACCCGGACTCCCAGTGCACACTCGAGTGCTTCCATTCTGAGTGTGAGCAGTGAGGCTGACGATCAGCACCTCCAAATCCAAGGCCAGTGTGCTCTCTGCGAGCAGAGTGCATTGTTCCATTGAGCTGAGGCTGGAGAATCTGATCCATAGCGAAGGGGTTTAAGCACAGTTGGATCTTATTCACAAGTGGAGGTAAGAGGGAACGTGAGACTGGCAGGTGGATGATTTTGGTGTAATTTGCTGTCTATCAAAAAGGGGTTCTGCCCTTTAGACAGTTCCTCCAATCATCATGCATCAGGCCAGTGTCCTGGCCCACCCATTGCTCCATTCACTCCCAGAGAAGCTGAGCTTCCCTGGAAGTGATGATTTTGCTGCATTTATCCAATAAGCGTCTAGCTTTTCTGCAGTGGAAAAAAAGCTATTCCGTGCCATAGAAGTCGGCTTTGCAGGAAATCAGCAGTATGTTGGTGGTGGAGCAGAAGCTAAGTAGATAGATGAGGTTCATTGTTCATCAGTCAGTCTACATGCTGATCCATATGAGCCGAAAGTAACGACCCCGACAAAAAGGTATCATGCTATTATCATGCCAGTATGCATTGTGCATTTATGGTATGATGATATATATATATATATGGCATGCTTCCCTAGTGTTTCAACAGTATTTTATTTTATACTATGGTACTTTGTTCTGATACCGCAGTATTATGTTATGCCCCGTGGTATTGGTACTATGATATTTACTACTCATGCGTTTCCCAAGAAGCACGTATAATATATCTCCCTTACAAAAAATAGCTCTTTTGTAAACACTGGACTGCAATCATTTCAGTTGTACTGGATTTGTTTTTTTAGTCGTAAGAATTTCACCTCAAGACTAAGAAATGAGAAATCAATAATTATGATGTTGCTTTTTATATTTGCTATTTCAAATAAAGACTATTTAAAATGTTAAATTTTATTTCTGTTGTTTTGAACATCTTTTGATAATAAGTTTGTTTCCCTTTTTGCCAATGAAACACATATTGGTAAGTGGTTAATTGGTTTGCATGTGGCTATTAAACCGTTAAAAGGTTTTCTTAACTAAGTCAAAACATAAATACGAAACATACTTATGCATCTTATGCATGGTACATTTAATGTAATTTTGATGTCTAATTTCAGTGCTGTATCATTACAATACTATGTTAAACATTACGTAAATACCAGTGGCGATTACTCTAAGACTACAAGGGAAGCTCAGCTTCCTCAAATATGTCAGAAAATAAATGTTCAGATATGCACTATTGTATTGATATTGCTTTTAGTAAAAGTGCGCTAAAATGTGTTCAACTTAATGAAGAGCTCGTTCAGAATCAACTATTTATTGTAGATTGTCCGATGCGAATTTCTTCTCATACATTTCCGTGGCAGCACAGTGTATTAAACCCTATTGAAGCACATCCTCAATGGACTTCTATGGCATGGCATAGAATAGCTTTTTTCACTCCAGAGAAGCTAGACTCTTATTGGACAAATGCAGCAAAATCGTCACTTCCAGGGAAGCTCAGCTTCTCTGGGAGTGAATGGAGCAGTGGGCGGGCCAGGACACTGGGCTGATGCATGATGATTGGAGAAACTGTCTAAAGTGTCTAATAGACAGCAATTTTAAATATACACAGGAATTGGAGCGATTTCAAGCTCAGTCCCATGCAGATTTACAAGTGAAGTCATGTGACAATCTGCTGCACACTGTGTGTTTGCTGGTAATATAAACATATATATATCATTGTTTAAATAATAAAAAAACATAATTATAGCGTTCTCGAGTTTGCGCTTTGTTTCAGCTTTGTTAAGTTCGTTCGGCAAATTACCATGATTTTGGCATAGTGGTATTACTACTCTGTTATTATGTTGATAATAATACCATAGTTTTTTGCGTAAGGGGAGCATGGTTGTGAGTACAAATGGCTGAAGCATGGTTCATCCTCGGTTGTTGAGTTTGCTCTGTGTTACAGGGTGAGGGTACCCTAGACTTAGCCTGGAAATCTCAAGATTGCATCAGCACCCAACGGAGCTGTTCCAGGCATGTTCCGTGATTTATCTCCTAATTAGCTTGGAGGTAGTTTGCCACTGTGACCACACCAAGAGAAACAGTACGAAGGTGATGATGATGATGTGTCAAGTCTAATTTCTGAATACAGCCACTAAGCCTGATGTTAGTCAGGTTGACAATTGCAAGTTTCCCTGACCCACAGGATGAGCAATTAATCTCATATTAGTTATTGTATCAAATTATGTTTTTTTTCAGAAATTCACAGACAAAGCAGATAGCAGATGTCATATATGGCACTCTCAGCTTCCGTGACCTACTGCTTAATATAAAAATGTCCAATTGTAAACTCTGACCCATCGTTTTCAGCTGCTGCTGTTAAGCATTTGTCTGACCTTCAGCTTCATCCATTCTCTAGTTCTGCAATTGTGTCTGGAATATTGCAGGAGCATCTGGAAGCTCAGGTATGGCTCCTGTCACTCTTTTGGTGCATTTTCAGGCCCGATAACTCACATCAGCCAGCAGGACCATTTTTACTCATTCTGCTTGATTGTATGTGTCTGGGATTGGCTCCAAATGTCCCATTAGATGTCTGGCCCAGGTGTACCCTAATTACTCTCTTATTTATTTTCCCTTTCAGTTGGAAACGCTCTTACTGTTTTGTGAAGCAAATGCATTAACGTTTAGAAGCCCTTAAATGCAAAGATGAGGCAGACATCGATGAAATGATAAAACTGGAATAGCAGAGCAAGGTCAAAAAAATGTAACTATTAAAAACAAAGTGGGGGGGGGGTGCAAGGGGAGAAGGGGAAGTGGCAGGATGTCTTGGGTGCATTTCGGGGAACAGCGATACCTTCCGCTGTGTCCTGTCGGAAACCTGAGTTCTTTGCCCCAGAAGAGGCACAGAAGAGTTGTGGGAAAATGCTGGGGGTGCAGCTGTCCACCCCCCCGAGAAATAGAAAAGTGCTGATGGTGCAAGCAGCCACGATTACAGGGTGGAATCAACACTGTAATCAATCTTCCCACTCAGGGAAAGATCTTTTTTTCCCCACTTTGATCTCTGCATAATGAGAAAATATAGTCTATAAGCTGGCTTGAATAAATGTGAATGTAATTCTGTGTACTACAGGGCATTACAGTCAATGGAAGTGACTTTAAATATGTATGTGAAGCATAGTAATAGTTCTCATAATGGGCTTGCTGTGTTCTGATTTGGGAAAGGCTGCTCGATTCTTCCTGATCAAAAGTGCTCTCGTTGACATTAAGTGAAGGTGTGAGGTAGGGTAAAGCCGGTGCTAATGTGCAGGTTGGTTATCAGCAAACCAGATGAAGCAGACATTTGCTGCACTGGTCAGGAGAATAAAATCTTACCAGAAAAAAGGTTCGTGGTCACTTGGTAAGAAGATTTAATTTTAATTTAAAGAAGTTTTAATTCCTGTACTCAGGGTGAGATAAAGGCAGGGAAGGTTCCAGGCCTGCATGTCTCCGTGTCTCATTTGTATGTCTTTGTTATAATGTCCTGTTCTCTCACCAGTGCTTGGATCTAACCTGTTTCTAATTTTCTCTACATTATACCTTTCTTTCTTGGCTGCTATTTCTGTCATTATGGGCATAACGTATGACCAAATTCCTCAAGCAAACCCATTAAGGCTGAAAAAAATCAGCTATCCAGTGGCCGGTCAGCAGCCAAACGAGATCTTCAGACAGGCTTGGTGCAGTACTGGGATCCTAGGGCCTGGCTGTCTTTTAGCTGGCAGGAGAAGGGCAATGGGTATGGAGATCCTCAGCGAGGACACCTGGAGGTGAGCCCATGTGAGTTAGCATCTTCTTTATACATCTCATGTAAACATTTTAATAGCTCTATATGAGCAGCATGGTCGCTCAGTGGGTGGCAGTGTGGCTTCACACCTCCCTGATTGGCATGTGAATCATGCCCTCTCAGCTTCTGGATCTTACATGTTTTCCAATGTATGTGCAGGTTTCTCCTCAGAAAGGCAGTGATATGTTACCTGATGGATATAAATTTCCAAGTGTCCCCTGTAATGGACTGCTGTCCCCTGACTTGCCCAGTGTTTATGTCCTTTATGATGGACGTGTTTTCCCCTGCCTTCCCCAGTGTTTGTGTCCCCTTTGATAAACATGTACTCCCCTGCCCTGCCCAGTGTGTGTGTCCCCTGTAATGCTTAGCTGTCCCCTGACTTGTACCCCATGCTTTTGACTCTATGCTCACTATGACATTACTGGAAAAATTCATATGTGAAATGGCACTCATATTATAGTTGTATAGCATATGATGTCAGTGCATTGAAATGGAGGGAACGTTTTGAAAATGTATCTGACAGATATGTCAGGATCTAAATGGTGCTCCGAGACAGGGCAACATGAGAGGTGAGCCTTTTAACCGGGACCTACACTGAATTCAGTGCATTATCTGAGGTTTCTGCTTTTTTATTATGGTGTGTTTATTCACGGATGCAAAGGACAAGCCAAACTCTATCCCAGGGTAGTTGGGGGGGGGGGGGGGGGGGGTATGCGTGGTAGGGTCAGTGATCCGTGAGCCAATCGTTAATTTGTGGTGGCATTTCGCCATATCCAGTGGGATTGGATGAGATTACAGGTCACTGCCGCTGCTTGTTGGAAAGGTTAACCTCTCCACTGCAGGACGGGGGTGGACAGACATGGAGACGAATGCTGCTAGCAGTATGTGCCTGTGTACTCCACGCCATTGCATGAGATTACTGCATTATTATCAAAGCCCTGCTGCTACTGTACTGCTATTCCTGTGTGTAATACAGGCAGAGAGTCAGTACATCTGATCTGCCAGTCATTCTGTGGGATCTCTTTATACAGCCACCATATCTTTATGCTTTTATTATTGTCTCTGGGAATTTTTAATGCTGTGACACACATACACTAAACAAATGCATCCAACACACACACACACACAGACTCACGTACCCCATCTAAATGGGGACCTTCCATTAATTTTTATGGGAAAAACCCTAATCCCCAACCTAGCCCTAACCTTAACCATAAGTAACCAACCCAAGTACAAGACTTTTGGCATTTTTAGTTTTTTGATTTCACAAATGGGGACCTACATAAGAACATAAGAACATAAGAAATATACAAACGAGAGGAGGCCATTCGGCCCATCAAGCTTGTTTGGGGAGAACTTA
>JAODKL010000017.1:18376879-18401512 GCA_026780765.1 Petrocephalus schoutedeni
ATATAAAAATCCTGAGAGTGCTGTTTATGCGTGAAATCCAATGGGAGTGAGCATAAGAGCACAGGGTGCGATCTGGGAGCGCTCTGGTGTAACCATGGCGATCGATAAGCAGCCTAGTAATGCCTCGGGGAGTTAAATCCAGCTGATCCTGATTGGACTGATCACCTGTTAGGATTTAGCTGGTGTCCGCTGGGTGTGGTCTGGGAGTTGGGGGGTTGCATTGTGGTGGACTGAGGTGTCAAAAATGTGCACCAACTGTGTCACCTTGGTATTTAAACTGGTAAAGGGTCATTATGGGTATATGCTTATGCATAACCCAACAGTCCTGCCCCCACATTTGGCCACGCTCCAGCCCACAATCTGCAGATGCTGGAACATGAGGACATGGGTAACGCCGTGCCACCAATGCACAGCAGGTGCCAATGTGCTTAAAATAACTGCTTGTCCCATCAATGTGCCTTTAAATGCCAAGAGAACCAAAGCTGTTGGATTGTCAGGCTACGCAGTATATGTCAGCTAGATAAGTGGTTAAATAAAGTCGTTTTGCATTAAGATATCAGTTAGGCAAACAAATAAATAAAAGCATTAGCAGCTGAGACACGGGGCGCTCGGAAGTAATGGGAGGGTAATTTCAGCTGGCGGCTGCGGTCAGCGCACAGGCATTGAGCGTCGTGCAGGACCATCAAAATGCCCGGAAACAGCCAAGTTCACAGGAGTTTCTGCGCTGACATTGCTCTCTGATCTTGGCTTGAGTCCAGGCTAAGTGACAAATATTTTGATCATGCCAGGAGTGCAGGCATCACGCAGACGTGGGGTCAAGAGCTCTCTCCCTGAACACGAATACAGATTGGAAGAGGCCCGCTGTATGGGAATGGACCCGAGCCCCTGACAACGGATGCCCTGCAGAAACGCTGTCAGAATGGCCAGCTGGTCGCCCCGGTGATGAGGGCGTGTCCGTATGAAGCGCCGGGCTGTCTCTGCATATGGATTTGCTTGTGTGTGCGCATGCCTGTCGGTACACACCGCTGCATGGATGTGTGTGCGTCACATGTATGCCTGTGCTCTCCCCATGACAACAGATATTCAGATTTACTCACTAAAAAGGACCCTAGCTTGACTGATCTGATTGGAAGTCTGGGTTCAAACTCTGCGAGCAAAAAGACCTGCATGAACTAGTGAAACAGGAGAATGAAACAAAAACGTGTGGGAGTTACCATGTTGGCCACGTCTGCAAAGGTCTCCGGGGGCCTGGCACCCCGCACTGGAGGGAGGGCTGTTTCGGGGGGAGGTGCGAACTCCAGCCACGGGCCCCAGGCCAGTGACAGCCCCCGATTCCACCACCCAGGGAGAGTGTCAGCACCACATTTTTCCTGTGCAAGAATCCCCCCTACCCGGTGTCCACGTGAACTCGGCTGATACTGCCACATCGACCGAGTAGAGTTTTCAGGGCTCTCGCGAACCTTTCTGAGTGATAGGATGCTAATAAGCCTGGCAGATTATCCACTACAGGTGACTATCTGGCAGAGCGCATTCCTAGCCAGGTAATTATGTGGCCGGGCGATTGATTTGCAAGAAATGGCAGGCAAGATGAAAACAATATTCTCCATACCAGACACAGGAAACTGCAAGTGCCATCTTAATGGAATAAGTGTGATGAAGAAATAAAAAAGTGAAAAAGACCTGAACCCCATTCACCCGTCCTCTCTGCAGTGTCTGTGAGGTCAGCACAGAGCCCTGGGCATCTTCCTACATCGAACACATATTAAGATGAACATCGAAGCACGTATCTGCTGAGCAGGGGGATTCAAAAAAATGAAAATCAATAAATTAACAAAACAGTAGTCCTCTTGGGAGGAACGCAAAAACCTTTTCTTATTAAAATAATCGTGTAATTAAAGGAAAAAATCTACTCTAATCTTTTTTTCCTCTCTTTCTTGGTTTTTTCATTAACCAGATTTCATGTTTGAAGTTTATGACTTATCCTCACAAACAAATAATTGTTGCCTATCCTGCAGGGAATATAACACATTTTAATCAGTTCTAACCTCCAGCTTTGACATGTAAATTAAATTTTCCCAGATTTAATATTTTTTTCCTCTGCGATGTAAATATATGCATATTTCATATTCTTATGAGAAATTGGCTTTTTCTTCTAAGCACATAATGGTACAATAAGGAAGCTTCAAGCCTGAGGTGGGATCACACAGCGACTTGATGTTCCTGGAATGTACCCAGTCCCACATGGGTCAGGTGCGGGGCCTAGTCATCACCCCTGAGGTGAGAGCTGATTGGTGGCCTTTTCCATCAGTCAAAGAGGTCACATGGTCACTCAGCATAGCAGCATATTGGCTGTCAATGAGTCAATCAATGAGACTTACTGGCATAGTCATTGGCCGAGCAATGCTATACTGATAGGATTTTCCGCCTTGCGATTAACCATTCTGTAGAAAAATATGCCTGAGGTACAAATTATATCTGTGATTATTCTCAGTCATCAGTGGGACTGCCAGTGACTGTCTTTATGGAGCAAGCAGTGGTTTAGATGTTCCAGTTGTCTCCAGTACAGAAATCTCCAGTTAAGCATTACGTTATGCAATCATTGTCATGTGGGTACTTCACAATTTGTATTATTATTATCCTGTTATAATGTTTGGAGTATAGGGGCCATCAAATCCAGTAAATCTGCTTAGGTGCGTCTAATTGTACCACAGACACACTTCGAGAAGGATCTTAAGACAGAGACCCAGTGATAATCCCCGGTGGAGCACTCCACCTGTGATGATGAGGAGCTCAAGCCTGAAGCTCAGCTTCCAGCTCGACCATGAAACCAACTCAGCCACATCTGTACTTCATTAAGATGAATGTTGTTCCACCTGCACTTACTGCTTAAGGACTGTGCTGATACAGCCATCACAGACAAGAAAGTAATTACCTGCATGCACTCTCCAGGGCTGATGGTATATTAAGCAGGTATTAAAGCTAGATTTTTAACACAGGCTTTTTAACATAATGAGAAAAAGTTAAACCTCAACGTTCTCATGTGTCAAGTACAGAATTTGGCAGAGCAGGTATCCAAGTGGGTGATTTAATATCAGTTCACATCTCGTTGAAATTAGTCTTGAAAAGGATTTCATGCTGTGATGGAAAGATTCATTAGCTGTTGTTTAGGGCATGGTAAATAACAAAGGTATGGAGGGCTTCCACAAGCCGCTGCATGGTGCTTTGAGGTGCTCTTTGTATTGCCCTGGCACTTTTACTGTGCTTAATTTGCAGAATATTCATATTAAAGTAAATACATGCATCTGCTTTTGCCGCATTTCATTTTTGTCAAAAATAGTGTAATTAAATATTTCTCAATCTGAAGTACTGGGATGTATTTTTTGATTAATTATCACTGCTCCGCGTGGAAAATGCTTGCGACAAATGACTGATATATCATTCACGTAACGCTTAAATTGCTGTTTGTCAAGCCACTGATTATGTTAAAGCCGCAATTTAAAATTTATTTGCCGTGATCTTGGATTTTTGAAAGCATTATGTGCAACCAACAAGTGTGCCTATATTATACACTTATCCTTTTTAATAATAATGGGACTTACTTTATTAAAATACAACTATTAATAGTGTACATAAATGAAATGATTACTATAAATTTTAAGATTTGTGGATTTCCTTCACATATTCAGATCCATAAACTGTGAATATGCATTCACAGAGAGCCCCAGTGTGGGACTATAAACTTGGTCCTTGCTGTGAGAGCACTGCTTCCAAGACAGGTAAGCAGAGGTGGGTAATTCAGGTCCAAAGAGTACAAATCCAGACTAGGATTTTGTTTCTGCCAACTAGTTGAGCACTCTGTGCCTGAGACTCTTAGTACTCAACTGGTTGCCTGGCTGTTTTTACATTTTACTCTTTGAACTTGGATTACCCACTTCTGTCCGGTACCTCATTGGTCTCCGTGCAGCCTGGAAGACACCTAGAGAACAAGGGTCAACCCTTTCAGGTGTCATTCACCCAAACCTCATCATTCATCTCTGGTTTCATAGAATAAAAAAACAATCTTTTTTGTTACTACAATGTGGTAATGCATTCTTTTTCACAATCACATATCGTGACTGAGACACAGAAATTCACAGAATCGTTGTGGAATTTAGATGGAGAATGGAGATGCCTAACTTGCATTTTCAACGAAACAACACAGCACCCAGACATAAGGATGGCAGGGCCTGATATCTGGCTCAAACTTCTTTTCTAATTTTTTAAAGTGCTATTTGACACCACAGCGCCATCACAACAGATCAGAATCGGCAGACGCACCACAGATATGAAGGATGCTCAGGATGCGATTCCACACGAGATTCCGGGAGAGGCTGACTTTGATATATTAGCTCTCCTCTGGGTGATTGGTTGATTTTAAGTTTCGGTGGAGTATGCCGATCATTAGCTGGATTTTGTCAGGGCCATCTGGCATTCGCAATTACCGAGCAAATTAATGTGAGGGAAAACAACAAAGGAAGCAGTCATGAACAGCGATGGCCAGTCGCACCTTCCAGGCAAAGGCACTGTTCTGTGGTGTGGCTGCTTTATAAAGCCGCTGTTAGTGTCTCGGTTCGTGATGGAGATCATACACAATATATGTGAGATCATTGTTTTTGCAGAAGTGGCTGTGTGTGTGACTTTATTCTATTATGTGTATTTAGTGATTTATTCCATTAGTGGAAAGAGATTCGTGTTTCTCTTTCCTTTAAACTGGAAACCAAGACAACTCACATTACATAAAAGTGTAAAAGATTTGTTATATATTCATATTAATAAGACCATTAATGAGAAATAAGCCTTTATCACATAATAAAATAAAGTTATATACAAGAAGCACTGTATTGTAACCAAACTGACAAAATTATGTATTTATATTTGCAAACAAATTGCATTCCACTGTACATTTCAACAACAACAATAGCAACAATAACAATAATATTAATAAAAAAAGGGGTGGATGCTGAAGCGAAGGCGGCAGTCTGGTGTAACGAAACTGGGTCTGAGGCACTCGCTACTCTTGTTGTCATTATTAAGCTCAGGCCTCCATTCATCCCTATAACCCACACACACAAAAACAAAACAAAAGAAAAAACCACTTGCATTTCGATTGGCTGTTAAGTGGAGACAGGCCGCAGCCCATACACAGTGAGGGCGGGGCTAATTAAAACCTGTATCGATCTAGCCCTTTGTATGGCCAGCGCACTGCCATTTTATCCTAAAGGCACCATTTAAGCTCATTTACAATCACATGCTGTTTGGATTCCATGTTTAACTTTTGTATTAATTCAACTTGTGATCTCTCTAGTGCCCCCCACTTTCTTTGTTAACATCAATAAATCTTCTATCCATCCATCCATCCATCCATCCATCTTCTGACAGCTCAAGCTGTACAGGGTGGCTGGGCTCAATCGATCAATCAATAAAATTTAATTTAATATTGAATGCAACTGGAAATTGTTACAAAAACACTCACTTTCAGAGAGGGAATTAAACACCAAAAAGAAGACGAAACACCTTTGCAAAATAATATTATATTTCCTGGAAAAAAAAAAAAAATATATATATATATAGCATATAAATATATACACATATACAGCACATAAAATAGCTTGGTTATACAAAACAGAAACAGGGCCATGCCTGTTGTTTAATTATTATAATAATAATTATTATTATTATTATTAATTAATTGCAAACAGACTTCAAGCAGGCCCTGTCTGTCTGGGGTGTGGTTTGATGCTGGTTATCTGCTGTGTCTCACTCTGGCTCGACTACTTGGCTGTCTCTCGAAAGGGTCTCCCTCAGAGGCAGCGGGCCCCCGCTAACGTGTGCTGTTAGGCTCCACTTTGCTTAGTGTGATTTCCAAACAAATGCATTTTAAAGCGTACATCCTCAAACAGGACAGGGCTCCCGGAGGCTCTGGGCTCCATCTGATCTGGCTCTCATTTTTCTGTCGACAGTTGCAGGCAACTTCTCTTTCAATATAATTGTCATTCAGATCAGACTACTTTTTTTGTTTGTTTGTTTTTTTACATTTTTTACCTCTGGGCACTCCTGTGTTGTGTAAACAGCAATATTTTGATATCTTTGACTTATTTTTGGCAAAGCTGTATTTGCTTTCTTCCCCAATTTAAAACTGCGCTGACAAGAGTCAGGAGCAGCGCTTGTTCAGTGTGGCAGGCAGGCTGAGGAGGCCCGTGTGAGTGTGTGAGATGAGCAGGTGCCTTAAATGGTTTGCAGCCCCTAACCAGTCCAGTCAGCCACTCCTATAAGACTCCAGTGGATCGCCGACTACAGCCACTCTGTTAATGTGATGGAGCCTCAGTCTCGTTGGTATTCAGAAAATGCTGCAGTGTGCCCCGTGTCTGAAACAGCTTTTCTTTTTCCTCTTACTTTGTGTCCCAGACACAGAAAGTACTTTTAAAACTTCAACTCCCCCTCCCTGTGAAGGAAACTATATATATTTTTTTCAGTCAGCCCCCACGCACACAATGTTTGTATTCATACCCTCCATTCATCTGTATGGGAAAATCCCTAATCTCAACAATGACACCCTAACCCCTACCCAGCCCTAACCTCAACCATAAGTAAACAAGCAAAAAACAAGACTTTTGGCATTTTTTGTTTTTTGATTGCAGTAAAAGATGTTTATATATTTCAGTTTGCCCTTTGTGGGAACTCTAAATAAGTCCCCACAATGACAAAATAACAGGTTTTTATCACATTGTGGGGACTTTTAGTCACTAATTACCCCCACACACACACACAAACACACGTACCTATCTAAATGGGGACTGTCCATTCATTTCGATGGGAAAAACCCTAATCCCAATCACGACACCCTTAACCCCTACCCAACCCTAACCCTAACCATAAGTAACCAAAATGAGGACCAAAAAGATGTCCCCGAAAGAAATTTCAGGTTCTTTCACACTTTGGGGACATTTTGGTCCCCAAATGTGATCTATGCAAACCTGCATACACAGACACACACAGACACACACACACTAGTGTATCACTCTTATCTCATAAACATACAGACAAAACAATGTCACTCGTCTTCTAAACACGTAGAGGGGAAAAAGTTAAAATTAATGTGGGTGTTAAAACTTTTACAAAACTACACCTCTTCTTCTTTAATTCAGTTTATTCACTCCTGCACAGAAGCTTAGGAGAGAGTTTAATACTGGGGGGGGCACAACTTAATCATTTAAATTTATAGTTCAATATTTTGTAGGGACAAGTTAAGCCAAATTACATATTGGGGGCGCACTTCCCCTCCGTTCCTTCTGCTTTGCTCCAGTGCATTCTAGACGTTACTGTCAGGGAGATGCGAAGTCTTCCTTATAAGGCTAAACCCAGCTGATTTATCGAGTCTTTTTCTGGAACCGAATCATTCAGGAGATGCCAGTTTTGTGGGCGTTTGAAATGGGAAGTTTAATGTCACACAATAGTATGGGAGGTACTGCCGGGTGTAGGGTTCGGTCTGTACAGTAGAATGATGACCCCGGCTACCCAGCTGCCTGACACATATCCCTGGGTTCATGCTTTCGCCTTTCCGAGTCAGCCACAGCTCCACAGCTCACGCACAAGAACGATATGCACGCGGGGGGTCAGCTTCTGTCACACAGATGCTCCCCGACACCAAAGAGCCCCATTCCGTGTGCTTTAGGTTAGCGAGTGCAGTTCTGAGGCCAGAAGTTCAGCAAATTCAGTGGAATTGGCTGCGGTTAAATCAGAATCAGAGAGGAGGAACGTCACTGGGAAAATATGTTAAAATATCAACTTATTCTTGGTCTGCTTGTCTTACCTCTGGCAGAGTTTAGCTAAAAAGTGAAATTTTGGCAGAAGTACAGCAAGCCAAATAAGTCAAAGTACAAAAACACCGACAGAAATCAAGGCATCCTTTTAGAATGCCAGATCAGAGCTACTAATGAAAATTTACATTAAAGCAGATATAAAAATGTGGTTTTTAGTGCAAAACTGACCTTTTATCAAACTGTTCACTTTGAATCTTTTACTACATTTTGGGACCACAAGAAAAATGGTTAACGTTGAAGTAGGCGGTGCTGTGCTCTGGTAGGGTGCAATTTGGTCATTTGGAGGTGGAGCTCGGTCCCACTGCCTTCCATCCATTTTCTGAAACCGCTTATCCTACTGGGTCACGGGGTCCAGAGTATCCAGAGGGGTCCAGAGTATATCCCAGAAGCTACGAGCACAAGGCGGGGAACAGCCCAGGACGGAGGGGCCAGCCTATCGCTGGGGACACTCATGCACCATTCACTCACACATGCACACCTACAGGCAATTTAGTAACTCTAATTAGCCTCAGCATGTTTTTGGACTGTGGGGGGAAACCGGAGTACACGGAGGAAACCCCACAACGGCACGGGGAGAACATGCAAACTCCACACACGTGGAACCGGGGCAGAGAGAATGCTGATCCCAGAGGTGTCAGGCAACAGTACTAACCACTGCACCACCATGCCACCCCGGGCCCCACTGCCCTCAATCTATATTTAAACCCTGGTGACTGTCAGGACAACCAATGGGTGTGATCCCTGCGCCTGATTGGCCATTTGGGTCTGCTCCTTCCTACCCTAGCAGGCTCATTCCTTATGGCTTAATGGTGGAGCACTGAGGGACTGGCACTTTGCTTTTCACCCTCTTACCGATTACCTCAGCTCGCCTGGCTGCTTCATTAGTCCCTAACAAGGTCTGCGGCTCGAACCTGGAGTAGACGGCCCACAGGGAGTTTGGTAATCAGCGGCCACAGGACAGCAGAAGCAGAGCGCTGACCTGGGGCGGCGTGTCGATGGCGACCCGTACGCACAGGAGGGGTCACGCTGCTGCCTGTCCAGTCGTGCCCAGGAAAGCCCTACCTGTCATTTTCACCATCACTTACCTGTGCACCCAGCTGCTCATCTGTTTCTCATATCAGTTCAGCTTGATCTAAAATTATATAATATAAGATAACCTTTATTAATCCCTTAGTTGGGAAATTTGCATGGTAAGGGTTATTTGTAGGGGCTATTTTGGCATTTTCAGAACATGTGAAGGTTTGTATAAATGAAGCATCGTTTTCCATTCGGGCAGACAGTGTTACGCTGAATAATGTGTCACTTCTGTATGCATTCATTCGGTGCTGCCCTAGATGAGGACTGAAACCCTGGCCTGGCTCAGGCCGCTGTGTTTATGTCCTGGCTGCAAGGCAGCGGGAGATGCAGAGATGGCACGGGGCTGGGTCTGGCATGACGTCGCATTTCCATGACAATCGATCACCAGTCCTGCAGCCACTGCCAGCCCCTGTTAATGGAACTCAGCTGGCCCTAATGCGGCTGATCAACCTATTAGAGTTAAAGAAGGCCAGCTGGGTGGAAGCGGAACAGGACTGGTGGGAGGCGGGCGCAGTGTTCCTATGTGAGCATTATATTTGTGGGATTAAGGTCTGCAGACTGAGCCAGCCAGTCATTTGTCTGAGTTGTCCTTCACTTCCCTTATTACACAAGAGCACATTTCAGGTTGTGATCGTGCTGAAGAGTGAAAGACCAGCCAACGGGTGGTAATGCTGATGGAACGACTTTGACGTGTGCTCTGCGGGACGTGCCGATTGGCTGTCACAGATCTCACTGAGATCGCCAACTCCATCACCAGCAAAGCAACCACAGACCATGACGGTGCCTCATCTCTTCTTGAGACTGGGACAATCTAGACAAACAACTTCCACTCCTGTTTGTAATTATGGCTTCAAAGCAGCCGTGCCTGGTACTGCATACGCGGCAGCCTGTCATGCTTTACCGTTTAAACTTTATTCGCGCAGAAATGGAGTTTATGCTGCTGTGCTTCTTAACTTAGTCATAAGAGTCATGAGCCTCTTTAGCCATAAGAGCCCCATCATCTGTTTTGAATCCTGTTCTCTTGCCGACACTTTTCCACCGGAATCCAGAAACATGATCCTTTTTCACAGATATGAGATACACTTTTCACTTTTATGTAAATGAGCAATTATGCCAGTAAATCAGCGCCCCCCGTGCTGTGAAGCGCGCGGACGCCGCGGCTGCCGCGGCTGCCTCCCCACTTAGCCACGTGACCTTTGGCATTTCTGTCGTCCATCCCAGCCAAGCTCGGCACCTGCGTACCGAGGTGGGGGGTGGTGGTAATCATGGCGGGCCCGCTGAAGAGCTGCATTGTCGACTCGGCAGGTCGCGGTCCTCTCAGAGCCCTCTCCAGCAAACATCAACATGCTCAGAGTGAGGCATTCTGGGAGAGGCGACAGCCCGCCTCTGCACTGCGGCTCAGCTCATTCTGCTGCTCTGGCCCGCTAGCATCTCCAAGGCACTTACACCTTAGTTTGTGCTATAATCTAAAAGCAAAACACAACAAAGCTATTGCACACAAGTGTTTTCATTATGATCATCGCCATTAGTAGTACCATCACTTGTGGTTGTGTTGTTTATATTGACATTGTAATAATTTAACAGCATTTATTGGGGCATATCCAATATGCTTAGCAGATTGTTTTATTCATAGCTCAAAATCCTACATTTATGCTTATAAAAACAGGACATGTGTGTTAAATACCTTTCCGAAACAGCTTTTTTTGCTTGGACTTGAACCAGTGTATATGGTTATATCACCATGGTAACCAACATTAAACACATTTAACTTCCCCAATATGGTGATGTTATTATGAATAACTTGCAGAAGATGTGTAGAAGTGTCCAAGGAAACCATTCCACAAAGATATATAAATATATATTTTTTTTCTCTGCAAGAATTGTTAGTCCATATTCGTGCTGTCTTTGTAGGTAAAACCTGCCGCTGCGAGCAGCCATTTTAGGAAAAGAACGTGAATGTAGAGGGGAGTGTAGACATGAAACAGAACGTGCGAGATAGAGGCGTGTGTCCCTTCACATTGTGTGTGGGTTTCACTAGTGTGATCTGGGTTATAAATAAGCACATTGTACTGGCAGATGAATGGGGAGTGTTTCTGGCTGGCTCCGCCCCGCTTCGCCAGATGCCTCGGTCATGTGACAGCAGCACTTGTAGATTACCCATTTAGCCAATAGCCTGCATTCGGTGGGACGGCTCAGTCACCAAAAGTCGCCTCTCTACATTGTAATTGGAATGCGCTGACATTTTCAAAGGAGCGAAATGAAGAATAAAGAAATAGGCAGTTGATTGTCATTTAATCGCATTACCATTAAACAGCAATACAGTTTACTTATAGATGACATTTGATGTGCATGTGATTTAGCAGAAAGGTTGTTAGAAGGGGGTCTAATTACAATGGAAGGCGTATCGCCATGGACCTAAATCCTTTGTGACAGCGTGATTTTTCTTAAAGCGTGTGATCCGATACAGGCAATGCTGGCCTTTAAAGACATTTAATCATGTGATGGTTCACAACAAATAGGACCAAACATTAGATTTATAAGTATTTCTCAGTGAGTGACCTTTGTTGTTCTTTCAGTCATAATTACCTTTTTTTTTCTCACTGTAGAAGATGGTAGATGACCATTCGCAAAGGTCTACTGTCTGTGGAGTTCTGGAAGCTATCAGGCCAGGCCACGTCCTAGTCCAGAGTAGTAACGTATGGTTTGAAAATGATTGTAAAGATAGTGCTAATTTTTATAGCTCAACGTTTCTGTTCTCCACATGAGAGCAAAGTTAGCGGCAACTGAAAGGCTAGAAGGCTAGTGCGGGTGTGTTGTCTATGCATTACTTCTGTGTGTTTTGGCAGGGGAGGGGGAAAGAGAAACCTATTCCCTGACTGTGTCACTGTCTGTTAGCATTTTCCATATCTGTACGTAATATAAAGAAAGGTGCCAGACAGAGTGGAAAAAACCAGCACAAGAGGCTTGTTTTGTGCCAGAATACAAGGGCTATTTGGAACATGCCTGTTGAAAATGACCTAGAAGGGCACCTTTGTGGCTAAAAAGTGAACACAGGGGTTTTCAAACAAATCATCACACCACCAGTGTCTGTATTCTGATTACACGGCGCTGACCCCAGCTGAGGGCTTACAGAAGTCTATGCTGAACGCAGTTAACCAGCATGTCATTGATTCTAAATCTGAGTCAAACTGACGTTGACTATAGCAGGGGCTGCGTACATGTTCCCTTGGTAAACAGCTACTCTGGTAGTTATTTAGCCTAGTGGCAGTGCCACTAATCTAATGTGCACCAATTTACGTGCAGTCTAGTAATGCACAGCAGTGGATGCTGGACAGTTAACAGCTAAGCTGTGTTATAATCACATTAATTCCTCCTATTTGCCAACCCTGTCTTACCTGAAAGCGACCTGCCAGTGACTGAGACCAGATTAAAGCCACGAGCCCTACAGGAGCCTCATCTGTATTTATCTGAGATAAAGGTATACCCCGGCACGGAGCTGCAACCGCAGGGGCGCCGTGCTCCCAGCTAATTATGTAACTGCGATAATTGAGCCGCAGAACAGAATACGGGATGCACGTCGGCCCGTTGTGACAGAACCTGCCGGAAGGGTGAGACGTGCGGGCACACTCTCTCCTGCACCATTGTCTTCACTGTGGCCAAATCACGCATCTGCATCTCCCTCCATTTCTAAAAATAGATGGGGCTGCACGTAAGTGTTTCCGTCACTCGGTATGCAAGAGCCGGGCTGAGGAGCGGCGTTATAAATCGGCAGGGGGAGTCGGGCGGGCGGAGCACGGTATCACTCAGCCGCCCGCCATGTAATAAAGCGCCCAGAAAATGCTCTCCCTAGATTGAGATCTGGAAAGGATGCCGCTGAACAATGTGTCTGGCAGAGACCCACTGAAGCAGACGCCGTGATTGTATCAGCCTGCAGTCTCAGCACAACTAAATGAGATGACATTCACTTTAACAAATAACCCCCCTCCCCCCATGGCCCCCTGTATGTGCATAAAACATAAATGCATTCAGAATGGCCTTGGGTTTGGTGTTCCAGCAGATGACATAAAGGTAATGGCTCAGACTCAGCTACTTTAGTTGGTTTTAGATATGTATTTGTCTGACTGTTTGTATTTTTTGGGGCAGCCGTTTGATATAATTCTCAGCACAACATGTCTTTAAAAGCATAAGATAGCCTGGAAGCCTGGTATTCTGTCCTGTAAAATAAAAAAAAATGGGAAGTTCAGAAAATAACATGTAAAAACTCTTAATTAGCTCTCCTGTTTAATTATGACATGGATACAGTTACACTAGGGGATATACAATGATGTACAGTAAGTAAATGTATGTTTTGAGTATATTTTGTCAGCTTCGATGCATGATGGTTACTTTGTTCAAAGCTCATGCGGCCCTGTAATTATTTATTGCTGTATTTTTGCATTTGTTGTTTTGCCTTTGACTCTCCGATACAGAGCTGTACCAGCGCATTCGCTGTCTGATAAAGATATCCTTGTTAAAGACAAATACTGCCTCTAGGGCTTCAGAAATGCTAATTGCATGCTAATATTATGGCATCAAGCCAAACCTCAAAACCCAGGGTATAGTTGACTGAGACGCATAGACATGGGACACACTCCACTGGACTCCATCTGCACTGGAAGGTGCAGAGAGGTGTTCCATACAATGGAGGTGGATGAAGATGTTAGTGAAGGAGTTGGCAGTCCACGCCCATACATATGAGTGTGTCCAAACACGAGTAGCTGGAAGCAGAGAAGGAGATATGTTTCTGAGGCCAGGTGTGGCTCAGTGGGTTACGCTTCTTTTACTGTGATTAGAAGGTTGCTGGTTTTGGCCCTGGCAGAATAGTCACATGTCCATGGGCTGTAAACCAAGGCCCTTAACCCACAGCTCCATGGGTGCCCTTTGCTCTCACCAAAAATGATAAATCCTTTATTTGCCATTTACACAAGTGTGATTACAGGTACATTGAAATTCTTCTCATTGCCTACTCCTTACCTGGGGGGGGGGGGGGGGTCAGTCCACATGCTGCCAGTTATGTGGCTTGTCCAGGGACATATGACTGTTCTGTTAAAGCAAGGGCTTGAACCGGCCTTCTTCTGAACACAGGCCCAGAGACTTACCCACTGATCCACCCACCTACATACTGTATGTGGCTGTCTGTCAGGATAGGGTATGGGTCATTATTATTATTTGGTTGCCATGAGTAGCTGTGGGGTCCTTAGCGTACACCCCATCAGCTACTTTTGGTTGAGTTATCTGAAACTTGCCGGCTAAATGTAAATTGAAAACTTCAGTTCGTGGCCATGAACTTTGAATTCCAAATAACATTTACTTAAACATTATTATAATTAAATATACACACATATTGTGCGTTTAAGTGAATGTGACACTTGCCGATGACTCAGCAATTGATATGCATGGGTACAGCCTTACAGTTTGGCCATTCCTGTTCATAAAAAGAGAATGAAAAATAATGAGGGGGGCTCTGCCTGTCTCAGAGGTGTGCAGCACAGCTGTCCTGAACAAGCATCACAGGTGTGCACCACAGCTGTCCTGAACAAGCATCACAGGTGTGCAGAACAGTTGTCCTGAACAGGCATCAGAGGTGTGCAGCACAGCTGTCCTGAACAACCATCACAGGTGTGCAGCACAGCTGTCCTGAACAGGCATCACAGGTGTGCAGCACAGTTGAGATGAACAGGCATAACAGGTAAGCACCACGCTGTCCCGAACAGGCATCACAGGTGTGCAGCACAGCTGTCCTGAACAAGCATCACAGGTGTGCAGCACAGCTGTACTGAACAGGCATCACAGGTGTGAACCACAGCTGTGCCAAACAGGCATCACAGGTGTGGACCACAGCTGTCCCGAACAGGCATCACAGGTGTGGACCACAGCTGTCTGGAAAAAGGCATCACAGGTCTGCCCTGAACAGCACCGCCACCATCATCCATGCCAGCCAGCTACAGACGTCACTCTGTATATCACTCTGTATATCACTCTATACTGAATGTCCACCTGGAAACCAACAAATAAAAATTCAGTCTGTTATTTGGGCCGGTGGTACAGTGATTAGCACCTTTGCTTCACACCTCTGTGTCTAGGGTTCGAATCGCCACCCTGACTCCCTGTATGTGGAGTTAGCATGTTCTCATCATGTTGTCTTCAGCATTGGTTCACATGGCCTGTCTGTCGGCGGCCCATCCTGGGGTATTCCCTACCGTGAATCCATAGCCTCCAGGATGGGCTCTGGACTCTGTGACCCTGCGTAGAACAAGCGGGTAGAAAAAATGGATGGATGTTTTATTGATGTCATTTATTGTAAACTGGATGCCTACCTGCCTGGACCTGGGATGAAATTACTGCAGAAAAATGATCGATTAATGGACTTGGCAATTACAGGACATGTTGCCTCACCTCGCCTGTGCCAGGTGAGATGGGGACTGGTGGCAGCATCTATGGGTGTGGTTACTGGTCAGCAGCAGATATTGTTACTGGTTCCTAAGCAGGGAACAAAGAAGCAATGCGAAAAATGTGGATACAGCCAGGAAGGGGGCATGGGCAGACATGAGCCGAGAGGGACAGGGAGTTATTATTCAGGTAGTGAGTCTGCGGGTGAATCAATGAGAGGATGGAACCACATGGAGACTTGGATGGAGTCATGCTAAACAGAGCAGTAGATTAGCCTAGAGCTGGACAAAATACAGGCCCCACCAGCCAAATTCTGTTATGATCACATCTGAATAAAAGGTGGTTTAAAATAACAGCTTGGACTGGAAATACAATGACAGTATATTTTTGGGATGGGTATTGCTTTCAGTGGGCTGACTCCTGAGCGATAATACTGGAGGGAAGAAAAGAAGAAAAAAACAGTAGAAATGTTAGGTCCAAACTTACAAGAGAAAAAAACATGACTTAAGCAGATGGAATGCGAAAATTACTGTAAAAGTGCTGTTTTGTAAGTGGGCTTGATTTAAAACTTTCAGGCTCTGGAGGCGAAATCACTGTTTGCCATTGGCTGCAGGGAACGGTTTCCGGTAAAACACATGGTGTGGTTATTCTTTTTTCTAAACAGATTCTCTTAACCACAGGAACTTTTCATCAGAATTAAATACGCCTCATTTTTCATTGATATCGCTTTTCCATGGATCCAGAATTAACCTTAAGGTCATGTGAACTTCTATGTGGTTATGTGACTGTGTGACTGGACCCAGAACTGTCAGTTTCTGTTTCAGCCAACTAGCTAGCTAATTAATTTTGCAAATCAATGCCTAAACCTCAGTAATTTGTTAATGGATTCATTCAGAATTAATTAAGAGAAATTAAACATCTTGAATTATTGTATATATTAGTATATTTTCATAAAATTATGTACATCCCCATTCAAAATTAGCCGTGATTGTGAAAAATGCATTATGTCTTGGGACAGGATTTAACCAGCCGTCTATTTCTGAAAGGAACCCATGAATGAAAACACAAAGCAAGCAAAACTGGAAAGTAAACTAGAAGGTGACCTCAGTGCAGGTGGCACGGCCACAGCCAGCTCTGACAGCCTCGTGTGGGTGACCTCAACGTCCGGTGACTCGAAACAATGTCAGAAAAACAGAAATGCTTCTGGACTGAGCAATTTCTATGCCTATATTAAATTCAAAGTATGATAACTGCAAATATCACATTTGATATAGTGTGCCATTAAAATAATAACTGCAACTACATTTAAAATAGTGTACCGTTAATGTTCTGTAAATTACCGTACTGGGCATATTATTTCTAGGGTGCGCGGCTCATATGTGTGAAATCCCACCCAGTAGATTACTGAGCGTAGGAAAGCAAAGCAGTGAAATTGTGAGCGTTTGACAAAACTGCGAGACTGAAGTCGATGGCATGCAAGCCTCCCTGATGGCGAAGGATCAGCACCCACAAAGCAACACGAGACATTCACTTTATTTTTCTCCAACGGTATTCTCACCATTAATCAAGAAATATCATGTATGTGAGAGAATAATTGGTTTTATAATCTATGGATTAAATCACAGACAAAAGTGTTGAGGAAATATCAAAACATGACTAGGTTTGAAATTACACAACAGTGTAGGTTCACAGAAATAATTGCTTGTAGTCATAGGTTTCTATAGTTAATTTGACATGATAATAAAATAATTATGGCTGCTATTCACTCTTTTGTTCGCTTGGGTACAACACAAAGCAGAGTACATTCTTAGTGGTGCTTTTTATTTTATTCATGGCCTCCCTTCCTTAAAAATTGTCTTTCCATATGAAATGAATTTCAGTCAGTTTTTTTTCTTTTATTTAATTATTCTACTGTAATAAATGTGAAGGCAGTTAGCTATCACACCAGTTGTACAATGGGGTAATATATCTACTCAATGTGTAAACACTTCATTTACATAGAAATTACGGGTCACCTACCATTATTATAATGTAGCAATAAAGATATTTCAGAGTGCATTGCTAACAAAAATGGCAAGGTGGTAGAATCAGCTTTAACAGGCCAGTCCTCTTTCTCATTGGACGCCTAGTCAAAATATAATATTTCAAATATTGGTCTAGAATTCCTTGACACACTCATAGATTCATGCAGTTTCATTAATTGAGGCATACATGATTGTTTACCACACAAAGACTGTCATAGTGTTAGAATGAATGCATTTCAATGACCGTGCTAGGCATTTTTTTCAGGAGCATTTATAAATCATTTTGGCCCTCTCTGGCACTTGCAAACATCTGTGCATTACTCTTTTAAGCACCCGTAGGCATGCCTGTGCAGAGAACCACCCAGGCCTGTTGAAGGCATTGACCTCACCTTTATGACTGCCTTATAACTGACTTTGCCCCCTGCCTCTGAGCCTAACATGAGGCTCCCAGAGGGAGGACCAATTAGCATTGCTTACCATATGGCATGTACAGTGCACCACTGGTCCAAGTATGGACACTGAAGCTGTACAAGGGAGGGGAGAGGGCATCAGCTGGCATAAGTGCTACAAGGGCCATGCTAAGGAACACTGGCCAGGAGAGTAGAAGAATACTCTCCAGATGGACTGAAGAAGCACTCTGCAGAAGGGCTCAGAGGAGCCCAAAGTAACACTGTCCTGAATGGCTAAAGTACAAATAACCCTGTCATGAATTTCATGCTCCAAAAAAAAGAGAGATGACAGGCGTATGCCAGGGAAGCCAGGGCCAATGGATCAAATGGATCACTGATCCCGGAGTTCACCAGCTCAGTAGAGAGATGTAAACCATTGGAAGATTCCTTTTTGGAAAGTAAACATAAAAATGAAGGGATATTTGTCGGAGGATAAGCTCAACTATCCATCCATTATTCATATCCATTTTTCCTTTTCAGGGTTGCAAGGAGTCCGAAGCCTATCCCAGAGGCTATGGGTGCAAGGCAGAGAACATCCCAGGATGGGGCACCAGCCCATCTCAGGGCGCGTCCGTACGGAGCGTAAGCCTAGCAGCCATTATTTAGCTCATTTCTCCCAGCTGGTTTAATAACCATGAATAGTTTGTTGACTGGAACATGGCCAGCACACAGATGCTCTCAGGCACAGTTTCCTAATGAGGGTGTCCATCCCTCCGTAGGAGTTTGCTGTCATTGAAATGCAGTGCTTACTCAGGCCGTCTCCACACTTTATGGCCACTGCAGTCAAACGTGTAGATCCAGAGGCACTCCTAAGCTCAGCTCTACAGTCAGCTGTCCAGGTTACTGCCTGATCTCGCTCTGAGCACATCGGAATAAACACCAGGCAGCAATGCTGTACAGAGGTCATAAAATGCTTGTAAGGAATGAATGTTATCCTAAAAACGGACTTTAAACCAGAGATTTAGCCTACACTGCTCAAATAGTCACGCTGACTTAGAAGTTCGGCTCAGAAATGCTGACGACTGGTTTTCCACTGAGCATGACATGCAGACGAGCTTGTTGATCGGCCTTGACATCACCTTCAGGAAGAAAGCAGAGCTTTGATTGGTTCCCTGAAACAGACACGTTTCCTGTGATTTGATTGGTGATTTGCTTACAGTCATTGATGAGGCGATGCCCAGAACCTTGTGTAGTTGATTCAATTTGCACCATATATTCCATTGTGGTATACAATTTAACAAGCCATATCATAGCATCCAGTTTGTATGGTATACGTTACAGTTACATGTAATATTTACATGGCATAACTCAAGTGGCTCTGCCGACTTCTGACAAGGTGTGAGATGAGGTGCCAAAGCGTCCGCAAGGCTGATTGTTAGGGAGCTGTTAATGTTTAACTGACAAGCATTTTTGGATCCGTGCTGCATCGCGACAGCACATATTTTAATGTTGATTATACACCTCACAGGTCCTTAATTAAACAGTGGGTGTAAGATGCCTTTTTTAAAATGACGGAGCACTTACTGACTGGTCGTAACTGCTTGCCAGTGAACATACACCGGCTATACGAGCAGGGGAGAGATCTGCTTATGGGGCACATCTGCAATTCAAAGTGCCCTTCTGTCTGAGAATCATTGTAATACTGATTTCCAGGGGTCTATATCCTCTCCATACATCCATCTCCCACCACCTCATCCACAAAGTTAACGTCCGTTATTTATCTATATCTTATTAACATTATTAATCTGACTTTTTCCCTTTCAGGACTAACTGTGACAGGCAGTATATATTATATGATATTATATGAACAGGAAGTGACATCGTAAACAGGCCCAGCATGAAGCATTGCATAAAAATCCCCTCCCTCCAATTGTATCTCCTCTTCTCACATTGTCCTTTGGGTTTTTTTATACCAAGATTTTTCACAGGGCACCATCTGCCATTTAAAACAAAGCACATAACTTTGGTACTTATTACACTACATTTTGGCCTCATGCATGGTTTCAAACAAAGTTGCCCATTGTATTTAACACTGGGTAGTATAATCTGTCACGACTCGGGTAAGACAAAACACAAAATAGAAATAAACCGAAATGATGTGAATAAAATTTAACGTGGCATGTGTACTTCTGGCTTATAGCATTCCGCAGTGATGATAATGCAAGAGGCGGGAACAGAGCATGGCAACATCATTGTGGCGGCCTTGCCTTTCATTCTCAGCATCACGTGTATTCTGAGTGATCACGACATAGTGGTGGGACACACTAACAGAGTGCACTGGATGTGCAAGCATGCTTCTGATAGCACCCATACAGGATTCAGGCTGTTTATTTTTCACCACTATTGATCTGAGTGTATGAGGATCTCTGCTCGCAATGTCTGTTGAGGTGAATTATATATGGCACAATGCTCCTGGTCATCAGATTAACAAGCCTTCAATAATACAGTGAAAGAAACACCTTTGGCTGTGTGAGTCTCAGACAAACATATAGAACTGCTGTGGATTTTTCCAGAATACGTGCTCTCCACTGTCCAAACTGTCAGCGCTTAGGCAATCTATTCATACTTGGAGTTTGGCTTTCCATCCATCACTGTTTTCAGCACAAAAATGATTTGAATGTAACAGACTTATTGTCTTTGTGACTCTGAAGTATTAATGATCGTGATGTTCAGATAACAGGGATTAATGTCAGCCAGCTTTCAGCACTTGCCATAAAATTGATCAGCACAGAAAAGAGAGCAAAACATCAATTTTCATACATTAGTGCATTTGCTGCTGCTGCCTAACAGGATATGCACTTATATACAATATATACAGACACCACAGAGCATGTATTTGTGTCATTTCAAGTGGAAAGTGAACTTTGTTCTGGAACAATTTTGTTATCAATCAGTGCACTGGTGTAGGTTCTGTACAGTGTTATTTTTCATCTGCTGGGCTCCTTTTGCAATTTCATTATGCTGACGTAGGCTAGCAGAAAGCAGACTGTCATTCTGACATGTACAGAAATGCAGCTGTGCACACAAACACGCACTGCAGGAAAGTCTCCCTGAAGTTCCAGCTTTGAATGCAGTAACATAAAGGCATTAGCGAAACATCAGCTTTAAATAGCAAGAGATGGGCAATTTCTGTAGTGAAAAGCAGGATTGCTTGTAGACCTGTAGGGAACATCAGTGAGAGATTGCAGAGCTCCCGAAGAAGCGAGCATAGTGTCAGGCCTGGGTCTGAGGGCCAGCAGACAGCAGGAGCAGCCACAGCCTCAAACACACGCCTCTATCGATCAGCCAGACCAGACGCATGGCCTCTGTGAGGATCGCCACCTGCGTCTGCCGTACGCCGAGCGGGACGCGGCCTACGCAGGGCAGACACAGGGAAAATGGGCAACTGGCTGGACTGAAGCACTGGGACATCAGTGAGAGCAGCTTAATATTTTTCACTTGAGTAGAGGATGTGTTTTAAAGTGATGACTATTTACAGCTCTTTCCATTGATTAAATTTCACGATGTCTTGGTACTGGTATCGAAAGATGATGTGATATGCGTATTTGCTGTCTAGGTAAGTGAAGAGCAGCTTTCTCCTTCATATGAATGTGTGTTTAAGTGATTTTAAACGTAATGCGATTGTTGGTGCCAGACGTGATAGTCCCAGCATCTCAGAACCAGCCACCTTCTGGGATCTTTGCACAATACAGTGTCTAGCGTTTTCAGACAGTTAACAAAAACACATGCAGTCAGTAGCAGTTCCTTGGGTGAAAACACCTTGTTAATGAGAGAGGTCAGAGGATACTGGCCAGACTCATTAACGCTAACAGGAAGGTCTCAAGTGCAAAAGTAACAGCTCAGTACAACAGGGGTGTGCAGCAAGGTGGCTCTGAACACATAACCCGTCTGCTTTCAACTCTGTTCTGGAGGCAAAACTGGGTCCTATCTGGTACTAGCTAAGTGTACCTAATAAAGTGGCCACTAAAGTTTTCTGTATAATTTAAACAAAATAAATGGAACTGACGTTGTTTTAGCAATATGACATCCTATGAGTCGTAATCACTATGGCGATCACTGTTTTGGGGCACTGCCTGTGATCCCACCCACTGTCCATGATTGCCTGACACTGTGGGGTTGGTCAGCAGGACTAATTACTCAGTTACCGGCATACTTTGCACCTCACCACACTTTCAGTATGGGATATCACTATGTTTCACTATGTATTTCATTGTAAATATCATAACCATGTAATGTTTACCATGGAATGCATGTTTTCCGTTAGCATGTAACTGTAAGTGTCGTGTAAATTGTTGGCTTCCCACTGCTAGTACTAGACCAACTGTGGGTGTTAATAAACAGATCAACTTGCATTTTAAGAGCTGTCATCTGCTTTATTAAAATGACTCACCACAATACATTTATTTGCACTCTCTATGTGAATCTCCTATGTCCTCCGGGGTTGTGGCATGACGTAGAGTGAACACGGTGGGACAGATTGTTCACGCCAACACGTTCCATTTCATTTTTTTCAGATGTCATTTGAACTGTACGGCCACCTTCAGTGTATGCAGCTGAAAAAAATACCCTGTAAAAGTTCCCTTTGTGGATGATCATCG
Organism: Petrocephalus schoutedeni; assembly: GCA_026780765.1. Taxonomy (NCBI): domain Eukaryota; kingdom Metazoa; phylum Chordata; class Actinopteri; order Osteoglossiformes; family Mormyridae; genus Petrocephalus; species Petrocephalus schoutedeni. The sequence continues at coordinate 18,399,316 of JAODKL010000017.1, forward strand.
TATTTTTGCATCGAACGCTGTCAGCTAATTTAACCCTTTTCCCGTGATAATTTCCCCATGTGAAATTTGCCTACCGTTTAATGATGCTCTGGGGTCAGATTGACCCCAAACACGGGATAGGGGTTACGCTGCCTCTTCCAGGGCTTCATTAGTGCCTACTGAAAAGGTGCAAATGAGAATACTCATCCGTTTCTGAAGTCTGCATTTAACACTAATATAATAAAAATAATAAGTGAAGAAAAGCATATTAGTCTAAAGTTGAAGCCTGGTGTCATCATGCTTACATGTTTACTCTCATGATGGCAGTGGTGGGCGGTCCACATGTGGCAGTGAAGCTACAGCCTGCAGACACAGCTCCATTACTCAGTCTTTTTCTTGCTGATGAATCCCTTCTTCACTGGAGGGCATCTGCGCTTCATCCATCTCGTGCAAACGGAGGCTCCTTCGTTACCCATCAGTGGGAAGTGGGACTTGTTCACGTGCCACCATTAATCTGTTACTAATTAGCTAGCTGGATATTCATCTCTCCTCTGGGCCTGAAGTGTGATGGAGGTTTGATGTTAAGAACTGGACAACGTCGCACGTCTTCCTCGCCATGTGCCCAGTGACATGCTGCAATTTGTGCTTCAAGCGGGGCTTCTGTGCACAAAAATGCAAGCTGCACACGCAGCGTGAAGACCACTGCTCATGGAGGAACGCGCTACGTCCATTAGCCGCTCATTGACTTCTTGCACAGATCAATATTTTAGTTGAAAATTACTCACTTGTCTGGTTTAGCCAGAATTAGAACTTTGGGAATTAAAATGCTTCCTACCTCTTGGAGTTGACGTTTGATTCAAGTTACTGAAGATCCTTTAAAATGGCTCTGGATTTACCCCTGCGCTCTTCCCCAAAGGGTGACCTGCCTTCACAATAACCTCTGCAAAATGATCTCGCATACAGGAAGGCGAGAGGAGCTTTGCGGGGATGTAAGCGCTTAATCGCATGTGTGTTTCCTCTCACCCTTGCTGCGTGGCCTGTTAGGATCTTGAATTGTGTGTGCTATTTCCCCTCCCCATGCCGTGCCATCTGCATACGCCACCCTGGCCCCCTCCCAGAAGGCCCGCTCCAGCCGGCCTGCCCCGCGTTCCAGGATGCTGGCGACACACAGGAAGTGCTCCGGGCCAGGTAGGGGGAGGAGGGAAAAGGAAGGCGAAATCTCAGCGTGCGATTGGCCGCCTGGCGGATAACCAGGAAATGAGAGGCTTTTGTTAAGTTACCCCTCCGAAAGGGTCACGGAGAGTCACTGCCACGGCCCCCGCTGTTTGCCCGGGACACTGTGTGGTGGGGGGCTGCATAGGATGAAGGTAGAGAAGCCGTTGAGGCACTGAGAGCCTTAACTGCGAGAAGTACTCACAAAAGGAGCAGTGTTTCGCCAACCCCACCACTGTTAAACTTTATTTAGATGGCCGTAATTATAAGACTAACTTCATTCTATTTTCCCCTTGCCTGATAAGAACAGCCATTTGGTGGAAAGAAAATGAACACTGAGTTTTAATTTGTAATTAGAGGGAGTTAAAATGTGCAGGCCAGGCGAAACGTCTGTTCCAGTTCCTGGGAAATGTTATCATTCATGTGTATGCGATGAAGCCCCCAACCCAATCAGAGGGGAGCTGAGAGCACAGACCGGGGACTGGATTCCATCTTCCCCCGTACAACAGCGCCATATGTGCACATTTCACAGTGGATTTCCAGCACCTCAGATCACAGACACCGTCAGCCTCTCCCCATTCATGCATCTGTCAAGCGCTGACGCCATGCCAGGCCCCGAAGCCCCCGCTAAGCCCAAAATCCTCTCTCCTCCACTCCGCTCTTCCCCCCAGTGGCAAGGTCTGCCGCTCACTTACTGCCGTTACTGCTGATTATCTTTTTTCTGTTGTTGTTTAAATTATTTTTGTTGTGATTTTTTTAATGGATTATCAAGGAGAATGCCAAGGTTATGTTATTTTCGGTTTGTTAATTTTATTATGATTTTGTTTTGCTCAGTCTGGAGCACAGGGACGATGGCAGCACCTACATAATCCCTCAGAGTTCCCCCCGTATGGATGATCCCAATAACTAATAGGTTTGCTCTGCTACTGGAGTCGCAAAATGATCTCACTTTTGTTTCAAAGAGAAGTGAACGCTTTCCGCTCGCTTCGGAATAAGCGACAGACTG
>JAODKL010000017.1:18503906-18518325 GCA_026780765.1 Petrocephalus schoutedeni
CCAAGCAGACAAAGGGGAACTAAGCTAAATAATGGAAAAAGAAAAGAAAAAACCTGGAATTTAAAACAGCCTGCTGTTGACTGCCAGACATTGGCCTAAAAACTGATGCGGAATTTTAGTCTGTCTTTGCTTTTCTGAGACGATCTGAAATGGAACTGTGAATTTTGCGTGAATGTTTTCTACAACAATCACTTACATATCACAGACCCTGAATTATTCTATATAATCATTTATCGTATTCACCCTTTCAGCTTATTTAACCACAATATGTGTGCATTAGCAGAATGTTTCAACTTACAAGACCCACAGTGCTTATTTCACTTCTTTTTTCCATGTTTTCGTAGTATCATGATGATTCTCTCCAGCCAGGCCACATGTGCATAGCGCCTGTCCTGCCCAGAATCAGGACTTGCTCAGTGTACAGTGACGCAGCAGAACCCCATGTCCTTAACATGTTTCTGGCCAGAAGGGGAGCTGATCTATGCCGTGCCTTTGCACTCCTCTCCAGTCCCGCTGGTGTTTCCCTTCAGACTGTTCCCTGACCACTAATTTATCCCCTGTTTAGTTTAACAAACTGCTACACAAGACAAGCAGCCTCCACAAATCAGCACAGACAGCTACTGCATGAACATGAAGTTGGAGGCAGTTGGGAAGAGCAGCAGAGAATGGGAGAGCTACTTGACTGAATGGTCCCCCAGCGTGAAGCTAAACATCCCCCTGAACCGCTACATCACATTAGTAAAGCAGAAAACGTGAAGCAATAGGATGGGCATCCCTACACAGGCCTGCCTAATTCACTACCATGTAGCTTAGTGCAAGGCCCAGCAAATAAAGCATAATCATGAAATGAACAGCTATGCCACTGTGCCACAGGGTAACAAAAAGCCCCGTTTCAGTGGGACAAAGTTTGTCTTCAAAGCCTTTTCAACATGCAACCTGTCCAGAATGCAGTTATGTAGACAAACATTCATTTCCGGAACTCCCCACTAATTATTTATTTATTAGCCTGCACATTTATGATTTAGGAAAACTGAAATCCTTTTGTCTGCCCCTGTTTAACAGACCCCTGTACATAATGGGATAAGTTCATAATCCTTTTTGAATGTCATATGTCATAATGGTTTTCAGTGTGTGTTCCAGCCAGGCACATAAAGGCCCCCTTCCGGCTTTGGCCCCAATGGCAAGACGGGGGTCAAATTACCCAGGGGTCTGGGTCACATGACCTAATCATGTCATGCCCTGTGTGCCTCAACACAGATGAACATTTTCCTTAAGAATATCAGATTGGTATTTGAGTAGTTATAGCTCAGTATTGATTTCTCTTAAAGCCTTGATCTGCAGTAATTTCTTTTGACAGCCATGTTCTGTTTGATAATGTGTTGTCAGTATCGAGGCCTTTTCTGCTTTTAGAGTAAGCTTTATGAAATGAAGTCCAGTATACGTTTGTTATGTACAGCGTGACTGAGCAGGCCCTGGGCGCCTGTACACACTATATCACACCCACAGGTTTGATCTACAGAACTGATTATGAGGTGCTCATGGTACCGACTTGAAAACAACAACAAAAGTATCTATGCAAGAGTGAAAAATTAAGTTATTACTCAAACTCACAGTCTCTGCATAGATGGGGGTTGCAGATCAAAGGGTATCAGGGCTGCCGTTCAGAGAGATTCTTCTGCCAGCTAGAGGAGCCTGCATGATGGCAGAGGGCCTGGCTGCGAGGGGGCACCCAGGTCCCCATCCCAGGGCCTCACAGTGGAGGATGATAGCAAACGCCTGATCAGGTCACGCATCCCAGCAGATGTCTGTGACGCTGCTGCATGATACCTGCTGGTTTACGATAAACTGCTCTGCGTTTGCAGGGTCAGGGCCATGAGCCAAAAAGCTATTCGCACAAGAGGACTTCTCGTTTTGCCTGTGTGCGAGTAGTATGTATGCGTGCATAGGGTGTGCTGGACCTGTGGATTTGGAGGATGTTTGGGGTTTGGAACACCTACACAGATATTTTGTATGTCTAGGTTTTTTGTGACTGTAGGCATCAGGTGTATATTGTGACTTGACCACACATTTGATTAATTACCTTTGTCCTGTGTGTCAGTTGGTTTTTTAAAGTTTCTATTTCTATATTTACCACCAGGGGGCACTCATCCTGACCAATCTGCTTATTTCTACAAGAAATCGGTCAAATGCAAATGATCTGTTGTCTTAAACGGTGCTTTGCAATGCAAAAGGGTAAAAATCTGTATAATTAAACAAATAAATGGTGTGGAAAAATACAATTTAAATATAGCTGACTAAATAGTGGAGCACAGACTCAATGAAATGTGTTGTATATTTCATTATTATACTCTCTTTTGTGTAAGTTTTGTCACACTAAAATTACAGAATCAAATGGTGCTATTTTCTTTGTGACAAAAGCTACAGAGTTAAATTCTACACTTAATTCCAGTGATATACGATTACCATATATGCGATTAAGAAAACAGTTATTTTTAATTGGTAATTATGACTTAGTGTTTAGGTAAACAAATACACAGCAGTTTGGGGGTGGGGGGGGTAGGCTGGTCCCTGGCCCAGGGAGGTCATTGCTCTGCAAGGCGGTGACAGTGTGACAAACAGGCCAGGCTATTCGCTTCCAGAAACCCGCCTCTCCCACCTGGCTCTGCCCACAGAGGGACGCCTTTTAAACACGGATGCTACCCTTCTGCAAACAGAGGTCAAAGTGTTTATGGAAGTGATATATGCCTATGTTTCATTATACCGTTGGGCTGTTAAAGTACCTGCACAGTCCGCAGTTTATAGTTTATTGAGGCATTTACAAAATGATATACTGCTAAACTGCACCTGATTAAAGCAAATGCATGTATAAATCGAAGACTGGTAAGATGCTGAGTTTAAAAAATAAATTAATATTGAAATTTATGTATGTTTGGCTCCTGCCCAGGAAATCCCTAAGAGTCAGTGCAGGCCCCCAGGCGAACTAGAAAACATTACGAAAATTAATATCATTTGAAATGAAATGCTAAAATGGCATCTTTAAACTGACAAGGATGATTTTCTGTGAAATATTAAAACAAAGGACAGTACATCACAGGCATAAATAACCATTTTGCAAAGCATTCGGAGCTGGATTTAGGACTATTACTAGATGAAATCTAAAATTTTATGCCCTCATTAATTTTAAATTTGGTGACTGTTTACCTGTCATTCCAATCATAACAGAGCTTTATTGTTAAACAGTACTCTATTACAGTAGCAAAGCACAAACAGCCTTCAGTTTCTGAAATCGTCCATGCAAACTTTAAATTCTTTGAAAGATGGAATCTCAGTGTCAAAGACCACCGTGACAACAGTATCAGTACTAATCCTCATGTGATAAAAAAGGGAAAAAGATCCCCATGAATAGAGAGCTTAGATTACTCTATGCAGACCGACGACTCCTGCTCTCTTCCCCTTTTCAATTGGGCCTCTTTCTTTCGCACGAAGGCTTCTTGTTTTGCTGTGCATCTTAGGCACTGATTTTTCACACTTTTGAGCAATGTTGGGAATTCACAAGCCAGTCCTCCTCTCTGTCACCCTCTTTCTCTCCCCCCCCTCTCTCTCTCTTTCTCCCACTCTCTCCCTCTGTCTCCCTCTTCCTCTCTCCCTCTCTCTCCTGCTCTCCCACTCTCTCCCTCTTTCTCGCTCTCTCTCTCTCTCCCGCTCTCTCTCCGTTTCTCTCGCCGAGCACACAATGTGCCACATCCGATTACTCCTGGCAGATTGTCGGAGCCAATGGTGCAAATTAGAAACCGGCACCTGCAAGAGAGGCTGGAGCATGCCAGCATGACTGGAAGGAGAAAAATGCAGAAGGAGGAAAAAAAAACACACACACACACAGACATCATATGTCCGTGATGAGTTACTATTTGCGTCTTTGTCGGGATAAATACTTCAGGGGACAACCTGAATTATCACAATGGTACTGGCTCGTTCAAACTGTTTTCACGATTTTCACAGAGAGCAAGTGAGAACCCCATGCTAATTCTTTGTTTCTTATATATAAAAATGAACCAACCAATATGTAACAAATGAATAGGAACAGAGAAAAACAAGCCACGGCTGGTAGCAGGAGGCTGGACTTGCTGTATAGAAAAACCCTTCAGCAGCAAAAAGCGGCAGAAACACATTAAAGCCAAATTGTAGGTCAAGCAAAGGTAATGGCTTGATTACTGTACACCTGGGCATGACCCCATGCTCCCATTAATCCCGATCTGTCACCCAGTGCTATCAGCTTACCGGCAGCTGGGAGGCAGGGGACAAAGCGGGCAGGAGCGGAACGAGCGGGGCGGCGGCTTCCCGCGTATCGTAGATGCCGTTCCCCGCTCGGCTGCGTGTCAGCTCACAGCGACAAAAGGCCTCTTGCTGCGCTATTATGTGAGATGAATGAGTGAGACAGAGGTGTGTTTAAATGTCCAGCCATTGTTCTGTCCCTGCTCACATCCATACAGTAATCGCTTCCAGGATATCTCCTCCTCTTAGACAAATACAAAACGGTTCTTATTTAACACAACTTAAGTTACATTGTACATTTGATTATTTTTATAGTAATCTAAAACTTCCTTTATCTTCAGTTGCATGTGTTTACTTCTGGGAACATTAAACACTTTTCAGATTTAACTGGTGCAACAGCAGCTACTTCTCAGTATTTAGATGAAACTTCTCAGGTATCTGCGATGTCTGTCTTGCCTGTGTCATTGCACAAGAAGTATCCGCAAAGTCGGTCTTGTCTGTGTCATTGCACAAGAGGTGTCTGTGATGTCTGTCGTCTCTGTGTCGTTGCACAGTAGGTGCCTGCACCATTTGCTGTTGGTGGGTCTGTCTCTATTTTGTGATGTCCTGGTGTCCTCAATCAACCTGCGCTAAGACCCCCTTAGGAAGAGTTTAAAAAGGTATGACAAGCATGTGACCGTTCACCAGCAGACAGTACACAAGGTAAAGGTTCTCATTTTCACCTATGGTCCAGGTTTACACCTGTTAGGCCAGCTATAAAGGCAGTAGTCCATTACCTGATGGCATGTCATGTTGAGATACTGTCCATTAACGATCTGCTGACCACATGTCTCTGAAGCAGAAATGGCAGTACCTACTGCATCGATGAACATTTCCACATCCCTTTCAACTTGCACTGGAGCCAGTCAGAGAGTGTGCACTGTAAACAGTGATTTCCCCAGGACATGCTCAATGTGTACATGAATCGGAGTAGTCATGGATGGAATCTCATTACTCACCAAGACCTCTGGAATCCAGCAGCGGATGTAGTGGTTTGTGGTCAGTCCTGAATTTGAACTGTGGTCCCAGCAGGTAAGAAGAGAGATGCTTGCACACCCAGCTCAGGCCAGTGCCTCTTTCTCTGTCTCTCTTAAGCTCCTAGAGATGTAAATGATAGGTCTCCAGGTTCCATCTGTTTGTGCCTACATTAAAACAGCCCTGAGGCCAAACGCGGATGCTCCCGCAGCTCCCCGTGTTTTAGCTGCGGGGGAGTACTGAGCCAGGACTTTGGGAGAACTCAGTTCCTCCTCAAGCGGCTGGAAGGCTTATACTTGTTGTGCTCCCAAACAACATTCATTCTTTTCACAGAGAAGCTCCTTCAAAGGTGTAGTGAGTGAGGACAGATGGAAAATTAATTTTGCTAAGTATCTGGCCTTGCCAAGAACTCCACACACATCTGTAAAAATTTCAGGTTCTGGCATCTGTTTATAGCCTTAACCTTGCCAGCGTTTGGATCTATACCTGTTGCTGTTATCTCATGTCCCACAAACAAACATGCTGTCTCCGGAAAATCTGTCCCTTCTTGTCATAGCTAATGCAGAACCAGATGCAAGCAGGAGTGATGTTTTTATTTTTTTTTGTCTCGGCTGAAAACCAAGACGTATCTCCTTCAAAGGTCTCTGGCATCAGTGCCATATACCAGTGGAAATGTTCAGGCACCAAACGGGATCTTCTTAATGAAACAATCACTTCCATATTTGGCAATGAATGTTGAGAATAAAGGGACTACAGTGTGATAAGAACTTTCCAAAATCCAGATTTGGCACTTAGTTTGGAGAACACCTTTGTTAAAGAGGGGAATGCCGAAGTCAAATTATGGCAATTGATGGTTTGGCATCTTTCTCTAATTCATTTGTGCAGGGCTCCTTAAACAATCTACGTCTACTGAGCAGTTTTGTGTATATAGCGATTAAGGCAGACTTGAATTCTTTCACTTGTATGGATGATATACAATGCCTCTATTGCGAGGAAGCTGAACAGAATACAAGATGGTTGCAGCAATTTGACATTTCAGTTTTAATGTGTTCCCAATAAAGCCTTCAGCATATTATTCTCGGGACCACCCAGGACTCTCTTTGGCTTCTTGAGTCTACTATCACAATCAGGACTGATAGTTGGTATAGCTGTAACAGTGGCCCCATTGTCAAGTTTAAATTCACTGTTGTCACCATTGAAGCATAGTGTCTCAGTCCATTCAGTCAAAGAATTCATTTTCGTTTCAACCCGCAGGAATATATCATCATCCGATTGATTCGAGTGCTGTGTCATTGTGTGGAGTACTTTCGTGATGTAGCAAAATGGCCCTTTTTATAGCACTTTCGGCATACCGCCTCCTTACCCAAGCAGTCCTTGACCTGGGGCCATTTTCCTCCACCACATCTAACATGCCCTTTAACCTCTTTCACTATAGGAGTTTTATTTGTTTTGTGACTTTCTATGTTTTTTCCCCCTCCTTTGACCTAACACTATCAATATTCAGTAGCTTACTCAGCTCCCCCACGCAGTCATGACTGTTGCTTTTTGACAGTTTCATTTTGCCCTGTACATTGTATAGCTATGACCAAGACGAAGTCTGGATCTAATTGGAACTGTCATAATGGTTTCCTGCCCAAAATGTCCACATCTACTCTGTCCCTAATAAGCTCATCCCAAAGTGTGCCAAACTCTTCAACTAGGGTGTGAACAGCAGTGATAAAGGATTCAACGCTTCTTCCCCTTTCCCGATTCTCATAAGGAATTTGACGCTCCTTGATATAACATTTAGAGCATTTGGCAGATGCCCTTAGCCAGAGCGACTTACATAAGTCCTTTAAGACTCCACATTGCATTCCAAAGCTTGTCTCACCCAGTCATACTTCACCTTATCCTTTTCTGATAAGGAAGACACCCAATCTATCATCTCTCTCATCAAGCGTGTACAATAATGTGCTGGCTTGGTGTGTTTCTGGATTTTTATCAAGGCCAGATGCTGTTCTGGAGCGTTCAAAACTTTGGGTAATTGCTGGTGCATGAGAAATCTACATTTAATGTGAAATTCAATGCAGCGATTTAAAGATTCAAATATGCGTGTGAACAGTGTAATTCTCTGACAATTGTTTACTTGCTCTCTCAGGTCACATCCATAGAGTAATCACTTCCAGGATACAGCATCTGGCTGCTATAGCACACAAGTAATCAGGCCATCCAAAGAGGACATCCAGAGCCATAAACGGGAAGGCAGCAGTCAAACAGCAGTCAGGGTACTGGTTCTATGTCTATCCAGTGAGGGTTTGACGCCATGTGTTTAGTTCTGTTAGCCTGATTTTAGCCGCCTACCTGGCAAACCGATAGCGCCGCAATGCCTCATTTGCTTAAGCAGCCCTCCGCCTGTGGTGGTCACCCAGCGCTGCTCAAGCGAGCGGGAAAGGAACATGCCGTGGAAACGGGTGTTTCTGCCCGTCTTCATGACCACCTGACATGCCTGAGAAAGATGGACAAACTCGTTTGCTGGCACGCTTCGCCGGGCTGCCAGGGCAGCTCGATTGACAGGCAGAGCGTGCACGGCTAATCCCGAGAGTCGAGTCTGTAAACCAGCGTCTCGCAGATGTCAAACTGGGACCACTTCCAGCGTTCCATGAAACGCAGGCTCGGAGGCGAGCCACAGCCACGGTGACACCTGCACACGCTCCCAGAATGCAAAGGCGTTCATGGGCGAATCCAACCAAGCATACCCCAGCCTGAGCGCTGCTCTTCATTATAGCTGATCTAACAGTACTCACTTACCAGAGTTTGCAGGCGGCGGAGAGCGGAGTGCTGTCTTGATTCAGCATAGTAGGCTTTCTGTCTGAGTACATATGCATGAGGACTCACACAAAATGACCTGATTCATCATGCTCATTTAACCTTAATGTGAGAAATGGACATCCACCATTTTTTTCCATAATCAATTTTCCCCCATATTTAAAACTCAAATTAAAGCATGGCTCCTTTTCACCATTGCCGTGTAGGTGAGTGCACTATCATTACCTACCCATCTTCCATAATCGCTTATCCAGCACAAGACTGCAGTGAATCTGGAGCCTGTCCAGGACAGCAGAGGGACCAATTCAGGGGACACCCAAGGTGGCATGCTAGTCCACAGCAGGGCATAAATACATGCACACTGCTGCACATGCATTTTAGAGACCCCACACAAACATGGGGAGAGCAAGTAACAGGCAACGAGTGCAGAAGCTCATTGCCTTTGCACAGTCCGCTCTTCACCCCATGTAATCCCATTGGCAGGACATTTTCACAGCAATTAGAAACTCAAATGCCAACCTGACTTTTCTTTAAGCCTGTACAGTATTTATACCCGGGAATTAATGAGTGCAGATTAATCAACCTTTACTGCTATCTTAAGACACCATTGTAAAGAGAGGCCTAGAAATGCTAAAAAAAACATCGAATGCGGCATGTTGTGTACAGATCCCAGTTTCATGGTCATGCTGGTGATGGACCCTTAGCCTGGTCCTGGCATGGGGTGAGAGGGTGAATGACCAAGTGGCCACCATCCCCTCATGTCGGCTGCCGGAAATATATCAGGACAAATAGAATGGTGTCTCTGAGGTTAAAAGCTGGGGGCACTGCTGTGCATTCTCCCGATGTTTGTCATGTTTCTCGGTAGCTGTTATTCAGAGACTCACGCTTACAACGACGCATCACACCCACTGTGTAGCCAACCAGGTTAGGCTGAGTATCAGCGCCAGGCCCCTTCGGAGGCCTGAACCTGCTGAACATGTTTGAGCTGATTCCGTGACTGTTCTTCCAGATTCGGCCCCATGGTGGGTCTTTCCTCTCAGTTATGTTACGTGTGCTCTAACTCCCAGGGAAATGTAAGCCTGGAGCAACGTATTAATGAACCCCTAACGAATGACTTTAAATTAAGAGCAACAAGAACACGGATTAACGGTGAACAGGCAACAACCATACTCACAGAGCAGGAGACAGGATCCAAACTCCCATTCCCTGGAGTGCAAGAGATATTTATGATTATTAGTTGGTGAATGGCATTTACTCTTTCCCTTTTTCAATAAAAGCTAAACATCCCTTGTCCATTCAAATATAAAGACTTCGCCAGGCTACTTATGGATGTTCTAAAATGTCTTGAAAGCACAGTAAGCTATTAATACTGGAAATATGGCTTCTGAATAAATAATTTAGCTGTGCAACAACTTGATTTTTGTCTTTTTCAAAAGAGCGTTTTTTCCCCCATCTTCGCAAACAGAACTGAATCAAATGCTAACAGTGCTAAAAACAACCAAACCAAGCGCTTAGAGAGTGACACGGCAAGAGCAAATGCGGCTTACAGCCAGTGTAAGCTTCTCTACCAGCAAGCACAACAAAACCAACTGCTAACAAAGACAATATCGCCCAACCGTATGCTTCCTTTTGCTAGTGCTGTCCAAACAAATGCTAATACAGTTACATTCTTAACGCCACTAATTTCTCCAGACCCAATCCTACCAGCTGACAGGCCCTGGCTAAACTTCTCCTTGGTGCTTGTTCGCTCCAGGCCACACTTCTACATGCTCCAAAACCTTAGTACTTCCTGCCCAGGTGGCTAGTCTTCACAGGGCCATTTAAAATTTCTTTGACGAGACATTTTCATGGCAATTACAAACTCAAACACCAACTTGACTGAAAAGGCTAGATGTTCTCTTGCAGCATGTTGTGTACAGATCCCAGTTTCATGGTCATGCTGGTGATGGACCCTTAGCCTGGTCCTGGCATGGGGTGAGAGGGTGAATGACCAAGTGGCCACCATCCCCTCATGTCGGCTGCCGGAAATATATCAGGACAAATAGAATGGTGTCTCTGAGGTTAAAAGCTGGGGGCACTGCTGTGCATTCTCCCGATGTTTGTCATGTTTCTCGGTAGCTGTTATTCAGAGACTCACGCTTACAACGACGCATCACACCCACTGTGTAGCCAACCAGGTTAGGCTGAGTATCAGCGCCAGGCCCCTTCGGAGGCCTGAACCTGCTGAACATGTTTGAGCTGATTCCGTGACTGTTCTTCCAGATTCGGCCCCATGGTGGGTCTTTCCTCTCAGTTATGTTACGTGTGCTCTAACTCCCAGGGAAATGTAAGCCTGGAGCAACGTATTAATGAACCCCTAACGAATGACTTTAAATTAAGAGCAACAAGGGCACTGATTAGGGCAGCAGCTTCTTGTTAATGTGTTCCCCAGACCTACCAGCATCATGGTGCTTTTTTCATAGTAGTCCAGGGGTTTCCGGCTGGAGGTCTTCAGCCCCCTGGGCTTCTGGAGAGCAGACAAAATGCTGGCGTCATCCAATTCACATACATACTTACATATGGGATGGCGGATCCATGCCAGGAGGTCCCTGGCTCTGCTCGGTTTTCATTTGAGGGTCTGCTTCAAACAAACTCCTGGCATGAACTAATGCTCCTCAAATGCTACCAAAACATTTCAAAAACCTTAGAAAAAACATTACTGGAACGTTTGCCGGCATGACAAAGAATCTGGAGCACACTTGGGTATTTAGGCTCATAACAAAACAAACAAAGTCTCACGCGGCAGAAAAAGCCACAAATATGCTCGTCAGACGAGTCGCGCCGTCCGGAATTACGGAAGCTGTCAGTCCGGTGTCACAAAGCGTCGGAAGCACAGCCGGAATGCTTATGAGGAGCTGTGAAATTCCTCTTTTCACATGTGAGTATGTGGCCCCTCTCTGCTGACAGCATGCCCACTGGGAAGCATTCACGCTGCCCGCTTCGCCGCCGTCTGCTTGCCCCGCCTCAGCAACCCCGCGCCCAACCGCCGGCGAGCTAACAGGCTCCTGCGGTGTCCTGGGGGCCCACGGTGAGAAAACTCAGGAGGACTGTGGCACAAGAACCACAGACATTATGAGACACGTGTGGGTCTGTGTATGCAGGTTTGCATGTGGGTTTCCATAGATCACATTTGGGGACCAAAATGTCCGCAAAGTGTGGTAAAACCGGAAACTTCCTTACTTTTGGGACATTTTTTCAGATCCCCATTTGGATAATGGGAATGGAAATGAATGGGCGGTCCCCTTTTAGATAGGTATGCAGGTCTGTGTGTGTGTCTCAGGCGCATAGCAGCACTGCTGTGTGTAATGATCCAGTCCCTTTATGGATGGGTTCTGGTTCTGAAGTGCTACCTCCAGCCTCATTCTTTAACTGCCTTTGACAGCCTGTGGTTCACCAGCCTGGCCCAGCCCAACCTGAACATCCACATACGTACATACCCACGGGCACTCGTACACCAACACGCACACACGCAGCCCATGCACAGGTAACTTGCAGAGTTTAAATGCCTGCTAAGGTCCTGTCTGCAGGCACTGCTATCTGGACCCCCCCCCATGGGCTCCCTGCTTGTCCAGGAGAAAACAAAAAGGCTATGGGGACAGTGATGTTCTACACGGGACAGCGCCAGCCACAGGTGACCCCTATGCCCTCACCACACACAAGCGCGCTCATTAGTGTTGGACAGCCACACTGAGTGTACTGCGACCTCTCCCTCCAGCTCAGCGACACACAAACACGCCGCCTCATTGGCTGAACTGCCAGACCTTCCAGCAAATCCTCAACACGCGGTGCTGGGTGAGTGGCTTCCTGAATATTTGCATCCCAGCTGGCGTCAGACCACCAGGCTCGGCGATGGCGGTTAGACTCGGCCGGATAAATATTGAACGATGTTTTGTGGGAATGCAGAAAAATGGGGTTATGTGCATTTCAGCTCACTCGACAAACCACGCCTGGGAGCTGGGATGAGATTGTTATGATGCTGGCCTCTAATCCACTGAATCAGCTCTGCTCACCCTGCTAATGTCTCTGATTAAATCCTCAGCAAGGCATTCATAATTATTCCTAATCACAAGCCTCACAGAAGGAGACCTATGTCCAATTCAGCCTCCTGAAAAATCAAAACTGATCAGAACCTCTGGGGGCTAGTGAAGCAGAGTCAGTTTAGTAAGGGGAAAAGTCACACTGCTGGTTTGGGATTTTTTACTGCAAGGCTTCAACAGAGCAGCTTACAAGCTCTCCTGTCGTATACGATATGACTTCTCTTTGATCACAGTATGTAACAGCTTAAAAATGAACAACCAATCATGGTAATATTTTGCATACAAAGGAAAAACAATGCAAAGCAGCATAAAGACGTAGCATTGCACATAATTAGACGTATAAATAATGCATTATAGAGGAGAAGCTTGATACTTGTTGGATGTAGTGGGCCTGACTGGTGCCTCAGTGCTGGGGAGTGTACGGCCTTATTCACACCATGTCCACATCAATCCTCAGAGCAGGGAGTTCACCCCACGCAAAGGCCACTGTGTCAGGGGTTTACGGGCCTGGCTCAGAAAACATTCCTGACCTATGTACCTATGATGACTACTGGTTGCTTTTTTCTATTAAACGGCCTGATGAACCAAAAAAAAATAATAATTCAGAAAGGTTACCCTCGTCGCAGCACAATGCTAAAAAGACAGTGTGTCGTTGAACGGAAGATTCAGAACGGCAGTTCATAACATATCCCCCGCAGACCCTCCCCTACCTCCTGTTGGTGGAAAATGTGATACGTGCTTACCCGTCCATTAGGGATACAGGAGCCCGCTGCCCTGTCCAATGGGAATACACAAGCCTGCTGCCGAACACACAGAGGTGACTAGAGGGTCAGGTTCCTCAGGGTTATGAAGACCTGAGTTGAAGCTCACAGGACAAAGAAGAGTGGTGAATGGGGAGAAGGGGCCACCAAGACCTGGGTTCGGAGGAACACAACGAGGGGGCGGGACATGCGAAGTGTGGTGGGACAAAGGGCTTCAGCACTTTTTGCGTTTTTACGCCACGCTTCCTTCAAATGTACAACTTTGTGATGCTTTGTGATGCAGACCTAATCCATTCGAGGTACAAAGCCATTTTCATTATTGACTTCAGAGGCAGGGGAAGGGAAACAGAGAGGAAGAGAGAGAGAGCGAGAGAGGGAGAGAGAGAGGGAAAGAGAGTCATATCCCCTCCATGAAGTCACTACGATCTCCAATTCCAAACGCATCTGCCATTAGCCATACCGGATGAATAAATCGACTAAATCCCTTTGTTTGGTGGTGAAGCCAGCATCGCCGGCGACAGCAGAATCTGGTCCACTGCCATTGGAAAAGCAAGAGGAAGAAGAAAAAAAAATGCTGAAGGCAAGAGTCAAGGTTGTGGAGGTTGGCGATGAGGTGGATTTAATCAGTCAAGCTTGATGGAGGACTGCTGAGCGTCTGAAAGCACGTCACAGAGACGGAGCCGCGGCGGCTCTGCCCTTCATGGGGAACACAATCTGAGCGCTTCATCTGGCCTTTTCCTTACGACGGGGCAGAAATGCGAAAAGACACAAAATAAACAAGTGGAAGAGCCGTACGACCCCTCGATATTTCATTCACGTTTTCCTCATTTATGACTGCCGCAGAGAATTCCGACTCCGGGGTGATTAATGACAGGGAAACACACTTAGGGTCTAATTTCATACAGCCTGTCCTCATTGGCCGAGCAGGAATGCGGCGGCGATGCGCACGTGAGGTGCATAGCAAGCGGGAGTTCGCATGCTGTGCCGCAGCCGGGGAGCCCTCAGCCCCTGCGCATTCCTGCACAGGCGGGAGGCGAGTGGCCGTCGAGAGCCCCCCTCCACCCCCCCGCGCAGAAAAGGCACGAACACTTATGCGTAGCGGACACATGGGGGCTTGTGGGATACATGGACAGCCCCGGAGAGGAATGAGTGTCCCTCTGGCCAAATGTGCCAATAGATGGGCAGAGCTCTGTTATGGACGGCACCTTCTCGCCGTCACTCGGATTTGTGCTGAGTTGGAGCCGGTATCTGTACAGACTCGCTGATTCCTAACGAGGGTGCCGTGGCTCCTGTCCATCCACCGGCGCTCAGCCTCTGCTCTCTCACTGCAGCCATTTAGGGGAAAAGGGAAAGAAATGTGGCATACAGGAGGCAGAGAGGGCGGCTGGGATTTCTGGGAAAGACGTCAGCAGACTGCTTAGCTTATTGCGAGTACAGCGAGATGCTTACAAGGACTGGGCATTCTCAGAAAAGCTGACTTCATTCGGGGGG
>JAODKL010000017.1:18518425-18558244 GCA_026780765.1 Petrocephalus schoutedeni
GCGTTAGTTGCGGGGGGCGGGGGGTGTGTTTAATATTCTGCTCTCATCCCTTCCGATGACATAAGTCATCCAGACTCAATCAAGGGGGGCAATGAGATTGGTTTGTTTTACACAGAAACATCTGTGTGTGATGTACACCTTTCTAAGCAAGACAGAGAGGGAATTGAAGAGCTGCTGATACCTTTAAAAAGGCACAAATTCAACAGAAAGCCAGCAACCTACAGGGAGAAGTTGGTGGCCTATAGTGACACTGAGCACAAGGTCCACAAGAAAAGCCCTCATAAGGACCCTTACAGAGCAAAACAGCACCTTTTAATCAAGGAAGGGTAAAAAAATAACAATTTAGACAAATACACGTGGCAAAGAAAACACCTTCAGTACAGCCATTTAATTCACCCGTTTATTAGCGCTCTATATTTAGGCGTAGCTTTGTAAGTGTTTGCTTACTGCTTCCTTCTTGATTATGTATATACTGGTGTTGTGTTCATAGCTGGTGGCGTGCTGGGGGAGCTCTCACCGCAATCAGGGATATTTACCTTCTGTAGCAGCGAACTGGCAGCATAACAAGCCATAAACTTCAGACACATCAAACTTCACCTGCTCTGCAATGCAGACATACTTATACTTTCCGTGTTCACCTAGCCGTGGAGTGGCTCAGAAGGACTCTCTCACATCCTGCTGCAGAGTTGGCTTAGTGCTCCGGACCTACGACTCAGCAGCTTAAGGGGGGGGGGGCTATCTTTCTGCTTTCAATGTGGCCATTTTATTAGCCAATAAAGCTGCAAACAAAGTGAGCTGCAGTGAGTATGTCAGTCCCAGCGAAGCGGTGCTACGTTTGCTGAGCGCGCTGCTCCTGAAACGTGTGAGTATAATCAACGCAGTGCACTGCACCCCCCGCATCCCGGAAAGCCACAGCTCCCATTCTGCTGACAGGTAAGAAGCGGGCTGTGTGTGTGGTGGCCCCACGTGCATGCACACTCACACGTGCATGTCTGTGCAAGCAAAAGCATGCACATCGCATGTGAAAAGCCAAAGAAAGAAAGAGCAGAGCCAGCAGCGGCTGCCCAGGAGACAAGGCCGCTGTCCGAAAAAAGTGCCCCCCCACGTGCTGTCATATCAGGGCAGGCAGGCTGCAGGATGAAGCATGGTAAATGCCCCACACCCCCCGCATTAAGAGAGCTTATACTCACATGGCAGATTTGTGCTTGCAATGTGTCAAACAAACTGCCCCGCACGTGTCCTCATGCTAATCTGGGGGCAAAACAGCATGAACAAACAGCCCTGCAGGCGTCCCCATGCTAATCCGGGGGCAAAACAGCATGGACAAACTGCCCTGCACGTGTCCTCATGCTAATCCAGGGGCAAAACAGCATGAACAAACTGCCCCGCACGCGTCCCCATGCTAATCTGGGGGTAAAACAGCATGGACAAACTGCCCTGCACGTGTCCTCATGCTAATCCAGGGGCAAAACAGCATGAACAAACTGCTCCGCACGCGTCCCCATGCTAATCTGGGGGTAAAACAGCATGAACAAACTGGCCCGCACTTGTCCCCATGCTAATCCGGGGGGAGGGTAACAGCATGAACAAACTGCCCCGCACTTGTCCCCATGCTAATCCGGGGGGAGGGTAACAACATGAACAAACTGCCCAGCACGCGTCCCCATGTTAATCTGGGGGGGGTAACAACATGAACAAACTGCCCCGCACGCGTCCCCATGCTAATCTGGGGACATGCTGCTACCCCCCATGTTAACCTGCGCCCACAATGCTGCCAGGCCCTCAGGAGTACCTGTTCCTCACTGCCTCTGCCTCCGCTCCATCAGGCTCCCTCTCCTTCTTTGCTGCCCACCCCCACCCAGGCTGCATGCCCCCTTGCCTGCAGTAATGAAAGTGTACATTTAAAACAGAGAGCCGCACTGCTGAAACAGGCCTGTCAGCACAATGCTGCATAATGGAGCATGATCATTCAGCCCGAGCGGGCCGAGAGCGGCCCGGAAAGGGCCCAATCTCTGCTAATGGCTCCTGCGCTCAAAGGCACATGCTAATAAGAGAGCTGCACGAAAGCAATTAAAAACATCCAAGCACCGGTGACGGCATTGCCGGGCACGGGCCAACTGCAAGCTCAGCACCACTGTCTGGCTAATGGCCCCGCTGGGGCGGCGTTCCCCAGCCTCACACACACACCACACCCAACACGCACACTCACACCTCACGCCTGCACCTACCCCCTGCCTCTCATTTAGACACCTGGCTGCTCAATCCAGTCTGATAAAAATAACCATAGCCCCCACCCCCTCAGTTGAATCATGGTATTTTCTAATTTCACAGGGTATTTTAACATACCATATATAGCAGGACTGGTCACATGGATACACAACCAAGGGATCTGAAGAATTGTATTGAAATATACAACAGGGAAAGGGAACAGGCTATGAAGGTAACAGTGAATACAAGGGTAGGCAGAGAGGGCCAGCGTTAATGCCTAACATTTACCCCGAGTCACTCTGGCCTGCTACCGCAGCTTTACGTATTACTCAGACCTTAAAGGAATACTTCTAAACCAAGACAAGTCAAATTCTCATTTCAGACTCATTTCATAATATGATATTTCCTCAGTATAGGAAATACCAAAATAAAACATTACTGAAAAATATATATTCAGAAGATTACTGGGGAAGTGGGACTTTTGAACTGATTAAATAGATAAGCTCATTGTTTTGGCTGTCTGCTACTTGGCAGGGAGTCGTTTCTTAAGGATTATCATTTACCTATTTATTTGGCCAAGCAGGCCACGCAGAGATGGACCTGCAAACCTGGAGGTTTCTGCCACCCGTGTCCCTCATGTCCCTCATTACCGGGGCGAGGGGTCGGTGACAGATGGCCTATGACATGGCAGGACCCTGATATCCCGGACTGACAAAGTCCTTGACCTGTGTCTGTAAACTGGCAACCTTTAGGACACATTACACATTCTAAAATGTGTGCTGTCATCACTGCGACTAAGGCCGGTTACGGCACAGTATGCAGCCGTCCACATTATAGAGCATTCTTTAGCAATAATCGACGTCATTAGTATAACGAGCCGTCAGAATGGGAGGTTGAGCTGGGAGGCACCAAGCGCCGAGTCATGGAGGAAACTTTACTCGAGTTCAGTTCATGGATGGTGGAAAAACAAAGAAATCAACTGGAAACTGAACTGCACTTCAGCAACAGGGGGGATTGTCTCAGATTTTCCCAGCACAGACTGTCCACCTGGGGGGGTTGGTGGGGGCAGTTATTGAAAAGCCCCCACCCCCCACTCGCCTCCAGGGCTTTAATCTCTCTCTGTCCCCACACTTTCTTCTTTTATCCTCTCTTACTGCGCCCCCCCACCCCCCGCAGAGGTATGAACACAGCCACCTTCCTGCACCTTTGTCTTCACAGCAGTACTCCAGTCCCCCCCATCCAGGCTCAGGTGGCCCATTCAAATGGGGCCGTCTCTCTCGTGATGGTCCTTCACCCCCCCTGCACCCGCCACCCCCCACAGTCACCATGCAGAAAGCAGCTTTCTCCCAAACACAATCTAGTATAGAAATTGAGCTGGCAAAGTAATAAAAATGTGAGCCGTGTTTACTGATGCATGTCACATCAACAGGAGCGAGTCTAGGTGACTGACTGATGACCTAGGGGGCTGACACAATGGTGGTTAACATTTATTTACATTTATTCACGCTGCAGTCCTGCTTGGTGCTGTCGTGCAAATAAAACACAAAAGGGCAACTCAGAGGCAATAGTGGCCTTAAACTGGATTGGCCAGGAGATGAGAAGCTGCATGATTGTCAGTAATTGGTGGAAATGCATAATGCACACGTCAAAGGGGCAAGAAAAATTGCTAGCGGAATGCCCTGCCTTCAAAGGTACGTCAAACGCATCAGCCCATATTCCCATGAATGTGTTCACATCTGTCAGCCAGCGGGTGGGTGCCATTACCTGTTCTTGCATGCTGAGAAATGGCATAAAACAGTGAACAAAGCCCGCGGGCATACAAATCCGGAACAGGTCTGATGGGATCTCGGTCCACAGTTTGGGGCAAGCCATAGAGCCGGAGTGCCAATCAGATGACACTTCTGATACAGGTATACAGTATACTGTCGTTGTTGTGCCGCAGAGTTGGCCAAACAGCCTCAAAATCCTCAGCACTCATATATCACTCATGGGCTGTTTATGGGCTTTGTGGTTGATCTCAGTTGCCTTACATTACTTGCTAGACTCACAGAGCCTTTTATGCAGCTTGATTGAGGCCTCAGCATCTTCAGCTCAGGATCTACACTGCTAATTGACGCAGTGGTACATGTGTTGCAGTAGCATTGTACCACACAGCCGTGGTACAGTGGAAATGAAAGCAATAGCTGCACATTGAGGAGACAGTTGACTCGAAAAACCGGCTTTTGTCTTGTACGTTTTGAGCTGTTTACTCTGTATACCTGACTGACTTGTATCTTACAGGGGGTAAAGGCAAAGCTCCTCCAGAATAACATCAAAGATTTTCTCTGTAACTTAAAAACCTAAGCATGTGACATTCCAAAGTCAGAGGACTTCCTTTCTAAGACTACACTCAAAGTTTGTGAGGCCATGTTTGAGTGAATCACACTCCCGCCCCTAGTGTGTGAGTGTCTGCCTTTGTTTGGAGTAGAATACAGCGATTAGTTTTCTCGTTCTGGAAGAAAGGTGACAGAGTGATATAGGTTTCCTGTGTTTTGGTGACTTTCAAGACTGAATGTGACCTAAGAGATTACCTTAAACAAATGGGCAGCAGTTTGATGTTTTCACAGAACATGACAGTGTACCCAACACAATCGACCCAATAAGACGATGAGTCTCATAGCCAAGGCAGATCAATCAAAAGGGAATATTAGGGTATATATTAGGGTATGAGCACAGCGGATGTGGGGGGGCAACTGGGGAAGCTGTGCTGGGCTTGGACCCAGGCAAGGGCCCCAGGTAGCAGGAGTGGCACATCATGGGGCCTGGGAATTATGCATGGCAGCCCAGACTGAACCAAGAATAACAAGGCTTAATGCACTTTGAGTATATGGTTAGTTTGAAGGATGCCAGATGCCTCAAACTTCACACAGCAGACAGTGTACAGCATATAAGTCTCCTACCCTGCGAATACATGCTGTTTTGCCGCTGATACATTGTTCTGTCAACCTGCCAGGTTGCCAAATACTGTGGAGATGGCAGTCTCATGTGAGGGATGCCGACTGTCTTACCATTAACAAGGCTGCAACAGCCTTTAGCATCTCCAATATCCCTACAACCAAAAAGCTTTTGTTTGCTGCTCTTACTGAACTATAGGACTGTGATTCCTGAACCTGAATGAAAAACAATCGAGTATTTCCCCTTAGGAAACCCTGATGCCGAAGGCGATCGGAGATGAGTCATTTAACTTTTATACTCATCAGCTCCTAGGTAATAAATATGCTTCAATGGCTTTTCAACACTTTCAGAATAGATCCAGAGGTCAATAGCACAGTTAAGGTGTCTGTGCACTTCAAAGCAATAAACAAGCAAACAAAAAACAATATAATGGCAATGGCTAGCACTGTGGTCTCACACCACCAGGGCTGGGCATCCGTTCATATCCCACCCCCATTCAGTGTAGGTGAAGTTTACATGTCCTCCTAGTATTGCATGGCAGTCCCACAGCTACTTTAATTTCTTCCCAAAGGCTTGTATTGAATCTCTAAATTGCCCATAGTGTGTGCCAAGCATCCCACCCATCACGTCCCCCTGTCTTTCCACCCGATTTCTCCTGTGGTGGGCCCTAATCCCTGATCCCCCAGCAACCATTTAACAACTGAAATATGGATGAATAACGACGACGATACTACCATTTTTTCTGATTGTGAGAACTTTCAAAATAAAATCCTCTTCTAAGGAAAATGCCTCTGAGGTGTTCTCACGTCCAGATATGGAGGTGAGCACAGCAGAAGTGCGAGCTTTCCACCATGGACCACACCTAACAGAGACGCAGTAACGGTGGCAACCTGCCCTGGCCAAAAGCACGATGTAGGAAGTGACTCAGCACTGAAAAAAGCAAGCAGCAGAGGGATGAGAAAACTCCAGCCTAGAAGACTGCAAGATAAATACTGCCGAGGCCAAACAAATGTTTAGATGCATAAACACAATAAAAGGCATCGCAAAGTTAACAGAATGGAAACATTTTTTTGTCATTAAATTTAACAGTACTCAGTAAACATAAAGCTTGGGCCAGGTTGTTTGACGATTTTATTGCAAGCCAGGCCATTTATAGGAACCAGGTGTAAACTGCTCTTGTTTGCCTGACGGAGTAAACACATATGGGTGAGAATGAGCAGTCTGGCTGACATCTGGACCTGAAGTTGCTTCAATTCCGAATTTATAAACTAATTTGATACTGATAGATAAACAAAGAAATTCCCAAATGGTGACATAATGCCTTTCAAACTACTCAAAAAGTACATTCAAGTGTACATCCATACACAAATTACCAGAGCCTTGCCAAGTCAACCTCAGAACCAGTGCCAAGACAAAGTTGGGTCGTCCAGAGAAATACTCATGTCAAAATAATACTTCAGCATAAAACAATAACAAATCGATCCAGTCTGGTGGTTGGTCCAGTCAAAATTTTCTTGGATTTATTGTGCGTTTGTAGTGCAGCTCGTAGAAATAACACTGTGAGGGTCTGAGAAATGCGATCAACTTGAAAAAGAAACCAGACGTCCTTTCATCCAGTTCTGCTGAGTGGGGTGTGGGCCATGTTTTAACAGATTAGTTTGGTGCAGGGGTTGGCTGAAATGCCATTTAGTCTTGCGAGCCTAAACAGATTGAAATGTAAATGGCTGCAGTGAGGTTCAAAACGGACTGTGGTTATTAGATTCTAAAGTTAAAATATATACATAAAATATGACAGAGGTTTGCTTTCTCAGTCTAGGCCTGCTTGCCAGTGCATATGAAATTATTTTCGTGGTTTGTATTTTCTGTATCAACAACACATTTCAAATTTTCCTTTTCAACCAAACTATAATGCAGCATAAGATAAACTGGTTATAAAAGCATGCTTTTTCAGAAACACTGAAATCCTTCCAACATTAAAAACTAAAGACAGCACCACCCATATTTGATAACAGCACATTTTTTCTCCATAAATATTTAAAGCAGTACACACTCAGACCTTCCTTTTTAAGCATTCCTACAAGCACTTCAAAGTGCCAGATCTTTCCATTAGCTGTGCTGTCTGTGGCGAGCCAACGAAATAATTACTCCGGCAACCGACTGTGAGTCATTCCCCTACACCAGGATCGGGGGTACTTTGACAGCGTGTCTGGGGGGTGTTATTCCTGCTGTCCATCAAAGCAGAAGGGAGGGACAACACTAGGGCTGGAGTTCATATGCAGTGATATCTTTCAAATAGTGTGTGCGAGGTGTTCCTGGAAGTGATAAGTGTGTGTGTGTGTGTGTGCGTGAGATGATTGTGTAGCTGGTTAATTTGAGGCCCACTCAAAAAACGTCACCCGCCCTCACCTCAGATGGCCCAGTGCTGTGTGTTTTGAGTGCTGGTAAACACAGCCACTGGTCATTTGCAATGCTCGATGTCACTGGAAATGTACACATGAGTAGTGAGTACGTGTGTGTGTTTACATATAAATGCGCTTATGGAGGATCAGCACTCTGGAGGACAAGAATGAGGACGCAAGTCAAGTGCCATCCTCAATACAGCCCTCAGAGCCACGGACGAGAGCTGCCACACGCGTCACCCCACGTGTGCTGCAGGCCGGCTGCTCAGGGCGCATATGCGGGTCACAGCTGAGGAGGTGCGCAGCATCTGAGAGAGCCACGCGGAAAGGAAGCAGGAGCATGAGGCAGCCCGCTGTGGAGCCGCTCGAGGGCACGCAAAAGCTCCTCAAGTAGAACCAGCATAATTAGCCGAATTTTGGCCTTGAGAGTACAAATTGGCCCAGTGCACATGGACCCCAGTCAGCGATCAGAGGGCATGGATGCAAACAAGCTTCTGCTAAAGAAGATCACAGCACTTAGACGGGCCGGGTCGCGGCACACAGAGAGAGGGCTCAGACACGCGTGTTTCCTCAACCCTCAGGGCCGCCTCTTCACGACACCCCCTCTAATCTTCTACAAGCCGTGGGAATTTCTTCTGGCTGTGGAAACCCACCTTCTTTAGTTTGATCAGTACCAAATGGTCACACCTACACCCCCCCAACCTCAAAATCCAATATCCTTGAAGAAATTCTTCATCAGCAAGTTTGCATGGGAGAAAGATGATGAAGATAAAAAGATAAACATTTTTATATTCATACAAAAAGCAGAACTAACAAGAATGGACTGATGCCATATGTTGGCACCAGATTTTCCCCACTATGGGGATGTGTTCTGTAGCATGTGAGTGCTCCCATTGCTGGAACCCCCTGATATGCCCCACCAGAATGGTCCTGATGGTCGTCCAAAAACCAAGGACAAGTCTCACCTGTCTGAAGGTGGCTGAGTTTGACCTTCAATGACCTCCACGGCTGGAGGTCACACACGATGCCCTGGCTACCTATTTAGGCCAAAACTTTGATAAAAAAGGGTAGAGGTGTTATCTGGAGAAAGTAAATCAGGCTGAACATTAAATGGCGCCGCCAACTGCTTCAGGCAGCAAAAATGCCCTCAGAAAAGGTAGCTGAGCTGACCATATTCACCTCAAAGCGCGACAAGCCCCACAACATACGCTATCCCAGCAAAAACCAATTAACGGCAGCGGCCCAGTAGGCCATTAGAGATGGTAATGCGATGCCGAGCTTCAGGGGATTTCGGCTTTGAATAGAGTTGATGAAGGGCTTCCTTTTTTGCATACCAATGGATGTGGGATTGCCATTGACCCGCAGAATCGCAGCGTCGAGGCACCGACACCTCTGACAAAGCGCAGCTTTAGTATTCCAGGGCTGCAAAGTATAACGAAAACAGTCCGGAAAATGCTAGCTTTAAAGCAGCCTGAAATATTACACTGCCGCATATATTTTCTTAAACCTGACAACTCAGCAATACCAGTCTTATGGCCCTTTAAAAAAATTACCTGGGACTTAAATTTTTCACATAAAAGCCGCTTTTTTGCTAATAAATAGCCAGCTTCTCGCTCATGAATATACAGAGAGTTTCATTAAAAGTGCCACTCTGGATATGGCTCTATTTAAATTCGGCACAATAAAACAAGGTGTTTTCAGCCCTTCAAAAGGCACTAATCAATGCAGCGTGCCGCTGTTTGCACACACCTTTGTTCTGTCCTCACTCTAGAGAACCATAAAGGAAAAGCCTGACCTCTGAATGTCTGTCTCTATGTTCACAATGGGTGGGGTGTGGAGACGAGGGGACAGTAACACTGTAAATAACTTAATCTGGCTTTGAATCAGACACGTTCCAATAAGCATGTTGACTAAGCATCTACGTCAGGCTATGGTCTGGGGAGGGGCGAGGATCAGTGTACACATGAACAAGAGGGATGCACAAATCACATGAAAGGACCCTGGGTTGCATTACCTTCCTTGTGTTATATTGAATACCCAGCATGCTCAGCTGCCACTCTTACAGCCAATCACCGGGCAGGGCGGGGCACTGTGTGGTCCTTTAGCCTGGTGACAGTGTCTTTTGTCTTCCTCACATACCGCTAAGCCCCGCATCCAACACTCAGGGCCGCTTCCTTCATTTCGAGATCCTCTCAGCATCGCCACAGAGAAGCCGTGAGGGCTCTTGCGGGACCCTTCCGTGGCAGATTGTGGTAGGCACCTTGGAGACGGGATGCCTTGGGGGTGGAGCGGATGTTGGGGCATGGTCCGGGAGAGAGACCGTTGGCTTCAGTGGGCAGACAGGCCCGCCTTGAGAGGGCTGAAATGCCCCTTTTATGCCCTAAATGCCCCTTTTATGCTGGACTCGATCGTGCACTCCCCCCACACTCTGCACCAATCCACCCCCCACCACACACATCACTGACTTCCAAGTCAAAAGAGCCATTCTACTGCTTTAATAATAGTGCCTATTGTAGCCAGTTAATATGACGCTCAATAAGGTTTGTGGCATCTGGGTCACCTTGTGCACAGCACCACGGTTTGGGGGGTGGAGGGCCGGGTCGTGGTCACACCGCCACCACGAGACGCCGCTGAGCAGCCGTGACCGAGGCGTGGCACAGAGAATCTACGTTATGAAAGTGCGACACAGGGGGATCACTCCTTCCTTTCGTGCTGTTTTTCCTTTTCTTAAGAGATGAGCTTCAACACATGGCAGCGGCGCAAAAAGAAAACCTGAGTGCCGAGATAAACAAGGCTGGTCAGTCAGGAGCAATGGCGGAGAAAGACCATCCACTCTCCCAGGCCAGGATGTCTCACCCCACACAAACTGTACTGAGGGAATCCATCTCGCTCAGCAGACAACAACACAAACTATCTTATCAAGGATCACTGCTTGTCCCTGCTTTTACTTTGAAACAAGTGTAGATTTCAAACGTCTATAAATTTATTACTGAACTGGTTCAACTTTGCATTAGTACTCTTTGTAAAGAACATTAAATACATTCCACCTACTCACTTTTTTCATTATTTCATGGTTCCCACCAGGCCAAAATGTTTGCATAAAAGCCTTGCAAGAAGGCTTGTCTCACCTCAAATGACGGACCCACATCAGTCGGAAGGTGCTGTATGTGTTTGGGGCACCCTCTGTGGTTCCTTTATTGGGTGAATACCAAAGGAGTGCATGAGACACCTCCCACACTTCTAACCCTAATAACAATAGCAAGACATATTCCTGTAATGATAACGTGCTACTGAAACTTATGAATATAAAATTATATAAGAATATTGATTGAGTTTATGGCTGGCACACAGATAAGGGGCCCTTACAAAGCTTGGGGGTATGGGAGGGATTTAATGGATTTCACCACAAGTGCATTGTGTTCTAAATCAAGAAGATCGACTTTTATGCATCTATTTTTATTTATCTGTTTCTAGGTTTGAGAAACAGCATGCATAGTGGTCTGGGATGTAAGCTCTACGATGGAAAGATGGTGATTCACTATGTGCAGATATGAGCATTTTCAGGTAACACACACAGTGTGTGTTCTCCCACTCCCAAAAAGGAGCACGTGTTTCTCACAGAT
The DNA here is from genome assembly GCA_026780765.1 of Petrocephalus schoutedeni. NCBI lineage: Eukaryota > Metazoa > Chordata > Actinopteri > Osteoglossiformes > Mormyridae > Petrocephalus > Petrocephalus schoutedeni. The sequence continues at coordinate 18,529,590 of JAODKL010000017.1, forward strand.
CTGCTGTGCTGCCATGTGCTTTGCTTATTGTGAGCTGTTACTGCATATGTTACTTACATTATTAATCAAGTCACATGAAAAGCGCCATCCAGCCGCCCTACAAATGCTCCGCTGTGTACTTAAACTGGTCTTTATGGAGGACGGCACAAAGCATACAGAGTCTGGCCAATAGTCAGCCCCAGATCGAGGTCCGTCAGTGAAGCGTGACACCTGTTTGGACACGGCACATGAGGTTTGGGAACGGTGGAGAGGAGGGTGTATTAGCCCAAGGCTCAGAACGCAGGTAAACAGCTTCACAACAAATTACAAATACAAAAAATAAACATGTCTATGGCAGAAGCATGGCGGTGGTGCCACTCACGAGTCTGGCGTGAGAGGACTCAAGGAGGAATTTAATGCAGAGGCCTGATAAATATTTCAAATGCAAAGAATGAATACCAAAGAATGACCCTGAGGTCTTCCCTTTTGGAAAACCAAGAGCTAATCACAAACACAACAAACCGCATGCCCTCCACAGACAGCCACCCCGTTCCCATTCCCATAAAATACGGACGACAGTTTTTTTTTGCATTGATCTCCTGCGGCTTCCTAGAGTTGGGAGGCGTGGCCGTAATTAGTTAATTATTCTGCATGGAATGCCTTCTCATTACGGGGATATATAAGCCAGAGCACATGAGGGTGTGGTAAGACCTATGCCCCCCCACACTCTAATGGGACAATAGCCCACCTAACACTTATTCCCTGGCCTCATACACGCAGGGCTATGGGACACCTTAGCCTGTGACCCAGAAGGTCATGTGGCACCACAGTGCTTAAAGCCTTGAAGACTGCTTCATGGGCAAAGTATTTATGGAGGGAGCATAGAGGAAATAAAATGCATGGAGAAAAGACAGACCAGCAAAATGACTGTAATGAGAAAAAATTATATTTCATATATGAGAGAGGGAAGAAAATTAAAATGAAAATACAGCGTGCAATCAGTAAATATAAGCAAAGTGGCCCAGGGCGGGGCTCTGCTGCGGCGCGTGCTGCGGCCGGGCTTTGTGTAGGGGGTGGGGGGGGTGAGGGGGCAGGCTAACAGGCACTTTCTGTGGGCCGTGAGGACTATACATTTCCTTGGGGAGCTAATGGGGGGTAGTCAGGGTGCTCAATGAGAACAGGGGCGTCGAGTACCGCGATCAGCCTAAAGCAGCGAACAGGAAGCCAGCAGAAAAAACCCAGGATTAATTCAGCGGTGCGGGAACAATGACCCGGGAATGCCGAATTTAGGCCTGCTCCGGGGCCCCCGGGACAGGCTGCACTCATGACCCTCATCTTACGCTGCTTCACCTTCTGTTAATTGATTCTTGTATGAAATCTGTGTAGGGGGCCTGGATAGTGGGACAGAAGACACACACACACACACACACAGCTGATCAGTCTCATTAATGTGCTACGCAGAGCTTTCTGCAAAAGGAGTTAGAGTGGGACCTGCACAGGCTGGAGAAAAAGCCCGTCCACACACAGGCACATCAAAAGTCTCATTTTAGTCCTGCAATCATAAACATTCTCCCCCTAAATAACTATTAAAATCATCTCTCATCTCAATATCTGTAGGGGATTATGCATTACATTCCTTTATATGGAGTTATATGAGCATTCTGATGCATGGATTTAATTAAAAACAGTGGCAAAGCATTACAAATGCATGACTGATAATTGCCACTGGTGTTCAACGCTGCTTAAGTGAAACCATGAGATCCTTCCCAGAACTTATTCTGAGGCCACTATTGACCTTTGAGATGTTATGTAAATACCACAGATACACGCAAATCCCTCACTGTCATCATGACGATCCGAGAAACCCCCAGGGCCATTTAATGGGACACCTGGATTTACATGTGATATACAACCTTGTTCTCTTGCGGCCCTTCCTTATTTAGCCAGAGAAGCTACTGGAAGAGACGTCTTACATTTCCCGCACATGCCCTGATGTTATATACTAATGCTGCATTCCATTTGAACTCATAACGCAGAACTCAGAGTTCCTAGTCTGAAATTTCCACTGGAACGCCCCCTGAAGTTGGAATTCCGACATGAAATTGGAGGAATCTACACAACCTTGACCTCAGAATTCAAGATGGCTGCAACCTTTATCAACATAAGTCAAAGCTGTAGTTTTATACCGTCTTATTTATGGCTCATTAAAATATAAAATGCGCAAAATATAGTGTAATGTGTTGTTATAGACTAATATTGCTAATAATGGCTAAAAATTAACTGTTTCAGGAAGTAGGATCTCTTGCTTAGTCGGATAACTTGTCAGAATTAAGGTAGTCTTAAATCCAACAAGTTATCCGACTAAGCAAGAGATCCTGCTTTTTGAAACAGGGTCCTATTTATTGCTAAATGGCTTTCAGACTTGGTTAACTGGAACGTGGTTTACTTGAGTGTGACGTCACCAGTTCCGAGTTCTGACCTTCGAGGTAAATGGAACGCAGCATAAGGCACAGCATTAAGCGAGAGAGAGAGACAGAGAGAGGGAAAGAGAGAGAGAAAGAGAGAGAGAGGGAGAGAGATTTCTGTACTTCCCCTGCATCTTATACTAAGTATAGCTTTTAAATGCATACCTGAGAAGGTAAAAAAACACACACAACAGGACATGAAAGAGCAAATGACAAAGAATGCTTTTTAAGCTCTTTGTTTGGTAAAGAAGGTAACGTGAGAAACTGCCATGGGGGTTGAGGCAGGGGAGGGGTGAGGGCGGGGTTGGGAGGGGGTAGCGTGTCCCACATGCCCCCTCCCCCAAGGAGCTGCACTGTTGGCTCTACATGCCCCATCTTGCCATGCAGCAGCTGTATACCGGTGGCAGTGGGCCGAATCTCCGAGCTGCGATTTGCACCCTGACAAGTGTGAGAGCGTCCAGGGGCTGTTTCCCACCTAAGCACTAGTACAACAGGATTAGAGATAATCTGCACCCACACCCCGCCCCATGGGTGACTGTGCAGGAGGAGCACCCTCAGTGTCAAATTTACGCGGTTGTCGCTAGGTAGGGTAAGAAAGTCTATATGGTCAAATAGCATCTGACTCCCAAATTCATACCAAAACTTGCTAAAAGGCACTTGAGCCTTTTGTATGCTAAAATAAACTACCTAGGGTTAGCAGACCAAACCAGCCCTACTGCATGCATGCAGCAAAATGGGGCTGACCAATAGTTTTGGAATTCTAATTATCAGTCCCAGACGCACCCCAGGTTCCAGAAACCTGCAGTTCACAAGAGTCCAAACCCCCAGGTTTGGAGGTGCCAGCCATTCAGAAAGTCCTAGGTACTCTCTTCCAACCAATCTAATCCGCTAAGCTAGACGCTGCTTTCCTAACACAGTTTTCATGTGTAAAGGGCAGCCGTCCCACAATGCCAAGCACAGCTGAAGAGCCTGCTGTATTTTCATGCCGGCACAGCAATGGATGAAAACGGGAAGCTATATATGTCACTTTGGATAAAATGTCAACTTGGCAAATAAATAAGGCGAGCCCCCGCATGACAGCGTGAGCTGCATGAGTATCACCACCGACGCGGCCCCCGTCTCTCAGCAGCTTTATCTGCAGCCCAGCGTTGTGATTGACGCCACTCCTCCACCAGCCCCAAACAAGAAGGCTTTCCCGTGTGCACCACCGCGCCCCTGGAACGAGCCAAAACAGCGGCTAAGGACAGAGCGGGATGCAGTGTTGCTTAACAATGCTCAGCCGCTTTTTGCCTGATTTTTTCTGTTTTATTTTCCCTTCTTTCATTCTGCCGCGGTGTGAGGAAATGTTTGCATTTAATGGTCGCGCTGACAGATTTCTTTTAAAACGCCTGGCGTGGGAGGAAAATGGCTCCGTGTTAATGTGTTTACTGGCTGAACGGACGGCATGATGCGCCATGTAATGGAAGGCAAGATGGAAGGTGCACTGGGCTAGGCGACAGCACAGCTGACACTCCCCAGAGGATTGCCCCTATCTTACAGGGAAACTGAAGGTCACACAAAGGTCAAAGGTGCTCATACGTGTGAGCTTCTGTTGCCTTGGTGGCCAGGGACTGTACATAGAATGTGCTACAGACTCCCCAGGCCAAGTGCAGTAAATATTTACTCTTTCGCAGACATGAGCAATGCAGAAATCTGACCGAACGAATGCCTTTTATTTAACACCGCACACTTTGTTGACAAGCCAATTTGGTGTACGAGTGCACAGCTATCCAGAAAGTGGGAACAAAAAGAGCAGGATGCCCGAGATTGTATCGATCCCGGATGTGGCAGAGCCCCATGGCACAGGGAAAAGGGACGCTTAGCCCGAGGGGTCCTGCACCACAATGCAGTTTGCTATAAGTCCCACCTCCATCGCCATCACCCTTGGCATGTTAAGGATGGCATGAATGAAAATATGAGGCATCATAAGGCAGGCACTCCAGCAGAATAAACGGTGCCGAGGAAGCCACCAGTTACAGTGTCCCTGTTAATTTAATAATAATATCACCCCCACTAATTTAATAATAATGTTTAATGCTGCCACGCTGAATGGCGGAAGAGCAGAAAAATGGACAGAAATGACTCTTACGCGTCAGAGAGACTGTCCAATTAGGTGCAGCTGATGCAGGGGCATGAGGATGAGACATGCTGAACCTGACCGTGTAATGAATGTGACCACACACTAAACCTTACTGTGTAATAAACGTGACCGTGCGCTATACCCTACTGTGTAATAAACGTGACTGCGTGCTATACCTGAAAGTGAAATAGAAGTGACCATACGCTATACCTACATCGCATAATCAATGTGATGCACGATAAGACAATGTAAGTAAAGTGACTGTGCACTATACTTGATGGGATAATAAATGTGACCGCACACTAAACATGACCATGTAATAAACGTGGCCACACACTATTCATGACCGCATAATAAATGACCGTGTAAAAAACGCGACCGCGTGTTGGCCAGCCCCTGACACAATGTGCCCCCGTCAAAAACAGTGATGCTGGCCCAGGGGGAGGAGTCTGCTCGTGCGGCTGAGTTGAACTCCTCACGGTGACGGAGGCAAGCGGGACCATTTGAAGAGGATATGTTATCACAGAAGCAGGGATGCGGAGACTTCTACTGAAATGAGGAAAAGAAAAAAGAAAAACAGTGGCTAGGAAAGGCAGCCCCATCGGTGCTGATAGCACAGAGGTTTAAAAATAAATCACAAGGTCGGTGATTCTAATGTCATGTCCTCGATTTACATGCAGCGCTGCCTACTGAAGACCTATTCACAGGAATTTTAGGAATAAAGGGTAGACTCACCTACATAAATCCTACATAAAGCGCATGCGTGGAAAGGCAGACAGAAGCCCCAGCCCAACAACCAAACACAACAGCAATGAAATCCTGGGAAGGTTTTATGGAAATAAAAACAGCTTTTTCCTCAAGCCTTTTTTCTCCGGTCCTAAGAGAGGCATGGAGAAATGGCTTTAATTGCAGGTCAGATGTGTTGAATAGAACACAAAGAGTTTTCTCTAATATATAATTTTAATGGTAAGTTGTACCTCATTTGGTTCGATGTAATGCAATACACTGACCCAGGGAACATGGACTCCATTTAAAGATTTCATCGCTAACCGAGCAGTAAATGCGCTTTTTCATTTTTTCTCACACTTAAAAATGAGACTATGAGAAACGAGGGTCCCAGCAACAGTGCTCAGCACACTTTTCAAGGTAAGTTATCAGCTCAGCGTCACAGCTTTAGGGATGGCGACTCAGATTTAGTGGCTAGCGGTCTTCCCATCCCCTGCTGTGCCAATGTGGCTGCGATTAAGACACAGCTAAAAACAGCTCATAAACTGACCCATGATAAACATGGGGCACAGTGTCAGATGGGCAACGCGGCAGCCATGGTCCAAGTGCCAGAGTGCTTCAATACCCTGAAGGATAAGGGGTCATTACAGCTCACAGTGTTTACTGTTCTAACCATACATGCAAATATACCAGAAAAACATGCAAAAATGAATTTCTTGAAATTACAGAAATTCCTCCAACTTAATCTTCATGATGACCAGGGTGCCCGGGGACACCCATAATCTGAAAAAATCTAAGAGAATATTAAATATCCCCTCACCTGTCCTCCTTTCACCTCCCTTAACCTCTTCTCACCTCCCTAACTTCCCCTCTTCTCACCTCCCCTAACCTCAAATCACCACCACGTGCCACTCAGCCATGGTTAAAATATGTAATTACCTACATATGCCACAAAATAATATGTACTTACTGTACACTGGTGAGTGTATCAATGTGATATACTACTTTTGGGACCATCGGGAAAGACTGACCGTGTTTCAGGATAATGTGAAAAGACACATTACAACTTCAATGGCACTTTCAGAACAGTTCCCACCCATATAAACACCATCCATCAGAGTCTTCCTCTTTTTCACAAGATCTACCTTGTTTTGTTCTTCTCCTTTTTAGAGCCTCTGGGCATTTCTTTTTTTTTCTAAAAATACCAAGCTGCACACAGAATGTGCTGTGCAGAAGCACACAAACACACAATCGCGGGCTCCCACACCCACACACCTATGGGTTTACAAAAACGGAAAGGCGAATGTTAGGCCGCTCTCCAAACGACGCGGCACGAGCACCGTGAGATGCAAATCCGTGCCTTTGGAAAGGGTCCCAGCCTGCCACAGCATTCAGGATTCGTCATGGAGTACAGCATGATGGGAAGCTGTGGTGCATTTCAGCTCTCAGCAACACAAAAGCAGTGAGACACATGTATGTGCTCATATGTGAGCAATGTCACATGATCATGTCTGAACACAGCACAGCTAGAGAGTGAAGGAGGAAAATTTGCATTCCTGACAACACCCTGGGGGCTGGCAATCCCCCTTTTACAGCAGCGCCCTGCCCCGCCTCACCGCCCATAAACTCCCACTCTCACGACCCTCATTTTTCTCAAGCTGCCAACTGCTCCTCAGTATGGCAAGATTTATGATGGGACCATAATAGTCCCTCGTCGCACAGGTAGGGATTAATCGATTATGGAGTCCTCTGGGACCACATAACTTTAAGCACGCTGACCACAGCGTGTGGGAGACCACCTCTCACTCCAGGCTTCATTAACAGGCATGTGAACATAAGCGCACACACAAAGCAGCTGCACACATGCCCGAGCGGACACAGGAGCCGATGGCGCAGGAGAGCACGTGAGAGTAGCCAAGCAAACACACACATACACAGATTACGTATCTATAACATATCATATATATCAATGTGGGGAGTAGCCATTTATTTCTACAGGCATAATTTTACTAACTATGACATCCTTAACTCCTACCCGGCCTGAACTGTAACCATAAGCAAGCAAACAGAATACAAGACTTTTGGCACTTTTCGTTTTTTTGATTGCATTCACAGATTTTTAAAAAAATTTGGTTAGCCTGGTGGGGACTGAAAAAATGTCCCCACAAGGTAAAAAGTGACAGGTTTTTATCACATTGTGGGACAATCTAAAAACACGCATAAACTAAAGGTAAGAGCAGATATTACCCCAGGTGAGAGCAACATATTGTCTGACAGGTACATTGACTGCACTGACAGCCCTTCTGTCCGTGGGCATGGCTGTAGTGCTGTCCCTCCCCCTGCTAAACATGCCGCTAACCTGACTACGGATACTCTGGCCATGGAAAGCCCTCCCACCCCCAGGCACTGCATGATTCAGCCCACCCCGTCTTGAGCCACATGCAGAAGCGCCTGCAACACGGGGCACATTATCACGGAAAGAAAGGGGTGACATCCAGTGGCTCACAGATGCAGCCTGCAGTGAGAGAGGCCCGTGGGGTCTGCTGGATGATAGCGCACCATATAAAAGTATAAAATGTACTGTACAATTATGCACATGCACTGTTTATCTAATTAAGCAGTTGCATTTAATAGGCTAATTATATATTTATATTGATATTATAATTATACTGATATATATATATCAATAAACCTGAAGAAAAAGAATACTATCCAAATAGCACCACCAGAACATGCGATGTGCATCACTTACGGGATTATGCCCCCCGCCCCCATATCTGCACATGTTGCACCTTTCCCACTATGATTGCCGCCCCCGCTTTCCCTACAGCTCCATTCCCCCGGCGCTGTGTCTGCATGTATGTGGGGGGTGTACTGGAATAACGCGCCACACGCACAGCAACATACCTGACAAAAACACCCCACGGAGTACTGGCTGGGAACCGCGGCAAAGGGTACCGTCTCTAATCAGCTTCTGCCCGATCTAATAAGCGCCGCCTTCATAAGGGAAGCGTCGCGCTTGTTACCGTCAGAGGAGTGTATTCGGAAAGTTCAACGGTCGGGCTCACAATCAACCATGTGCTGAGCAATCATTTCTGCCGGCAGGTTTTCATCAACATCGCATGATGTATGTCCTGAAAGTATTCCTCGAGTTCTGGATTCAATCAGAACTATTTACATTTCCAAGTTGGCGCCTGGCTGACACGCCGCCGTAGGTCAGGAGAGGGAGACAGATAGAGGATTCCTGTGCCTGCAGGCAATTTCGAGAAAAGGTTTCCATCCAAAGCTATAGCTGGATTCCTCTATAAAGTTTTCTGAAAAAAGAGGCAGTTCTCCCAGAGTAATCTCTTAGTATGCCGGTGTCAGAAATAACAGGGCGTCATTTTACTCGCTGGTTATTCGATCGGCTGAATGGCAGCGCGCGGGACCGGAGAGAAGCGCGGAGCTCGAGGGCGCCGCGCGCACGCGCACGCGCGCGCCTTCACCTCCGTGCGCGCGAGCTGCGGCGGGAGGCGGCGCTCGGCTCCGCTTTCACCTCCGTGCGCGCGAGCGCTCCCCGGCACTCTCCCCCAGCTCACCGTGACCCACGGCAAGAAAGCACCCCACATTCGTGATAAACAATGAGGTAGTCTTTCACTACTGCACGGTAACACAGTTTATGTCGGTGATGCCGCGACAATCCTCCGTGAGGTTTTCCCGCCACAAGCCAGTCCGGCCCCTCCCCCACGCGCCACCTTTCTGCCTCTCAGGTAACTGTAGTGCTGAGATAAGTCATCGCCCCAAGACTAATGTATTTAAATGTCTCCGCTGTATTCAGGAATGTGCTGGCCGGTGCAATTTGCTGCAGCCTCTACCCTGGAGGTTTTTAACGTCGGCGAGGGACGCGACAAATCTTATCAAATCAGCAACCGTCAGCAGTACACAAACCATACAGCGGGCGATTCTTCCTAATAACGCAGTAATACACGGGAAACTTCATGTTCTGCCACAGAATTTCGCCCACTTTATCACACCGTTTCACAGTTCGTTACGTCCCCTCATATGGATGCAAGTAGTCTGTAACCATTCAAAATATAGTGAGTTTGTTTCATTAAAACACGTGTCTATCGCACAATTGACTTATTACCTATAGTATCTGTATAGCACGCGATTTTAAGTAAATTTAAAGTCTATATGTACATCAGAGGTATTTCAATTTCTATGCACGGTGGCAAGCAACTTTGAGCTCTTCTGATGAAAAGCATATACAATTTATGACTCTGACGTGCCCTGTGACTGTATATTGCTTTAGAGCAGGGGTGCCCACACTTTCTCGGCTTGCGACGCCCACCTGGAACTGGTAAGTTTTTGGTTTCTTACCTGGTCCGGCTATGGTAAACTAATGTAACAAAGTTTTAATCAAGCAAGAGCAAACTGGCCGCCCTTTACGTCTATCAAGTGGCATCTAATAAAACGTTTTTGAATGTCACGCGATCTACCCGCACTACCTTCGCGATCTACCCGTCGATCGCGATCAACGTATTGGGCACCCCTGCTTTAGAGTAACTGATAGAGGTGTTTCACATTGTATCACGTCTCAGGGACTTGATGCCACAAAATTTCAGCTAAACAAAGACTGCTGTGCATCCTCCTCAGAATAAACTTTCGATACTGGTTAAGGCAATTCTATTTATAAAATCACCTGTGACACACAAACAACCGGCTTTTTCAGCAAGCCATATGTGCACCATTATAGCAGTTTGCACTTAAGAGAAAATTAATTTGACTGATTCGGTGTTCCTGCAATTTCACATGAAAATCACATGAAAGTTACATCAGCACTCTGCTATGAAGGTGTAAGCAGTGTAAGCAAGGACAGACAAAGCTTATTTGCTTTCAGAAAACGAAGAATCGGCCTGATAGCCCTCTCCATGCTGGGACCACACTGACCACCTCACTTGGTCCCCACCTTCCACTGGGGACTTACTCTAAAAAGGCACCCAGGAGCAGAGACCAGAAGTTGCGTATGAAGTGTACATTATGTTCCACTGTATAAATGTTTGGTGAAGTTCATTCCTGGCTCACAGACACGAACGGCTAAGGTACAGTACAAGAGTAAAGAGCTTTTGCCACGCAATAACTTAGTGCCTGTTTAAGGGGTCGCTGCAGGTGTGGATCCTGTGCAATTTTTGTGACACCATATTGCAGTGGCAGAAATGCGTGACAGTTCCATATTCAGAAGAGGAAATCATAGATTTATCAGCCTTCTGAACTCAACAAGATCAGCTAGCAGATTTTGGTGATTTTTTTATTTTTTTCCATTCATTTAAGATACCAGTGGAAAAAGCCACGAAATGTTCTTCACATAGAGACTTTGAGACACTTTGAGATTTGGAGATAACAAGGGCTCCCCTGTGTCTGGCAGCAGATGTGCCGCGTCGCTTCTCAGAGAGCGGCGCACCTCTCCATTTGCATGTAGGACATATAAGAACGTGTCCAGGGAGCCATCCTATGCAGCAGTGCCATTTATACAAACAGCACCATGGAGATGGAGCCCAGCTCCAGCTGAGAAGGGATTAGAGGAAGGAGGCTGGGAGGTGGTGAGCTCAGAGCCCCGGCGTACGTGAGGTGAACCAGTAAATAACCTGCTGTCAGAACCAACGTATGGGTAGATGTAAGCCCTGGGAATCTGCCTGCACATTTCCTCACTAAATGTGCAGGCAAAGAGAACACGTGATGAACCTGCACCTTTACAGTGGTCCAGAGCTGCAGGATGTTTCTGTGTATTTCTTCAAATTCAGGAAATATGTTGAGGAAATCAGACAGCCCAACAGGTCAGACAAGTTCTGAATTTATACATGACACCTAGGATTCAATGGTGGTAAGGCATATTGGTTTCCTACCCTGTCGACAGCTGCACCGTGACACACCGGGATTCGATTTCTGCATCTGGTTACTGTAATGACAGCTTAAACATCTACCAAGTAAAGACTCCACTTCGCAAACTCGGCCAGTTGCCTAGCTACCTGGCAGCACTGGCTGTGTTAATAAACCCCCCCCTGCTTTTTACCGGGTCAAGGTGGGTGACCGGAGAGAGGGGGTGGGATAACTAGACACCAGGGAGGCATTAAGAGTCCACCTAGGGTATTTTCTAAGGGATGTTCACCCCAAGCCTGCCTTTGTCCCTAAGGAGAACTTTCTGGGCCATTTTGAACAATCATGCCTTTCTTTACTGTCAGCATACCCCCACCCCCTCCACAACACCACCCACCCTTGGGTGTGATCCAGCTCATTAACTCAAATGTCAAAAAGCACAGGGAAGAAAACAATGAGTTACGAGTTAGTGCTTCCATCACTCTCTGAGGTATCTAGCATGCTGACCTGACTCCTGCCTATATTAATGTGCATGAAGTGCAGCACCCTGGGCACAAAGGGGTTAACCGGACCACTACAAACCTCTCTCTTAATCCTCTGAATAGTAAATCCCTTCTGAGACTTGCATGGTGTCACCCCAGCTCACACAAAAAACATACCTGAGATGATGCTAACACATGACAGACAGGGGGCGCGGAACCAGCGACAGCCACTTGCTGGAAGACCTTTTCGGGTCAAGCACATCTCTAACGACATCAGCACTGGAGTGCACATTCCACTATTATGTAAGGGGATGCTTTAGATGAGCCGTCTCTAAGAAGTCATCTAAAGCAAGATGAGACCCCTTTCTAAGATATCAGGTGAACGAGGAGCGCTGATGTGCAGAAAGGTAATCACACTCTGAACGTATCTACGACACCGAGTTCAATAAGCAGTCACCAATCGGGCCTGAATAATTTACTCCATGTGGTGTCAATAAACTGACTGCAACACACACGGGCACACAATAGTAAATATATAAATATCTGTTGTGCTCAAGCACACAATACACACACTGCACCACCAAATACAGCACCCTTTTAATTATGGATGAGACATTCGTATGAAGTGCTGGCACTCGCACGCCCAGAGGTACCTCTGTCTAAAATACCTTATTGTCAAGCGGCAAATCCCAAGCAACCATGCAACATGACTGCCATACAGAACGAGAGAGAAAGAGAGGGACCTAGGAAGTAAAAGATAGGAACAAGAAGAAAGGGTGAGGTAGGCAGAAAAGGAGAGCGTGCAGAAGGAGAGCTATACCCGTGGAAAGAAAGTGAGTAAGAGCGTACGGGAAAATGAAGACGGGACAGAGGCAGAGAATAGGAACGGTGGGGGAGGAAGACAGAAAGGGGGTGAGTGAGTAAGGGTGAGGAGAATGAGAGGAATTTTTAAAAAGAGAAGAGAGGAAAGAAGAGTGTTGAGATTTCAGGGGCAGAATTCAGACATGCAAAAAGAGTTGCTTACACCACGTAAGAAAATGATCAATAATTCATTAGACCACCATAGAAAAGGCACGAAACAACAAAGTGAGTGTTCTTTCCTGGCAATTGCAGAATAAAAGGATTGAGCTTGTAGAGTATTAACAGTGTGTCCTTGGCTTTGCTTGAAATAATCATACAAAGACAGATGGATTCTTTCACCGAGCTCGCTGAATGTGGTGCAGAATCCGCAGCACTGGAGGCATTTTTACATTATACACACTAGCACTTAATTTTCCTTCTGGGTCAGCGAAGTGACACACACATAAGTGCCCAGGAATGCCTGTACGTATCTGAAAAATCTAGCTTAAACACGACCTCTGGATTTAACATTCCTCACAGGACCACTCCTGTTCCCTCTCTCTCCTGCAGGAAGCCTTAGGAGTGACAGAGGTTCTCATCTGAAATGCCAGGACTCATGTGAGGAGGAGAAAATACGGGGTGTGCAGGTGACACTCAGCTCGCCCCCGATGTGTGTGTGCACATGCCTCTGAATGTTTTAGTGCTGCAGTCCACAACCACGACTGTCACCAGCATCTCAATCCAGCAGGCACAGCTCCAGGGCGCAATGCAGGTCGACTCGATCTAGATACCCACACAACGTGGCCCCCACCTGTACATGCTCCCCTGAACAACCTCGAGACCTGGCCTAGCCCGACATTGCATCATCGCAACACACTGCCACCAAGACACCTGATCGATCTGTCATCGAGTCTGAGGGACACCGAAAATAAATCAAACAACGCAATTAGGTGACTTACCTGTTTGTTGTACTTGCTGGTGGTCTGACAGCTGTACTCGGAGCAGTGGTCAGATCCAAGCGATATGTTATCTCCGGTTCCCACGAAGGTGTTTGCCGGGGGCAGGTCCTGCACAGCCTGATGTTTTTTCCCAGCTGTGGGTGACTGAGGGTGCAGCTGGACTGTAGGCAAGGGAGAGCTGGACTTGTAGTGTCGAGCGAGGTCGGGACTCCCGGGACCGCCATTGACAGAACGGTAGCGACCCATGCCTGGGCTGTCTGACAGTTTCTCATTCACGCCATCGTAGCGTTGCCCGTTGGGCTTGGATGCCTCCACAGTGACGATGCTGCTGTACAGGGGCTGCTTGGACTTTTTGTTCTTCCTGTCCTTTTTGGGTTTCTTATTCTTGTCGTGCTGCTGAGGGGTGAAGAAGTCCTCATGGTCCTTCTTTCCAGCCTCATAGCCATTCTTGCTCTTGGGCCGGCAGTACCGGGCCATGACAACAATGAGGATGATGAGGATCACTGTCATGATACCCGATACGACACCTATCACGATGCTCAGCCTCTGTTTACCCAAGTCGTAGTTTGGGTCTCCGGCGATGTCAATAGACAGGGGTGTGCCCAGGCTCTTGGCAACCTGGGCCTCCACGATGGTAGAGTTGGACACTGTCTCATTAATGTATACGTGCACCAAGGTGGTAGTACTCTGTGAGGGGAGGCCACTGTCATTCACTTGGACCACCAGACGGTGCAAACCGTAGTGCTTCTGCTCCACCTTGCCCACTAGAGAAATTACGCCATTGGCAGGGTCGATCTCAAATAGTTTGAATGGATTCCCACCTACAATGCTGAAGTTCAGGTCAGCGTTGACACCAGTGTCGGTGTCTGTAGCCAAGACCGTCCTCACCACGGTCCTGGAGTTACTAGTGGGTGGCAGCAGCGTATAAGAGTTGTTGCTGGGAAAGGTGACAGTTGGAGGATTGTCGTTCTCATCCATGACAAACAATGACACTGTTGCTGTGGCAGAACGTGGCGGAATCCCGCCGTCTACTGCTTTCACTCGGAACGTATAGGTAGTTTTTTGCTCCCTGTCAAAGGACACGGTGGAGAAGATTGTCCCAGTGTCATTTTCTATGGAAAATATATCCTCCTCTTCCTCTATGTAAAGGCTCATCTGTGCATTTTCCCCTTTGTCCACATCGCGTACAGTAACCATCCCTACGGGGCTGTTAGGCTGCAGGTTCTCCTTCACATAAAAGGTAAACACATCTTGCATGAACTTCGGTTCATTGTCATTTTTATCTGCCACCAGGACCACCACGGTGGCAGACCCCTGGAGGACCGGGATGCCCTTGTCCTTTGCAATGACTTTAAATTCATACCTTTCTGCCTGCTCCCTGTCCAAAACAGTGTTGACTCTGATGTCCCCGCTGTCTGCATCAATGGAAAATATTCCATTTACAGAAGGGTCCAGGGAATAAGAAATCTGGGCATTCTTCCCACTGTCTGCATCGATAGCGACTACGTTAGTCACTTTTTCACCTGGGGCATTGTTTTCTGGAAAGGAAACCTCGACCACGTTCTGACTAAATATGGGGGGGTTATCATTGGTGTCCCCCACTTTGACAATCAAGGAGTTATTGCTAGATAAGCTGGGGCTTCCAGAGTCCACAGCCACGATGACAACGTTGTACTCCTGTACGGCCTCATAGTCCAGAGGGGCTGAGGTGTGAAGGAGGTACTTTTTTCGGTTTTGCTCACCCTCCGTTTCACTGGCTGGCTTCAGCTGGAAGGGCACATCCCCCACCACCGTGCATGTTACCACCCCATTCTCTCCCTGGTCCCGGTCTGACACTTGCACCAGCGCCACCGGGGTGTCCACCACCACATCCTCTGCCACGTTAGCTATCCCGTCCTTTACGAATATCCTCCCGATCTTCCGGATGTCGATGATGGGCACGTTGTCATTCTCATCTTTGATGTTCAGCACCACCGTGGCCTTGTCCGT
This sequence comes from Petrocephalus schoutedeni, assembly GCA_026780765.1. Taxonomy (NCBI): domain Eukaryota; kingdom Metazoa; phylum Chordata; class Actinopteri; order Osteoglossiformes; family Mormyridae; genus Petrocephalus; species Petrocephalus schoutedeni. The sequence continues at coordinate 18,545,002 of JAODKL010000017.1, forward strand.
CTTGGGGGGCTGCCCGCGGTCACGGGCCATGACTGTGAAGCGCAGCTGACTGACCTCCTCTCGATCGATGCGGTGCAGCACGCTGAGCCAGCCCGAGCCCTCGTCCAAGCGCAGGAGCCGACGGACAGACTCGGTGGCTGCGCCGAAGACGTATTCGATCTGCCCATTTACTCCAACATCAGCATCGGTGGCCTTTAGCTGCAGAATGGGGGCTCCGGGAGAGCTGTTCTCAGCCAGGTCAGCCTCATAGACGCTTTTCTCAAAGCGGGGGCTATTGTCGTTGACATCCGTGATCATAACACGCAGGATGGCTTGGGAGGAACGAGGAGGGTCTCCCCCATCCCTGACCCGAAGCGTCAGTTCATAGGAGTCCCTCTGCTCCCTGTCTAGGGCCCCTTTAATAATCAGCTGTGGCTGCTTCTCCCCATCCGTTGTGTCAGCAACCTGGAGTTCAAAGACGCTGCTTCTGCCAGCTCCCTCAGTATCAAATCTCCTCTTGCCTGAGTAACTCTCCCCAGCATCGACGCGGCCCATGGCACTGGACCCCGGCCGCCTAACTGAGCCCTCCCCACCGTCCTGGAGCAGCTCATAGCGCTCTATTCCATTCCTGCCAAAATCTCTATCAGTTGCTGTGGGAAGTAAATACAGCGTACCTATTGGTCTGTTCTCCTCCACTGACAAAGTCAGCACGGGTGATGGGAAGGAAGGGGTATTGTCATTTATGTCTAAGATGATCACTTTTCCCTCAAACAGGTCGACCCAGCTCTGTGCTGGCCCTATTACTGACACTTCGAAGTCTATGAAGCACTCGTTTTCATCAAATATCATTTGGCATTGCTGTAATTTCTCACGGTCTATCCGGCGCTCGTTGGTGCTCAGCTCTCCGGTTATATTGTCAATTTTAAAATAATCGGATCCGGACTCAAGGGTGAAAGTCACCTCACCAGATCCAGCCACGATGCCGAGGTCGGCGGCTACGTTTCCGATCCGAACATCGGCAGGACCTTCTTCTGCTAAGCGATATCGAAGTACTTGCTTGGCAGCCGGCTGAGTCAGCAGCCGCAAAATGAGCATACAGTAGCATAAATAGTCCACTGCACCAGTAGTCCTCATCGCTCCCCGCGGCTGATCTGCTTGTTATGTAGATTTGATTCGTGCGGAGTCGTGTTGAACCTGTGGGTCAGGAAAAAGGAAATAAGCGAAATGTTCATTTTTGCCCCATCCCTTTTGTGTTTGAGCGAGTCTCCCGTTTAATATGCATGCGACATCGCTCCCCGGCCGCTCTTTCACCACTTCAGTGCAGTAAATTTCAAACAGGACATAAACCACAATTATCCCCCCTAGCAGCACGACTGACTCTGCTTCCCTCGCTTCATGGGAAAATAATAATAATAATAATAATAATAAAATTAAATTAAATGAAACCAAATGAAATCGGACAAAAGCCGCATTCTGCCAACGGGCTGTAGAAATATGCTTTTTGTTTCCTTTAATTGTGGCTTATAAAATTATCCCGCGAAGTCGATTATTGCATTTGTGTGGTTGTTAATAATAAAAAAAATAATAATAATAATGATAGACTTAACCGTTTAAATTATTCGGAATTAGCCTAGTATTTTAATATATTTGCTACAGTTTACTATTCAGTGGTGCGAAAATAAAGGTGTTTTACATTATGTTGCCTGGAATAGGAAACTCATTCATTTGAGATATTTCTCACTGCGGTATAACAGCAGTAAAAAACCCTGGCTGATTCTCAACTAATGAAAATACTGTACTTTACAGAAATGTCCATCTTCTTACCTTGTGGAAGCGAATCTGCAGTAAATGACCTGTCCCGCCGTCTTTAACAAGAACTTAAGATTTCGCCGCCTCCAGTCAGTTAATACATCGCGCCGTATAGTTGCATCAACGGCGCAAAAGAAAAAAACCCGCAGAGCGATGCATAGACTGTAAGATGCGGGGGGGAATCAATGCAAAACGGAGGGAAAGCTGTAATTCCGACCAAGCAGAGGTGCTTCAGTAAATATCCCTGGGAAGATGCCGTGCTGAGCCCCGCATTCTCCGAGCTCCACCTGCATGGACACGGCCGGCGTGCGCTCGCAGCCCGTTCGCTCGCAGCCCGTATCTGCGGCACTCTGAGAGCGATTCACAAATGATATTGCAGTGCCTGCTCCACTCTCCACCCCCTCCGCTTGCTGTCCCAGCGCACGTAACCACGGCTCAACTTGATCGCTCAGTTTAAGGGGTAGCCCACGAAGTGTGTGCTGGAAGATGGGCTGCTGCTGCTGCGTATTCGCTTTCTGGTTTGGCTCGACTCCTTCTCGGTACTAGGCTGCCGGTGCTGGGGGGGGGGGTCTTATTGCTTAATAAGGGCTAGATCTTTATCGAATGCGACTGAATGGCACATGTGCGAAATGCCGTAGCGCCCCTTGTTATGGGGCTATGGACTGAAGTGATCCCAGCAGGTAAAATAAGGCTATTCTGCATGGACTACAGTAGCTGTTAAAACTACCCACCCATGGCGAATAACAGCACTATGGGTGTCTTTTTTTTGGTGTGTTATGGAGCTTAATGTGCCACTGCGGTATCGGATCGCCGAAATGTTATAAACGGGAATTTCAGTAGGCTGCTGAATCCATCCTCGGAAATATTATGCCTTGGGTCTCATCTGGAAGTTGTAACAATGTACATCTAAGCTGAAACGAAGCTCTCTTGCGACTAAATGTGTGATAAATTTCAATAAGGCGCTCGCTTATATGTGGAGTACTCTGTGTAAAGGAAATGGTTTGCTATGCGGCATACGTAGCGGATGCTTCTTTCTTAGACGTAAACAGTCATCATTTGTGTGAAAGACTAGCCTACAATTATTGCTTTTCAGCAATATTTATTTTAAGCTCTGGGTCCAACATTACGTCCGGTTTTCATATATAGTTGTGTATACAGGTTAGATGGTTCGTTTAAATTTAATGTCGCCGGAGTTCTTTGTCTGCCATGCACAATGTATTTGATTTCAGGTGTTCATTTCTGGGCAAGATTTGTAATGCTTTAGGTAGCAGTGAGGGAGCCGGGGCCGTGGGACAGGGAGCGCGCTTTACCACTGCGCAAGCTGGCCCCACCGCAAACGGAGCGACACGGAGGCACGGAGGAATTCGCAGAGTCCCCCCGCCCCCGTCTCATTGCACAAAGGACGGAGCCCAGGAGGGATCCTTCCTTCCGCGATAATGCTGATGCACACAATTTCCGATATTTATTCGGCGCATCCCTGGCACCCACCGAGCACCAGCCAGCGATCAGCTTTAACGCCGACACATCATGATGTGACAGACAGCGCCGATATATGTAATAAAACATTAAAATAACCACCATACCGTCCTTTATTGTTAGTTTGAATAAAGCGATTGCAAAGGACTTATGCGCAAATCCGTGTGCGGTTTTGGATGTATTCAGCGTTCACGCTGCGTGGGAGGACTCCCCTCAGCTCATCAAATGCGATAATGCAGTATGGAGTTGGTTATCGTTCCAAACACCTTTACGACGGCCAGGTCTGATTCTGCGGCTGAAGCAGAAGCCTGCTTAGCATCTCGGTCATATATACATCTGCTCGTTGGCGCCCTCTCTCGGCCAATCCGCGGCAACTAATATTGTTGCGGATCTTTTTAGATTGGAGAGGAGCGCTTTTAAACTCCTTAAGATGAACCCCATTTACCAGTGACCATTTATATTGGATGTACCCACCATATTATTAATTACCCTTGCGTTAAAGGCGATTTTTTCATGTAAAAAAAGATTACATGTTTATTTAGATTGCCGTGAAAATCCACTAGATGGTGTCCCTCGTTTTGCCATGATGGAATGAGGCTTTAAATGAACATCTGCCCTCGTAGTCAAGGCTGACATGTGGTGTGGAAGCTGGGCAAGCTGTCGGTTCCCATCCAAGTGCGTGCAGCTTTAAAGGAACTGCCAAACACAAGGTGCATGTTCCAGGAGGGGTAACTGCTGTTGAACCTATAGAAGGTTATTCTAGCCAGTTGTCTAAAAGAGGTACCGGATTGCGCTAATGGCGGATAAAGTTGGATAAATGAAGAATAATATGTGAGAGATGACATCATTCTGACATCACTACCATAGGACAAGCTGTTTCAGTTAATAGAATAAAAAAGGAAATGTGCTGTAAACTGCAGAAAAAAACCAAGCATTAAACATTTTATATTAAAGTATTTGCATTTATCCACATTCAGAGATACTTTGAATTGAAACATGTAATGTTATTCAAACTAAACTGGTTAATTTCTTACCTTTACTAAGAATATGCTATATATAAAGGCTGAATGCTATGAATCCTGTTGCATATCCTCTGTTAGATTGATTTGGCATGCTTTGCCTCTGTGAGTTGTTAATTTACGACACAGATGCTGTGGCTGTGTGTAGCTTATGGAATTAATAGTTTCTGCCGTCACTGTGGTATTTAGGGGTGGAGCACAAATTAGCCTTTCATTGGAGACATACTGGAATATCATAACGAAATTCATATGATGTCACTCATTTTAATGGCATCTCTGCTTTAAATCGAATTAGTCCATCCATCCGCTGCCTATCCTGAACGGGATTCGGAAGTGGGGGGCTAGACCAGGGGTACACAAACACAGGATGCCAGCCTTTCGCAGGGTACAGGGCGGGAGTGCACCACAGACAGGATGCCAGCCTATCGCAGGGCACAGGACAGGGGTGCACAACAGACAGGATGCCAGCCCATCACAGGCCAGGGGTGCACAACAGACAGGATGACAGCCTTTCGCAGGGCACAGGGCGGGAGTGCACCACAGACAAGATGCCAGCCCATCGCAGGGCACAGGACAGGGGTGCACAACAGACAGGATGACAGCCTTTCGCAGGGCACAGGGCGGGAGTGCACCACAGACAGGATGCCATCCCATAGCAGGGCACAGGGCGGGAGTGCACCACAGACAAGATGCCAGCCCATCGCAGGGCACAGGGTTGGGGTAAACCACAGACAGGATGTCAGCCCATAGCAGGGCACAGGGCGGGCGGGACACAAGCACATGGTTACACAGTACAAGCAATTTGTAGTTGCCAGTTAGCCTAAGGGATCTCTTTGGAGTGCAGGAGTAAACTGGAATACAGCATAGAAAGGACACTCAAAAACTCCTCAAAGAACAAAGGCAGGATTCAAAGGCCACAGTGCCCCATCCCCACCCCAAATAGTCATATTAACTTCTAATTATTAGTTTATATAATAGATGTTTACAAAAGATAGATGAACATTTCAAAATTCAAGTAACAAATGGAGTGGCTGGCTGGGGCTGATTAAACATAATCGTTAAATACGAGGCGGCCATCAGTAAGTGATGATCGCTGATGTCTTGTAGAGAAAGATGCTGCTTTGAGGCCATGGGGGACAGTCGTGGGAAATGCAGCGTCAGCCCCACAGTCATTATCACAAGCGTGCTCCATCCCCCGGGCCGCCAATGGCACCATTCCTGCCCACCTGAAGCGGCAGCCGGCTGCCCCGGCTCCTCTGGAGGTACGGGCGGAGCCTCTGCTCAGACGCACATGACTGAAAACCGAAAAATGCGAATGGAAAGTGACACGTTCAGTTCTGTACTGATGCCCTGCATTATCCACCATGATAAGAATGACGAAGCTGGAATCAGCTTAAAGTAATGAGCATTTCTTACTTCTGCAGTAAATATTAAGTTGTAAAATTTGTTAAAATGCATGCTGCACATTTGTCACTTAGGGGAAAATGCTTCCATATAAAATAATAAGTGTATAAGAACAATCGTCAATTCTGTACCAAGATGACAAGCCATCAAGAGCATGTGAAACGAGGATGCGCGTGAAAGGCATCAGACTAGGCCCCCCTCCTATCCAGCCGGGCGGCAGAAGCGACGATGGGGCCTTTCCGGAGTGGAGGTGAGGTGCTGCTATAGTGCAGGAGAGTGACAGATCCAAGGCATGCTGGGAAGCACTCTGTTCTGGGCTAGCCCAGGGTTTTTCATGGAGAATTTACCCTGCTACCTCTGCTGGAGGTGTCCTCATTAGCCCAGGGTATATTAGTTTTAATTAGGGAGGCTGTTGGTGAAAACATGGCAACGATTCAGCTGGAGTTCGGTGTGGGTGAACATGCTAGACTTCCGTCCAGTACGTCAGTGATTCACATGCAAAAAGTGGTTCTTATGGCCCCAAAAGGGGCTTTAAACACAGTGGCTCCTTTAGCATTTTTGACTTTGATGCTCGCATTATCCCTAATTGAGCGGCTCTCTGTTTTCACTAAGCGCTAACACGTGGCATACAGACTGGCATTTCTCACCGGAGAGCTAGCAGCTGCTGGAGAGAGGGTGTCAGACATGTTCTTCTGGTGCCACGCTTTCCTCCTCTGCCTCCCCCCCCCACTCCCCACCCCCACCGCCATTTCTCCCTTCCTCTCTCTTCTCACGTTGCCTGAAATAGACAGTCGCTCATTACTTTTTGCGCCCAGCTCCTAATCCGTGGGTAGGAGTGACCGCCTCCATCAGCAATTCCAAGCAAGCCAAAGTATTCAAAGTCGCTGTTGAGCCACGTCAAAGCAGCCACAGCTCCAAGTTTGCTGTGTGTGATGACGGCACTCACTGTGCCCACAGACTGATCCTGAGTGTGTCTCTTTGACTTGGGAGGGTGTGTTTGCCCCCCTGAGCAGCGGAGCAGCATGCACAGCCAGGGCTAGCCAGTTACGTGCTAGTGGTGTGTGACTCGGGCCAACCTTCTGGGCCCCTGTTTCGCTGCGGTGGGCCTTGGGTTTTGTCAGTGTGTGACGGGCAGCCATTGTATGGCCCTGTGGCTTGGCAGGAGATGGAGCCAGCCTCACACACATCGCTGACATCCCACACTTCCTCTCTCACTTGTTCGTACAGTCGAGTCTCCTGTCTGTCTCACTTTCCCAAGACCTTTTCACATTTGTTGTTGTTGTTGTGAAATTATGTTTGATCCCCACTGCTCCCCCCTCTTCAGAAGATTATTCAATAAACAGGCAATGTAATACACAAAGAGATGTGTTAGAAGTCAGCTATCTGCTCATAGATCTGAACCTCTGGGATTCCCTCCGATTTCTCCTCCCAACACTAGATGTGTGCTGGTTTCCACTTGAAAGCCGAGGCTGATCCTAGTGGAACAAAAACAGAAATTAAAAGCACTGAACAATTAAATAGTTCCCCGTTAATTTATCTCTACAGTAGCCAGGAGATGGATTCCTGCAATGAAATTAAGAGCAGATTGCGGGAATTATCAAGGGCTGAGCGTCAGGTCCGCGAGACAGATATGATTGAATGTCTTGGGGATTGAGCAGGAGCTCGATTCCAAATTATGCTTTTCTATTTGAGTCTTCCCCTCCAGAGCAGAGTTATTACCGGGTGAGGCCTCCAATATGTTACAGGTAAGTGTAAAGTGGCACACCATTCAGTGAATATACACTTACTTTCTTAAAAGTCATTTCATTTAATTCTGGCAATCAAATCATAGACACGTGGTGTGTACTTAAAGTCGTAATGGTCAGCTTATTCAAATCTCACACGGGAGGAGTCAATTCAGTTTCACCTCATGCTATTTTGGATTCGAGGTCTGGATTATAGTACACAGGAAGCATGGGCCGTGGCGCCCGCCTTTGTTGAAAGCAAGGATCATCTATTTGTCTCATCTGTCACTGACAACCCCAGAATGTGTACATGTACATGGCTTCACTGCCCCACCCCCCCCAAGTAAACATCTGGCCATGGTCTCAAAGTCAGTCCCAGCTAGTATCCCCAGCTTTTGTTTCCTCATGTTGTTCTTGCTCTGTCTGGTAGCTTTGGCCAAGGAAAGCCCTTCCCCTAAATTATTCCCAGCATCACATAACGCCCTGTCCACCATCCTGCCTGGAGTGCTCCTCAAACAGCTCCTATGCCGTTACACTCCTACATCGTGTTACACACAGCTTCACGTCACCACTGTGATAGGACTCTGTGCCACGACGTCGCACAAAGGCTGCAGCGAGAAGGTCCATGGACACGGCAGCCACCGACCGCAGTGAGTCGCATGATGTCTTCCCCTCCAACGGCGCTGCTGTTGACTCATGATGGGACACAACGTGGTGCAGAATGATCAGCAAACTAGGATGGTGATTTATGAAGAGCATGGCTTGTTGTGGTCTCACTGTTGGAATGCATCTGACGTCGTCATGCACTGAGTCAGTAATGTTAGTGCAGCCCCCATCCACCCTGACCCCCGGCATAAATGAGCTGTACCTCTCTGTATGCCCCAGCTGCTATGATACAGCTGACACAATAGGCTGGTTTATTCCCCTGACACAGCCTTCCTTATGAGGGCTGAAGCGCATAATGGAAACAAATGACTGTCCCCTTCCTCTGAGCTGGAATCTGTGAGGCCCGCACAATCTGCCAGTGTTAACGGATGTCTGTTATTTGCATGCACCAAAGGACTTGGTGAAAGTCAGCTGGACATTAGGGGCCTTTCACGGGGACAAGAAATGATGTGAAAAACAATCCCTTGAATATATCTGAAAATACATGGGCTATTTTCATATGACTCAGCTCCTCATTGCCATTTGGGTGTCTGGAACTTCAATGTGTCCGCATGTGACCACCTGAACATCGCTTTTGTCGCTTGCCATGTGTGCTCTTATTTTAAAATTTCAGGGATTTAAAAAATCCCCGAAATAAAAGAATTAGAAAACCTAAATGTTAAATAATCCTACATGGTTGTTCCTGTGACCTTCAGCAGGCTTTAGATGTACATAAAAAATTTCATCACTGTGTGGAAAAAAACTGTACATGATGCACTCAAGCTTTATGCTGATAGCCACACCCAGAATAACAGTTTACAAACCTGAGAGCCATGCTTTTGTCCGAAAACACACAGCACATTAAGTGATATCGATATCCAATCAGCAGCCCATAATGCTGGTTTCTTTCCATCCTAACACTGCATCTCAGGCATAAAAATTTCAGCGGCTCAGAGTTTGCTGTCAGCTTTCAGAGGAGAAGGCAGTCCCAGCACCCAGAGAAATAGAGATGTTTATGCTTGGGATCGCACAGCTGCTGCGGATCTTCAAAATGACACTGCAGCTCACCACGGGGACAGGTCCCCTGTCAAAATGTCTCAGTGTGAAATTTTGCTTCAGCTTCTCTCCTGTCCCCTTCCCTGTCCCCCCGTCCTTCATCATTTCCAGAGGGCATTTTCTCCCCTTTCCTGGATGTGCTAGCACTGCTTCTCTGCTCTTTGTGCTTGTCCCTGCACCTGACATCACTCTCCATCTTTGTCAGGCATCTGTCACTCACAAAAGAGCCTGAGGCTCGATGACACAACAGAGCAGGACGGGGAGGAATGCCCCGGACAGGGTGCCATGGTGCCACGCCTCCCCGTGTCTCAGAGAAAGGTGTTCATCTGTGAAGCTCTACCCCAAGCGAGTAGCGACCTGGAATGCATGGTGATGTCGTCGTGCAACCACAACCCTAATTTCTTGACAGTGTTATTCCAGAACATTTGATGGTGACAGTGTAGATGGCTGAGAACATGCAGTTTGGTTTTTGCAAGGAGACCTTAAACAAGAGAAATTAGGTAAGCTCTTTGAACAGTGTCTCTGAACCTTGTTGTGACTTGTTGCCATGGAGATCAGTAGAGGATGCTGATCATGGACTTGTGAGGCTGTGTCAGATTACATCAGTGCATTGCATGAAGGGATGTCAGACCAGCCAGTGGCAGAAAGATAGTTCCTGCCCGTGGGCCTGCCAAACTTTCCTTAGGTCAAATCGCATAAGGAGCATAAAAAGTCATAATGCACAAAGAGAGCCTAGCAGCTACAATCGACACAGCCGAATTCACATACATTGGTCACTGAGTTTGCCTGCGATGGGAAGCACCCAATTCTGGGTTATTCCCTGCTTTGGGGGCTTCAGACCCCCGCAACCCTGAACAGGATAAGTGGTAATGGAAAATGGATGGATGGATGGCCACTGATGTCAGAAATGATAGGAAATGTACATTAATTGTGACGCTTTGTGAAGCGTTGTGAAGCTTTCTGCTGTTACATGACTTACATGAAGCCCAGAGAAATATTGATTTAAAACACTGCAGGGATTTGAAGTAAGGATCCAAAACTTACAACAATCTAAGTTTCCAAAAACTACGTGTATCATCAGGGGTTTGGAGCTGCAGCCACATGCCTTCTGATTTCATTTCTCTGCACCTTCATCTTGTTTTTTTTCTGTTGTTCAAGCAGCACAATTAATTATCATCTTTATTTCATAACTGGTTGTCTTGACATTTTGCAAAGGAAGCATTATTTCTACATTTGGTGTATACATGATATTAATTAGGTCTATGTGCTCTTTGGAATGTAGGGGGTGCTTGAAAGCACAAAGCGCACGCACTTTTGAGCAATCCTTTGAAAAATGACGCATTGATAAATAATCACTCTGCACTTCATATGGCTTGGGAATGTGTACGCTGCTCACGCTGTGCACCTATGTCATACTTCACACATCGAGAGTCAGGCTTAACAAACAGCTGATTCTACACTGTCAGGGTACACAGTACTAGCTAACCTTTAAAAATCCCCAAATAACTCACAATATGCATAATAATCATGATGATAATTGTATAATATTATAATAATAACATCAACAGCAACAAGAATAATAAAAATAACAAGACAGAGAGGATAACCTATTTATATAACGTCGTATTCACAGTAGGAAAGTTTGCACAGTTCATTCATATACATATACACAGTAGCCATCTCCAATTTTAGAAATTTTCAAAAGAACAAAATTTACTCTCCACTATGTATTAATGGAGGTAGATAAAACTGTACTTCTGATACCTAGACTAGAATTTCAAAATCAGCATGGCAGTAGGAAATAAGGTATTTTGTGGGGATAATAACATATTTGAATTCATGCACTATTCATATTTTGTGTCATTTCCATTTTTAAGGATGTAATAAACACGGGACACAATCTGCATCACAGTGGCCACACACTGTGTGCTTATGTACACAGAAGCAGCACGTCACTGAATATTCAGCACTCTGGAAGAAAGTCAGCCGTGCTCATGCTCAGCAGCTCATTTGAATTCTGCGTGCTCAACTCCCAAGCTTTATACATCGGGATATGCTCATGGCTGTGAACATCGGATTGGGAAAACAACGCTCAAAAACTCCAGCAGGGACCTGTAGTGAATGAACCACTAACTGATCCTAACAAAATCTCTGCTTTATTTTCCATTCATAATTGAGTTAGTTTTAAATCATGCTAAATTAATTGAAATCTCCAGCACTTTAGATTCCAATGAGTCTGGTAATAAGCATTCAGCCTATGCTCATTCAGTGATGACAAAAGAGTAGGACAGAGAGTTGGGGGAGCTAACTAAGAAGACTTTATGTCAATTGGATATTCACTTTTTTGATTAGATCAGATACTGCCAAGCCTTTCGGACATTAACAGAAAATCAATACTTTATATCACAAATGAGATTTGACTGGTAGACTGAAGCTACTTTGAGAAGAAATTAGTTTGTTTTCCACTAGAACAAAGAAGCTGTGTCACTGACAACTCAAAAGTTAGCTTAGCTTAACTTATAAATAACATATCGGTCCTTTGAATGAAGTGAAAGATTTGGGTGATTCACAGTGGTTTTAATATTGATATATTTGGAGAACCCATTGATAGGAGATGAAATGCAAAATACCTTAAGCAAAAAATATAATTTCATATTATAATATTTTTTGTCTGAGGGGATCAATGCAATCTACAGCTTCATAATATTTAATAAAATAACTCTTTAAGTTTTTATTTTGTAAAATAAAAATAATAATGGTAATAATAACAATAATAATAATAATAATAATGGTGTCTTTTATTAAAAGATAATATTAGTTTCTCTTACTTCAAAGGCAAAACTGATCGCTGTCATTACAGTTAGCAAATGTATTAGGACATTAAGTAGATTTCTGAAAAAATATGGAAAACTCACAAGCAATATAGCCTCATTATAGCCTATGCTTGTCATTTCCACTGGTGTGAAGTAGCTTTAAAAATGACAGTCTGCATTTACTTCTTACGTTGAGAGTTGTGGAATGAAGGTCATTGGCCAAGTGTTTCATTGACGGAATGGACGATATGCATAGTTACTGGCTTGGCGCTATTCCCAATGTGCACCCTGATATTGTAAATAAATTCATAGATATTTAATAATTGAGAGGGGTAAATTGTATCATGACCTTCATATACTCCTTTTTACTTTCGTAAAAATGAAAACTGTCACCCTCATTGAGTAAGAGGTTATTAAATAGATGGTGGTTTGGAGAAACGTACATAATTGTCAGACTGCTATTGCTATATGCAGTATATGCAAAAGTTTCAGGCAGTCAAATAAATTATATTTAAATGGTCTTCTTTTTGGTTTAAAACTATTATATTATGTCTGTCAAAATGTGTCAGCAATTTCAAAACCTCTCCTAAAGTCACCCCAGTATCTGCAGCAAAGATCCAATACACCCATGTATTTGTTGATTTGATCATTAGCTTACATGTTTGCCTAATCAATGCTTTATCAAATTATTTCACAAATGAAGTTTAGTAATTAAGAGTGCTGGCAGGGAAATATGTGGAATGGTTGGGGTGTCCCTGAGGAGAGGTTTGGGAGCTGGGGCAGTGTTCATCTAGCCATCGAAATAGATATCAGAAATTTTTCGGATAACAGAAGGCATTCTTATTAATTTTTATTCACTCTTACTACCCAGCTGAATAGCTTTGTGACTGCCTAAGACTTTTTGCCCAGTGCTGGTGGCTACTGGTGGTTACACTGGGACTACTGGTATTCACTCAGATTAACACTCTCGTTCTGTCTAGCTGTTAATCCCCTGAATGGGCTACCTGGGCTCCCAGCTGGCACTATAATGCAGACTCTGCCACGTGGAGCGCAGATGATAATGCTATACCGGAAACATGGCCTCATCCCCCCTGGATCTCGCTCTCCATCCTTCTCTGTATCCGCAGGCGGAAGGATGTCACCATGTCATTCCTGGGTCTTTACCAAATGACATCACTGTGCCTTAGCTGGAGACTCAAAATAGCTACCCCATTTTACCTGGACATCTTAGTGTTGCATATGTGACGTCGCTCCAAATGCGATGTTGAGCAAATTTCACAAAAAGTTCAAATTTTTCAAATTTTCACTTTTTCCACTT
>JAODKL010000017.1:18558344-18571139 GCA_026780765.1 Petrocephalus schoutedeni
GGGTGGGGGGGGGGGGGGGGGGGGGGGGGGGGGCTGTAATCACCTTCCAGCTCTTACATTTTTAAAAACAGCACACCCACACTGCTCTGTCCAGCTTCTGTTTCAGTACGGGAAGGCGAGATGGATGCCTCAGTTTCCTGCAATCAATGAGCATCCGTTTTGTCCACAGGGCCAAGATTGGATGGCTATCCAGGCCATAAATAATTAGGTAGGAGCAGACGATGGTTCAGATCAAATCAGAAATGTGTGCAGAGGATGACAGTAAAAAAAGGAGTAGAGTGAAGTGGAATGTTTTTCTGGTCCAGCAGGCTGATCGAGATGAATGTTCAGAAAGCAGTTCTGGCTTTTGACGACAAGATAGCCTAAACGGTTGGGTGTAATCTGAATCGTAAATTGTAATGCTGTAAATTCAACACATAAAATTAGCTCCTGCAGGGAAAGTGGGGCCAGTTTTAATGTACCTGCACCAGTCACTGTGTATGCCAGTGCATTATTAAAATGGCAGCCTCAGTCTCTGTGTATTACGGTACTGTACCTTAATCAACCTTTGTTAAAAATATTTTGCACCAGTTTTTGAGAAAGGCAGTTTAATATAAAAAGACCTGTACTGGGCTTTGAAAATACCAGTTTGTTAAAATACTTACAATAGTGATTTCATGTTAAAATATCTGCAGCAGTCTTTGTGAAAGTCATTATAGCATTAAATGGTGAAATACCTTATCTGTTATTGTAAATACCTGTTTTTGGATCACTTACATGTTTGGGGATGTGTAAAGTGGGTTCACTTTAATATACATTTTTAAGCTCCTTGAAGTAAAAGTTTTATTTCATGCAGATGTCTCAGATACTGTAGAAATTTATTTTATGAAATATGGAATGTGGAGTGCTATTGTCAAAATTGCATTAAATTTGCTTATTAAGTGTCAGACAGTGATCACAGAAACCTGTGATTTTTTTCTCTTCCTTTCTCTTTCTTATGCCAAGGTTTTGTCTAGAATGCTCGTATAAAATCAGGGAACTTGTTTGTTCTGCTTTGGCTCCTGAGATCTCTATATCAGCATTCTCATGGTGGAGTTTATCCCCTGGTGGACAATTTGATGTCCACTCCATATCAGCTGATGGTATTGATCAGCTGAAGCATAATTATTTGAATGAAGTTTGCAGTGTGTTATGGGAAATTCTGAGGTACAATCGTCATGTAGATAGATGTGTCATGTATTACAGATAAATATCTCATAACTGTCTTTCATTTAATTTTTGAATGTATTTTGGTAAATACCAACGTATATTAAGAATAGTGCAAGTGACAGCATTAATTTGACCATCTCAATGCATTGCATATCTATTTTATACTCATGTTCATTTAGGAAATCTGAAGGGAGAAGTTTATTTGAGAATATTGCCTGTGGGCTTTTAGTGGAAACAAGCATGTATGCAAATGGTGTTAATCACAACTGTAACTTACTAACTAAAACAGGCTCCATTTTATTTTCAAACGGTACCTAATGGAAGTCAGTGAGAAAGCACTGAGAAAAGTAAAGAACATTTAAATGCTTCGAAATTAAATTAATGTACTTAAAAACAAAGAGAGACTTTCTTAATTTATTTCTTCTAATGATGTGTGGTACTTCAGGGTTGTAGGGGCAGATTTAATTGCTTAGCAGGAAATTATTTTCGACCAGAGCCAGCTGCAGAGTTTCCCATTGCTCCCGTATACATGTTTGGATACTTCACAGCAGGCTGGGCTATTTTCTCTGTGGAGTGCCCTATTGGGGCTTGCACTTGCGACTTCCCGAGGTTTTGCCACCAGCTATTATTGAGTGATATATTAGTATTTGTTTCATTTTACTTGATTTATGTGTCTATGTTTTTGGTATGCCCATCTATTCTGAGTGTAAGGGAAAAGCTCATGATCAACAAACAATTTCTCTTCTGTATAAGAGCAGCAGCTAAAAAGTGAATCGCAAAAAGGTGATGTGAAAGTATAAGCAGACATCCCAGAATTCTGGGAAGGAGCACAGGCCGCCTGCATGCCAGCCTTCACGTGCCCGTGGATGCACTTGAGTGCCCTCTCA
The DNA here is from genome assembly GCA_026780765.1 of Petrocephalus schoutedeni. NCBI lineage: Eukaryota > Metazoa > Chordata > Actinopteri > Osteoglossiformes > Mormyridae > Petrocephalus > Petrocephalus schoutedeni. The sequence goes on from JAODKL010000017.1 coordinate 18,560,420, forward strand.
GTGGTTGAGTTCCTTGAGATGTCTTTGGGATTCAGCCATTCTAAAATCTAGGGTCCTTACCCATTTTAACTTTAAGGAGCAATAAAAACTAAATTAATCATTTAATGTTGATTTCAATCAATTCAATTTTGGGCTTTGAAATAAAACTGGAGGCACTTACATCACTTAATTAATCAATAAATAATAGCAAAAAGTGTCTATTATTATATTTAATGAAATGTCAACTATCAAGAGATTCACAAAGCATCTCTATCACATTTTCATAGCTCACGTTCTTTATTCTTAAGCACATCTTATTCAATAGACACATTTCTCATTAACAGATGCATAGTAAATCCCAACGCTGTCTTGCACATTAAAATGCTGACTGGTACAGAAATGTCCCTGACTGCAGGGGGATTCTGGGATTGTAGCTATAATGATTTGTGAAAGCAGTGCCTGCTACACAAGACTGTAAATGTGACTCTATAATTTATGACGTGTTGAGAGAGCCAGCTTTGTTTGGGGATAGAACCATATGACGCAAAAAAGTTGGGCAAGTAGTTCCGGATTGAAGCGTTCCCTTTTTGAATGTTGGAGGGGGGGGGGGGGGCTAACAGAGGAAGAGGGGAAAAACACAACTTCATGGACAAACAAAATGAAAGGTTAATTGTTGATAAGATGAATGGAAAGAAATCAGCATATAGCACAGGTATAGCATGGGGCTGGCTCCCTTCTGCGCTTTCATGAGGTTGGAGATCATAAAAGCACATATACAATGAATGTATACAATACACACACAGTGGGACAACATTTGGAGAAAGAAAGAAAGAAAAAGAAAGAAAGAAAGAAAGAAAGAAAGAGACACCCTCAGTCTCCTGATTCATAGATGTATTACAAAAATGATTCTACATGAGGATTCATTTTCAGAAGCAGAAAAGTTACTGACCTAATTGGATTTCTTCAAAATCACTGTACCATTACAAATAATATTTTTACATTATTTGAAATGGAAGTGTACCGAATACACAAAAGTATGCATGCTTTGGTATGCCCTCAGGCTACAGGATTCCATTTTCATGCTACAGGATTTTTTCCCATCCATCCATCCATTCATCCACCCATCCATCCATCCTGCTGAAGGTTGTGGGTGTAACAGACGATGATCCACACTGTCATGCACATGCAATGTAATGCAATGTTATTTATATAGCGCATTATCCCAACATTACATTGTCTCAATGCGCTTTACATTTTCTCTGCCACATAAAGACCCCCTTTCCTCCTTACCTGTAGGGAGGACCTGGCTATGTACTATGGGCCAGACTTTGAGCTACTGATTTTCATTCTTCTTTCTTCACATCATGCTCTATTCAAAATGAATTTTGTCTTGCTAGACGTTACATGCAGATGAGGCCAGTAAGGGGACAACATTACAACAAACATTTGAAATGCTAACCCCATTCCTCCATGATGACCCCCCCAGCCTGTGCCTTGATATGCTGTCCAGCAAAGTCACAAAGCAGGGATAGTAAAACAGAATACATTGTTGGAAGAGACTGACACCCACACTAAATGAATGTGAATGACGGAGCAGCCAAGTCTCACTGGACACGTAGAGAAACTCAGGAGCGCTGCTTACGCTGCCATCTAAAGTATACTTCAAGTAAGCCAGTAGCTCTAAATTTCTCTTTGTGTGATGGTGGGAGTGACAGTATTGCAGTGCACTGGCTTTTGTGTATAATGTGCCTTGCTTATGTATGTGTTTATAAAGAGACGCTTCAGACCATCACATAAGTGCTCTATAGATAAAGCATCCATCTTCAAGAGTTGTGTTGTGTTATAATGGCATTGCATGTATAGAGTACCTTATATTATGGTCTGTGTTTATAAAAAGGGGCTTCAGAGCCCCATATAAATGCCGTATTTATAATCCATTCATCTTCCTTAAGCGTTTATCCAGTACAGGTTCTCAGAGACCAGGAAGGACAGTATACAAGGCAAAGGAATACTCTGGACGCCTTGCCAGATCATCACACATGCACATACTGAGTCACACACTGTATGGGGAATTCAGAGACCCCAGTTAGCCTAACTGCATGGAGGAAACCACATGCATACCACCCAGGGGCACCAGGCAGGGCGAGAAGCTGCAGCGACACCCACTGAGCCAAGGAGCCATTGAACCACAAAGCTACTAAGCCCTGGTATATATAAGTATCTATTATAAGTGAGAAGAGGAGGATACAGGAATGATCTACAGATGATAAGATGGTTTCAGTATTTCAGAAAGACACATTATATGTGTATATAGCAGTGTTTCTCATTCCGGGCTTGGGGACCCCCAGATGGTCCTCATATTTTCCCCATCCCAGCTTCTGTGTAGGGAGCTCCCAGGTAGGCAACTGGGAGGGAGCAAAAACGTGGACTGCCTGTGCTTCCCTGAGGACTGGGCTGAATAACAGTGCTGCATTGCATTAAAGCATTTTACAAGCGCAGACACACTCTATGTCTCAAACACTGTTCTTTCATGAGGTCTCCCAATCCCAAGATGACCATGTCCCCATACACACATCTCAGCCAATTCAGGAGTGGTTTCATGAACACCGGCATCTCCCATAACTTCCGCATTCAGTAGATCTAGACCTCCTCCACTCTTTATGGGCAGGTCTGCAACATGGTGCACAGTAGCTTTTCACCTCCTTTATCCTTGAAAGAAACAAAGACCTTTCTTCTTGAAGAATGGTCCAATATTCCACTACACTTGGTTCCGGACTTGTTATTATAGCATTGCATGAACGATTGCAGCTGTTCTGAAGGCAAAGTGTAACCCTGCTACTTATTAAGGCCTTGATATTAATATACTGTTAGGAAAGTCAATTATTTTGGCCATGTTCTGTGTGTGTGTCGGTGAGTGTGTGCGGGGGAAAGTGCCCATTGTCAAGCCACTACCTCTATTCCAGCTTCTCTGGTCTTTGTGTGCTTGATTAAAATTCAATTTATTAAGTGTCCTCTCACCAGGCCCCTCCCTGCCCAATTCTTTTTGGTCACGATCCACTGGACAAGTCACAGCTTAAAAGGCAGCAAAAAAATTGAATTTATATTATATATATTTTCCACATTTGTCTCTCTTTTTATGTGGCCAGCTCTCAATCATGCAAAATTTGACATTGCACAGGTCATGGCTTTCAGGTTTTAGTAATTTATCGAAAAGTTGTACTTCATTTTATACGTAAATCCATTCCATTCCCATGAATTGTAGTTGTACTTTTGGATAAGTCACATCACAATGGGCTGAAATAAAACAAACTAGTTACAAACTACAATTCAGTAACAACAGCTACACCAGAGTGTACGGTACATACTGTTCACCATGATAGCATAGTAGTCATAAGATCCCTTCATCTTCAATACAGGCAAAATACGTACTGTTCTGATAATTAGGGGTTAACCTCTTGATGCCCCTACTAACTCATATGAATATGATTTATGTAGTAACAAGATTTGTTTGAGAGTTCCTGTCATTGCTGGTCGACAGGCTGTAGTGAAACTGTCCTTGGCTAGCAGCGTATGCAGGGATTATAGCAAAGTTATACATTGGTGGCACTTTTCAGCAGTGCATTGCCACAAGGCCTCCGGGGAGTGGATCCCAGGCGAGGGCACCCGCTGCATCTTTCACAGCATAGGGTGCATCGGCCTTGTGTTTTTTGGCTTCTGTCCTATCCTACTTTGTTGCTTCTGTTTTAGCCCTATGCCACATCATCTATTTTGATGAGATATTGCTTTTGTTTGAAGTTTTCTTTGTCGCCTTTGAGTGAATTGTGGATTTGGGGGCTGCACCGGGGGTTACTGGTGCAGCCCCCAGTGAGGTTACTGGTGGTGGAGATGAGACCTGTAGCTTTACCATCCTCATTAACACAGCAGTGGCTGGGTAAATGGACGATACAGAGAAATGTAATGAACTCCCATGAAAGGAGCACCTTTCACGCAATAAATAATGTAGCGTAATATAAAGCTTGGCGCGGAAGTCCGTCCATACCTAAGTCTAATGAAGGACTTCTAAGTTTCACATGAAGAGCCACATTGCATTCTCAAAGACTCCTGGGTTACCTGCAAGGCAGAAGGGAGGACAATGAGGGCACTATGGTAATGATGATCAATAAAAACATTATATCAGGAGACTTTCACTTTAGATTCCTCACTTTACTCTGGCCAAAATGTGCTGACAGGCATGAAGCTCTATTAAATCAAAAAATAACAGGGAAGACTTCCATTTGTAACTCCTCTTTCTCTTTCCTTTGCCCTGCTCATTCTATCTTCACCGGGAAATTCATGCATTTTTCACATCGTCATCTATTTCCTGTGTCTTGCAAAGATTTGATGCCATATTAAATGAAATGTGTAAATGCACCAGACCCCATTGTGAGGGATTAGATGTTTCTACCGCTATCTTGCAGACATATATCCTAGTGTCAAAAACTGTCACACCAAGGGGGAGAAAAGCTAGTGGGCCATGATATCTGTGTTGGGGTGGGGTGGGGTGGGGTGGGGGGGGTGTCCTGGTATCTTGTATCCTGGGATAATTTGACAGAAAAATATGTTTTGCTCAAAGACACCCACATTTTTAATATTTGGATGTCAAGGATTTGTTATGCCACATAAAATAATGGGCAAGTTTGGGGCGGGTGCCAACCCAAATGACATTAGTTATAATGAACAATAGCTAATAAGCAGGTGGTGTGGGGCAGGTAGGTGGTGTAGTGGTTAGGGACGCAACTTTGTAATGAAAAGATTGCTGGTTTGCGTCCCCGACCTGCATGTACCACTGAGATACCCTGAGCAAGGTACTGTCCACCAACACTGCTCACATAGCTGCGCCCTGCTGTGCCGCAATGTCACATGGGTTAAATGGGAACACATTTCTTTGTTGTGTGCTGTGGTGCGTCAACAATGACAATTAATCACCTTCACTTATACCCAGACACTACATTCTAGAGTGCAGCCAGGCCTCTCTGGCAACAAGCACAAGATGGTTGTAATTCTCTCATATAAAATATGTCAAATCACACCAACTGGAAACCTATACCAATCTAAGCTAAGGAACATATTAACATGCTTTGTTCAGATGGTGAGTCTGGTTTCTAGTGAACAACCAACTAGATTTTTAATTATTTTTTCTGTAGAATTGGAATTATATCCTTGCTTACACCAAGACCTCGTCATTGTCCTTCATTAGCTTCTTTGTTCTCTTCAGCAGTCCGCATCACAAAGTAAATCTGCCTGATAAAATTAACATTCGAGTAATACCTTGGATCTCACATGTCTTGTAATCCTGTTTTCTTACCGCTACAATGCATATCTGATGAATCCTTTGAACGACAACACAAAGGCACAATAAGGTACAGTAACTTGTGCCTATAAATGGAATGTGTGCTATTTGCTTGATTTTTTTTCTTAGGCTGAAGGTGCTTGAATAATTTTTTATTGGTCCAAATTTTCAGTATTTCCCTGGGGTAGAATGCAGATAGACAGAGGTACTTAGAGGCCTCATTCACAAGACTCCTGCTGATCTCTGCACGCTACTGCTTGTCCAAGCTAGGGCAAGCAATGAAACATAAATTACATTACAGTAATTTATTATAACAAGAAGGAAATTAAGCTGAGCCAGTGCTGTTTTTGTTTCTTATTCTCAGCAAGTTATCTTACGTCTACGGTTTGAAAAAATCTCAAGGAGACAACGATTTCCATACCATAGGTCGGTCGACAAGTAGAGCATATTAATGCATGTACAGTTCCTTTTGAACAGCAACTGTCAGCAAAAATGGAGGGGGAAAGGATTGACAGAGCGGAAGGATGGGTGAATTCATTCACAAGCGCTGAGCGTTTCCTTGACAATAAAAACCGGACTAACTAACATGTGAAATGATTGAAGCATGTCATAGAAGATAATGCAGCATTTTACAGCTTAGCATGTGGCTCTGGCTGCCTCCACAGCTTTTCTGCTTATGGTTCATCCCCAGGAACTCTAAAGCAGCCCTTATTAGACTGAAGGTCCTTCTCTTTGGATCACCTTCATTTGTTAACAAGTAACAATAGAGAAAATAAATAACAAAATAAGCCTTCTTATTGGAAAAAAGGGCCCAGTAGCTAATACTAAAGAGGCATTTTAGCAACTGCACTAAATGGACATACCCATGTTTGACTGGAGTAAAATTAGCTGGCAATGGATAGAGAGAGCTGCCTGATTTCACATAGTAGTGTTTTGGTTTATGCTACTGTCACAGTGGATTTACTGCTTTCTCAATGGGGAAGGAAAAGGTTGGCTCGTGTAATATGGTTAGTACCCAGGCAGGAGGATGGAGCAAGAGGCCAATGCGGATATCACCTCAGGGCAGGAGGCAGAATGCAGAAGAGGCCTGACAACACTAAGGTGAGGCCTGCCGTGATTGACACGTTTAATAGGAGTGCATTGCTCCACTAATGCCACTTTGAGTGCTCCCACTATTATGGGGTTTTTATTAACTCGGGCTGGGGGGCAGGTCACCCACCCATTACTCTCCCTCCTTGCCGCTGGTCGGCCTCACAGGGAGAGTGGTGGTGGCAGCGAGGTGCAAGAGTGCTGTTTGTGGCAGCAGCGGTCATACGCTTGGGGCAGCAGTGTGTGTTTTAGGCTTTATTTAAGGTTCTGCTTCTGCTATTAATTGGTGGTAGGAAGAAGCAGCAATAGCCAGGTGTAGCAGTGGCTTAAACTCCACATGCAGGATAATGGAAATGAGTGGTAACCCTCCAAAAGCAGATGCTTTAGAGTAAATTCACGATGCCCAGGACAATTCTGTGTGCAATTCTGCTCTTCCTCAGTTTCGTATTTAAATAGTCTTTGGGTCTCAGATTAATTGTAGCTAAAGTACTTTGATGACAATCAATTTTGATGACTTTGATGTCAATTCGCAAGTACTGCTTTATATGATTGACCGGAAATTTGTGAGAATAAAAGCATTCACATCAATCTCTAAAAATATCCCATAAAAAGGATATAAGACTGCATAACCGCATGATGGATGAGTTTGGGGATCTGGGCTCAGGCCTCGTTTTTGCAGATCCTCTTTTTCATGGGTGAAGAGGAAAGAAAAGAACCTCACAAGCAAAATGATGGAAACAAAATCACCGTCTCAGACAAAGAGAAAGACGCTGTCTCTAAGATGAGCTGAAACACCCCTAAATAAATAAATAAATACTCAAGATGGTTTCTTGGACCTTTCTTGGATCCAGGCTTGCTGGGGCAGAGAAAGGACATATGAACTCAAAAACCCAATTAAAAAGGATCAGGTGGGAGATAATGAACAGGAACCTGACTCATCCTCACTAAATGGATGCTGTTCCTGGCCTCCTCTCAGAATGGTACATACGCCCAATTATTTAACATGAGTAAGGCGGCAAAAAATACAGCATATCCTGACAATGTGCAGAGATGTGTGCGCCTTTGGAGAATGAGGCACTGTGGAGCTTCACTTACGCACTTCCTTAAACGTTAATCATTTCTTTCAAGCTTGCCATTTACTGCCTGTATATAATAAGCATAAATCTGCAGTTTTGCGACCAGCTGCACTGACACAAAGCACCAAAGCCGAAAGGCGGAGGTGAAATGTAAATCGCCAAACACACACTGCCAGCTTCAATCTGAGATTAAACTGAGATTAAACTGGCTTTACAACATTAGCCGCTGTAAGTCCTGCGCTGTCCTCCTTCAGCCAGGTAGCCCGCTATGATCACTGCATGTTAAGCACACTTTATCCTATATCTGGTGATCTGCTTCAGCTTTCTTGGACTCATACATCCTAGTGACATCTCTGCACTCGGCACGTCCCAAATGGAAATTCTCAATCTGTATATTTATACTGCTGTAAATCTCTCCAGGTGGAATGTTCAGACATCAGTCATCTTTGTAATTTATAATAATTGCCAACACTAACTAGCATTAATTACCAAGGGCTCTCACCCCTGTGGGATACAGGTAATTCTAGTGGATCCCTATAAGATGACCATGAGCTTTATATGATATATTTTTGGGAACTGCCTGTGAGTACAACTCAAAGCCATGTATGAGGAAGAACCTCAATGATTGCTGTCCCTGGGTCTCTTCAGTGATGCACTGCCCCTGGTCACTGGTCTTCCCCACAGCCATAACAGCGTGTAATAAAACACGCCGTCAGCTGGGATTTAGCGTGCGTTAATGGGCTTCCCATTTGATCAGCAGTGCTAACCCCACCCACAACTCGCACAGGCGAGGCTGTGGGCCCTTTTAAAAGCTACATTGATGAGGTTATGGCAAATTAGCGAGTGTGATTTGTAATTGGGGGTTTTAGCAGTTTTGGAGGGAATTTTGCTGCTATGCCTATGGGAACGCTGGATTGCCTGTGCTTTGCCAGGATTTTCAAAAACTGAAGTGTTGCCCTAATTGCATGTATTTCTTATAATATTCAAATGTAGCATTTCAATAATTTTTTTCCACCTGATTATAATGCTAACATACACTGGTGTCCTTCTGCAGCTATGAACTGTCAAAGGTAGCGCTGTGTTCCTCAATGACATGCTGTTTAATCCACAGGCATTACAACCCCCTTTGGGGCACCCCCATACTGACGCAGGGGGTCCAGGTAGCCAGTCAGAAGCCAGCAATCATCCATCTCACATGTAACCAGGCAACCATACACACTAAAGGCACATAGCTGCACTCCCGTTGTCTTTGTTCTTTAGGTAAATGCATGAACAAGAGCAAACAGTAAGCAGGTTCTTAGGAATTAGTCAGCTTATGGGGGCATTATGTCGGCCTACATAGGATTTAGTGCTAAATTTGGGATTATGGCCTTTGCCGCTTAGCAAAAGAGATACTTCGTATCTTCCATATAAGTCTTTGTTCTCCAGGCATACGCTGAAGCTGCCTCCCATCAGCGTGCTGCCTTCCAGCACCAAGACTGTCAAACAATCCCCCCCAATGGCCATATCTGTAGGAATCCTGCTGAGGGGGTCCCCCACACCCCAGCTAACCTCTCCCTGGAACAGCAAGAGACACACAGGCCCACATCTGCCTGTCTGTCTGTCTGTCTGTCTGAAACATAATGATTTTAATAATAGATTTATCAGACTAGCCGGGACTAAAATAAAATAATTTTATTTTAACTTTAATAAAAACAAAAAACAAAAAATAAAACCAAAACCTAGCATTTGGGATGATGCTTTTGTATGCCCATTTATACACAGACATGAGGCTAAATGTAGGCCCCATGTGCTAGCTCTCTGTGGCTCTTTGCATTAAGGAGGCATGGAGGGATGCCCAGGGCCAATGCTCATGTGGGCTTTGTTCTGTGTTGGCCTCCATGGACAAGGACCAAGTGGACTATACCCTGAATGAAGTATTCAAAATCAACTGAGAGACTAAGGATATTGCGATATATACAGCTTCAAGCAGAATGCCTTAAAGGGCCAATCTGTGAATGTGCTATGCGTCCACTGTCCAATCCCATGCTGTGCCACATGCCCACCAGTGTCACTTGTCTGTCTCCAGCAACTGCATTCTCATATTATATATGAGAAGTGTTATTTCTGTGCCTCAGCAAAACTTCACTTAACATCTGAGTTCTGCTGGCATTGCATGGAGATGCTTAATGAATCACAGACAGTACTGATATAGGTATAATGTGACATTTAATTGTTTAGCATTGTAGGTTTTCTTGTTTTTGTCAGAAGTATTGAAGCGCGCCTAACGAATATCTCCTGTTTGTTGCCGTTGCTGCACAGCAGAGGTGAAATGGTCTCTCTCTCTGCTTTTCATGGAGCGGTATTTTTAGGATAGACTGATGCATCCTCCGCAGGCTTTGTGAGAGGAAAAAGCATGTCGGGACTTTTCAGGACTACACTGTCTGCTCTTGCTTCCAGTAACACAGCAGCCCTCTGGGGTTGCAGCCAGAGCTTTCTGCATTGGGCACGACATTGTACTTCACCACAAACATGCAATTCCGATAGAAAAGTAATGCTAGGAAATAAAGAAACTACAAATCTAATGCTGTTTTTGTGTGAAATGTGCAGATGTCGACAAGAGTGCCTAGCTATACTGCATGCTATGTTGACCAGCTTGGCACACACTTGTGGTGCACCTGCTGTCTGGAAAGAGGGAATGAATTGTAACTTAATCATTGTATCAGAGTACAGGTGACTGGTGTACATTTTGATTATGTAGAGACACTTGCATCCAAAGCTTCATACTCATGAGAAAGCAGTCAGCCACTCTACGGTGCATTGGGGGGTTAAGAGCTTTGCTCAGGGGCCCAACAGTAAAATAATTTTGCCAGCCATGAGATTCAATCCAGCAGCCTTCTGATCACAGGCATGACATCCTAACCTGCTGAATCACATATCACCCAAATCTATGTTTATAAACAGCTGTGGAACTTTCCGAATGGATATGAACGCTCCTGTATGTATACCTTTTCACCTAAGGGTGGGATGCTGGCCTGTGACATTACCCTCATAATTACGGTATATTAAAGGGACTCTTCATGCACACTGACGCCGTTATTTCTAAGGGGTGTGACTTATATTGCTCTTGTTTCCTCATGATTATAGCCTTGGTGTATTATAGGCTCTTGATAGCAGAGATATACACTCATCTAAAGGATTATTAGGAACACCTGTTCAATTTCTCATTAATGCAATTATCTAATCAACCAATCACATGGCAGTTGCT
>JAODKL010000017.1:18571239-18585266 GCA_026780765.1 Petrocephalus schoutedeni
CAAATCTCCATCAACTGCAAGATGCTATCCTATCAATATGGGCCAACATTTCTAAAGAATGCTTTCAGCACCTTGTTAAATCAATGCCACGTAGAATTAAGGCAATTCTGAAGGTGAAAGGGGGTCAAACACCGTATTAGTATGGTGTTCCTAATAATCCTTTAGGTTAGTGTATGTATTGGGAATCGAAGCCACACAAATGCTTCAAAAAAAGACTTCTTCATGCCAAGTCAAAGGAACCGTCCCACTCTTCTGGATATCTACAGGTGGTATATGCACTGAATGCCCACTGAATGCATCACAAAGTTTGATCTTCAGAGTTCCCACGGAGACCAAAAAAGTACCAGGTTATACATGACTGATTTACCGTAGCTAGACAAACTCCACTGGTCACACAGTGCATTCCTCTATAAAACAAATAAACAACAAATAGACAGACAGACAAGAGTGAACTAACGGGTGTGCATTTCATCCTGGCTTACTTCTCAGTGCAGGGAAGAGTCTTGAACTCTTTTCAATAATGCATGCAAAATAAATTTTGGCAGGCAGCTCTTAGAAGAGGGCAAGTTTCTGGGGGATTCTGTAAGCCTGACTGCATCAGGCTGACCCATAGCCTAGGAAGTACCCTGCTGTGACATCACCAGTACCCAGAGATCTAAAAGAGGAAGGCAGGAGATGGGTCACAAGTGGGGGTTGTCTCTAGTTAGCCTGACAGATGCTGGCATTGTGTTGCTTTTAACTTCACCAACGCCGCCGGGTGGCAACATGAGAGAGAGCAAGGCTGCCTAATGAAAGGGCAGGAGAAGCGACCGCAGGCTGAGGCCCACTGCCTCCCTACAAATGTAAGGAGAAAAGATTCAATCTTTTGTCTTTTTTTTTGGAAAAGAGCCCCAAGCTACAGAGCCAAAGATCAGGCTTTCAATCGCCCTGAGTATGAAATAAAAAAAGCTGGCAGTGTTCACTGGATCAGTGTGCTGCTCTTACCAAACTGTTCAGCTTTCAAAGTCATCCCTAATTATGCTGTTACAGTCTCCCAACCATCACGCTTGTCTGGCATGCTGCACTAAAGATTCTTTCATTTACTGAGAACCGGGACATCAGCACAAGAATCTGCACTAAAATAAGAAGTGTACCAAAACTGCTGTGTATATCTGTAATAAAGAAAAAGACACAACTTTTCTCTGCTGCATTGGCTGGCACTAGGGATGACCCAGCGCCGTCCACCTTGAAAGGTCTTGACTTTGCCATCCGACCCCAAGATGTCATGCAATCAGTTGTTACAATTGTTACAATACAGGTAATTAACATCTTTACCCATATTTTTCTATTCTAGAGGACATATATATTTGACTGGTGAATTCCAAAAATGTGTTATTAATAATGTATGCATCTTAATTAGTGTATGCTGCATAAAGATGGGCCAGATGTTCATGAAAGCAATGAGCACTGATAGATAATGCCACTGCATTAGTAATACTGCTCTTTTTGATGAATTTGTTTTTTTTTTAATTCCCAAATAACCTATTACTAGCAGAAGTTCTCATCTCCTCATATTATGTAGGAAAATATTTACATCCATTATGTTGTAGGTCAAATTGACGCAAATGGCTATATCCATTATGTTGTGAGTTAAATTGGCATTGCAGCTTAATCAGTACAAACCATTTACTTTTTCCTTTTTATTGCCATTCACAGACCAGGAGCAATACAAATGCATTTTATTTGAAATTCCCTAGTCAATAAATGGTAATGAAACACATTTTCTTTGCACCAAATCATCTGATTTTGTGAGATATATTTAGCTGACTTCAGACATACGTGTTTGAGTGCTTCTTGAGCTTGTAAAAAATGGCTTGTCTGCCACACACTTGCATAACAGGCAGAGTGAGCCTATGTGTAGATGTGCTTCTGACTGCTGTTTGTGAAGCTTGGCACTGGCTTTGCTGTCATGGAGGAGGGATCAGACGCCCTGCATGCATTTTGTTGATACCTATATCCATAGGAGCTGACCTTTGTGGCGAAAGCCTGGAGCTCCTGTGGGGAGCTGAGGCAGCCAGTATTGCCGTGGCTTTACAAACCTCCTCCAGGTATTTGCAGGCTCACTACAATTTCCCATCTCTCCTTTTTGGATTGGTTTCAGGCCAGAGGGTATAAGCGTTATATGCAGAGACTGCAGAAAATCGCTGCAGTCCCATGGCCAGCCATGCACTAGCAGCTGAGCATCGCTTATACCAGGGCGATTTGTAGCTACTAATCCTCATCTTTGTGACTTTTGATCAGAAGGACATCCCTGGACTTCTTTAGTCAGAGCTATGTGACAGGAGGCGCATTATCAGCATTTTTTTAGATCTGCTTTGCATCCTCATAAGTCTATTAGAGAAATCAGATATATTTTGTTCACTGCACAGTCAGCTTCTGAAATCTAGTGCTTTTCAATGCACACTTTTTTTCACTGATGGGTCTGATGGTTGACCCCCCCGCCCAGTTCTTTCAGGGATGTGAGAGGTTTCACAGGAGCCAGGGAGAGCCGTGCTAAAGAGCAGCATTACTTTTGTCCTCAGATCCTCAGAGTCTGTGGATCACAGAGACAGTCTCTTCACCCTCTTTTCTTCACATGAAAGACTAACTCATTCTCCTCTAATGAGACGGGGGCTGCTCTGTTCTTCGCCTAAGCCCATCAGACTCTATAGTTCACTCTCCTGGTCAATTCTGGACGTCTGCACATGCCAGCGGGGGGGAGGAAGGGGTAGAGGGCAGGGCACAGTTCACTGAAAACGACAAAACTGCATGTGTCACAATGCAATTTTTTGGAGCAACAAAACTGATGTCTTACTCAGTACAGGGCCATAGGAAGCTGGAGCCTGTCCTAGGGCTGGGATACACTGGTCATGAAACAGTCCATTTCATGATATATACAAGCACACACACATATACACATAGGCAGTTTAGAAATGCTAGCTCAACTGGATGTGTTTGAACACACACACACACACACAGGTATACAAATCTATGTAGGCAGATGTATACATATCTTTGTGGGGACCATCCATTCATTTCTAGGAGAAAGACCATAATCACAACATAACAACCTTAGCCCCTACCCAGCTGTAACCTTAACCATAAGTAACCAAACAAAATACAAGATACAAGATTTTTTGTAGGGGCCTGAAAAATGTCCCGGCAAGCTAAAAAATCGTAGATTTTGCCACATTGTGGGGACATTTGGTCATCACAATGTGATAAAAACAAACCCACGTGAACAGACCGGTGGTACGCTTTGATAAATATCACATACTATATATGTTAATTAAATACATGACACTATCAAAAAGATTCAAAAAAGGATTAGCTTTGAGAAAAAGGTCATGCCTTAACATGCCTTAATGACATTAAGAGTGATAGAATATCAGCTCATTCTCTGTGGATTTGGCAATCCTCTGTGTTAGATTTAAACCACTGTCCTTAATCGTCATTAAAGTGACTCAAGACATTGAAAATATATGGTTAAAACAAAAATGTCAGCACTTTATTCTGCCTGTTTTATGTGCTTATGTTTATCTTGGTGATTTATTGCTTGCTAGTATTTTCCCATATAACACCTTTAGGAACAGTGACCTCACTGTGCGTTGGAGGTTTGTAATAACTTTAGCCCAAGTGTATTAGTGTAACTGATTTGAAAATTTGTTCTGAAAAGATATGCTCATTCCATGAGATAATGGAAATAGAGCTTGGATCTGTCATACTTTTGGCATCGGTTCTTTGGCATCATGGGTGTGGATGCTTTCAAACAGGTTCAGTAAGACATATGTGCTGTACTAGTTCAGGGAGAAGCTGTCTGCTTACTGGACAGGAGGTTCGGTGACAGATGTGTCTGATCTCTTCTGATTGCTTCTCTCATTAGTGTTAACCTGCTTCATTAATGTTTTTATAAAAGCATCATTTATTCAATTTACAATGGAATTTGCCATCTCCCGTGACAACGTGCATCTTTAGAATCCAGAAATAGCTTGATATTACACGTCAGATCTTAGACTTTGGCTATGATGTGTCTGTTCTTAAGGCTGATATGTGTGTTTAAGCAAAAGCCTTGAATCAAAGCCGTGAAGCACAACGTGAGCACTGAAAAAAATCTGTTCATTTCAGGGGAAGATAAAACAATAAAATAAATAGAAAGCTTTATCTAAAAAAACATACTACTTCAATCTGAAAACAGTCTGTAGGAAGCAGTATTTCAATGCAAATCTTTGAATCACAGACAGTCTGAAATTAATATCAAATGCTGAGAATATTCTATCATTTTCCCTTTCCATCTCATTGCCAGTTTAATAGCGACTCAGCTATGCCACTCTCAGCCTTCTATTTAAAACAGCGTATCTGATACATGGAAACAAATTGATTCCTGACTCCTTTTTGTAA
Organism: Petrocephalus schoutedeni; assembly: GCA_026780765.1. Lineage (NCBI taxonomy): Eukaryota > Metazoa > Chordata > Actinopteri > Osteoglossiformes > Mormyridae > Petrocephalus > Petrocephalus schoutedeni. The sequence goes on from JAODKL010000017.1 coordinate 18,575,656, forward strand.
ATGTACGTAAATTGCTTTTTGATTTTTATTGGAAAATAATATTCTGGGGCAGCAAATATAAAGAGTCATTTTATTATCATATCTATTATTTACACCCAATAATTAATCTCACCTCAGCTTAAAAAATAAAGGTGAGGATACAACAGAAAGTAATAGTCTGCCAGCAAGAAAATCCAAAATGAGGTAATTGTCAGTGTCCCTTGACAGTAACAATATTTCAAGTCCTCTAATTCTCTAGTGTTGACCTCTGCATATCTTTATGAAAAAGACAGTTAGGAGCATTTTTTCAAGAAGACATGAAAGGGACATGAAAATTTCAAGAAAGCCTGACAGAGGAATCATAAAAATGGTTGTCCTATATATAACCCACTCTGTCAGCATCTGATATACTATCCAAGGGAAAATTAATCATGAGCTTTAAATTAGTCGGAACTGAAAATCATAACGGACACGTGTCGCAGCTGTACAGGGAGGGAACTTTTTTAATCACTTATCTACAGATTGGGTAACAGTGGTTTCCAGATCCTTGTATTAAATTTCTTTACATTTCTTTTTCTTTTTTGATGTTAGCAGTTTTTAAGGATAGCTGGATGTGCCAGGGATCACAGTGAAGTTCAGAAGTCTGGGCTGCTTGGTTCGATCCCTTGTCCATGTCAGATGTCAACAGGGTCTGGGCTAATGCCTGTGATAAAGTGTCTCTGTGTAATTTAGCCCTTAGCCAAAAATGCAGCTCCTGATAATCTGATTTTGGTAATTAAAAGTCTTAAAGGACTGCAGCTGTAACAATAAATGGGTGTGTAAATAGTGTGTGTGCCCTGGATGGGTCGGCACCCTGTCCTGGGTTGTTCCTTGCTTTGAGCCCGTAGTTTCCGGCATAGGCTCCAGACCCCTGCAACCCTGAATAGGACAAGCAGGTACAGAAAATGGATGGATGGATGGATGGATGGAGGGACTGCAGCTGCAAGAATATAATTCACTGCACATTCTATAAGAGCCTCTGCTGAGGATGGCCTTCTCAAGCAAAGGATGGCGCTGAGATGCTGCCACAGAGCATGCATAATATGGAGGAGTACCGGAAGAGCCTGCTATCAGCATGGATGCTGGGCATATGTCACACCCGGAATACCCCAGAGCTGCTGGCTCTACCAGGGCCGCGGCCAACAGCACACAGGGGGCCGGCGGGAAGCTGCAGAGGGGCTGCAGGCTGAAGGGGGAGGACAGACCTCAGCAGTACCATGTCCAGCAGACACTCAGTCATCAACCATTTAACAGTGCAGCTAGGGCAAGGCAGCCTAATGCTGATATTCCAGCACTGTCAGTGCTATAGGAAACCCAGCGCATACGAATCAGGCTTGCATCTATGCAGTTTACAGTACTTTACATTTACTACATATCCCAGTGCTTTCTGGGATAGCCTCCAGGATCCTCCTAGTCATGTGCTGGATAAGCAGTAGAGAGAATGGACAGAGGGGTCAATGTCAAAAAGAGAAACAGTTCAGTGTGTGAGACATAAATTGACCTTGACACACTTCAAAATTCATATGTCATAGTCTGTCAGGTACCTGCGCTCATGTGACTCAAATGAAAATAGCAATACACTCATAATAAGAAAATGATTAGACCTACCATTGTTTGACTGATTTGGTCTTGCAGTAAATAAATTGAGTTGAGTTAAACAGCTTGATACAATGTAGAAACCAAGCATTCGTCGCAAATGGCTCCCTATCCTGGGATTCGATCAGCAATTATCCTCTTTGTTGTCACACATTAATGCCTGTGATTTTCCCCAGATCTGAGTATTGAAGACAAACAAAGCGTGAGGCTGCCTTTCGCCCCTGGGAAGCGGCACATCAACTGCAGGCCTGACAGTTATCGCTATGCTTTCTCATGTCTGCAACATCTCAATCTCCCCTTTGCTGAGTCATTGCAGTTCAGCAATTTTTTTTCAATGTCTACATGTATTTGGTTATTTGGTTATAAGCAGGTTATTTTCTGTTTGGTCCTCGTGAGATCTTATTCTTTACTTTAATTTAATTTACATTGGAAAATAGCACAATGTTTGTCAGAGGGCCAGTCATTAATGTAAAATTTTAACAGTGCCTACAAATGAAAATAAAAATGTATAAGATTGTATTTATGAATATACATTCAGTTACCAGTTTATTGGGTATACCTGGTGTTAATGGAAACAAAGGTTCAGTTACTGTGTAGTTTTGGAGTGTCGTGTGATTCAATGTGCTGAGATTGTTAGTACTCAGAGGTGAACATTTCAAGTCCAGAAAGTGAAAATCCAGACCAAGATTTTGTTTCAACCAACCAGTTAAGTACTCTGCGACTGTGACTCTTTATGCTCAACTGGTTGGTTGTTCTGGTTGGTATGGATTTTTACTTCCTGAACCTGAAATGTCAAGCTCTGTCAGTGCTTGATGTGGTGGCTCCAGCATCTCAGGAACAGCCCATTAACTGGGAAGGAAGGGGAGGTTCTGTCAATGTTGGGGTGGACATGTTCCTCCTATTTCTGACGCCCCTGGAATGCACAATCCTCTCTAAATGTGCCAATGTCACAGTAGGCTGTATCAAAACTTTGGCTCGTGGGATTGATAAGAGTCGATACTGCAGGTTCGTTTATATATAAGTCTAAAATATCTTCCCCAGAAAAAGTACCCTGGAATAGTACTAGGTAGTCAGTAATAAAACACATAGGACATTCTCTTACATTATCAGTCACACAATGATCAATGACCTACACACATATTAGTGCATGCAGGTGTTTTGTAGAACAAATAAATATAAAATGGTGCAATGCTGGGGAGGTGGGTTCCTGCATCCAATCTGTCATGTCGCCAGTGGGATGAACGACCCATAATGCAGGCTGAGGGAGTGAAGCCCCTCACAGGGGTGTTTATTCGGGGATAAACAGGACCGTAAGCCACAGGAAACATGAACAATATCCGACGCAGACTGACTAAATAGGGTAGGACATCAGGGAGGAAACACAAGGCAGGTATGCTAGGCTAACAAGGGGATTGACACATTAGGCAAGCACAACGAGGATCAGGTGAGGCTGATTAAGCCCCGCCTGAGGGAAACACTGGGAAAACCGACACGCAGGGTGGGGCTGATCGTGACACAATCGGTGTTAATTCAGGATTCTATTTTATTAGTAGTATTTTATTTTTAGTTTCTCCCCAATTCTGATTAATGCAATATTTTGAAGCATTTATATTTATGAAAAAAACACCACATTCTCTCATGCTACAGACAAACAGTTGCTGCATGGAGTGAATAATCCATTACTGAGCCATCAATGTCAACCAATCAAGTGGTATGGCACATTTTAAGGGCACTCGTAAGTGGCTCGTAGGAAACGTAGGAAAACAAACACCTTTCATAAAATATATCTTCACCATAATAAGCAAAACCACTGTGAATTGCACCACGAAACCAAGTAATCAAGTGTTGGTTATTGATGTTTTGTTTATTAAATTACCATGAGCATGGAGAGCTTCTTAATATCTTTTTTCCCCGTAGCTGCTAAATAAACCCATTATTAATAACCATTAATATTATCTGAGCAAAATTTCAGTTTAACATTTAAGTAACATGTTATCTAAACCCCTCCAATGACATATAATTATATAGTTATATAATTATCATACTTAAAATAAAATTAACTTAAATTAATCAATTAGATTTTCTGGAGGAAAATTAATTATTTAAATGAATCGACCATTTGATAAAATTGTCCATAGATTAATCGATAAAAAAATATTTGCTAGTGGCAGCCCAACAGCTCAGTACAACTGTGATGTGCAGAACAGTTTCTCTGAATGCACAACTTGTTCATCTTTTAACCTGTTCAAGATGCAAAATGGGTCTTACCTTGTATTATCTAGATACACCTAATAAAATAGCCACTGAGGATATATCCTCCATGAGTACATTCACTTCAGCAGTGTGACCATTTTCTGTAAATACACAATACGTTCTGTAAAGGCCTGTTAAGCTTCAAATATATTGTAATATTAAATATGTTTTTTTGCTGAATTTGATGACTGGTTGACAGTCTGGGTAAGCATATTTGGCATTTATTCATAATGTCTTCATATCACAGTTTTTAAAAGCACACCGCCACAAAGCTAATCTGCTGCTTATGAGTGTCCTGAAAGCCGTAACAGTTTTCACCCAGCTTTGGAAGCACAGCCTAGAAAGAGGGGTGTTATTAAATGCTGATGTCCCAAGGTTATATAAGAGACAGCCTCTCCAGGGCTGGGTCCACCTGCAGTCAGGAACCAAGTGTGAATATTTTCCACCCTCCAGGCAGGGACAGGGGGACTAAAAGCTCAGCTCTGGGCTTTGAATAGTGAGTGAGAGGGAGGATTTCTGCAGAATGAACACCTTGACAATGACCCGCTGTGAGTCTGTGACAGTGCTGGTTACTGTTTGCCGAGACTGATTTAAAGAGACCTCAGAAAGGAAATGGGGTTTTTTAACTGCAGAAAATCGGATTAAGGAAGGAAGCTGCCTGACTTATCAGGGAATGCAAAGGACTTTTCTGCTTGTGTTTTGGGGATAGAGATTAATTATATGTGGTTCACCTTTCACTCAAAAAAAATCTGAATTAACAATTGCTGGATTTCTGTAATGTAAGTATGTCTGTATAAAATGCCTTGCATCAAAATAAAAGGTTACTATTATTTTGTCCTGAAGAAGTTCCCAAGCCAATCAACCTAAAATATTTCTGAGTCTGACCCACACAGACAGCAGAGAAATTTATGGGGATACCTAAAATGACCTCATTACACACTTTCAGAAAAAAGGACCCATTTGTTTGTCTTGCATGGACACAACAAAGTGTTTGGTAATCCATTTATATCTGGCATCAGAAAGACAGAGTTGTGTTATGTATAAGACAAAGAGCTCACTTAGCAACCATGTGTGCTACTACGGTTTACCAATAGTTCGACTGTAGATTTGGGCAAAAGAGACCTGGCGTAACACGTTCTGTAGGCTTGCTGGAGGCTCAGTGAGACAAGGACATGCCCACATTGCCTGTGACGCCAAGACTGCCTGTTTCAATGCAGTCCCTGCAGGCACTTTTCTACAAGAAATTATGCAGGACACTTATGCTGCTGGTGGTTACCATTTACCCTTAGCACTACTTACCCACTTAACTAGGTAAATTATGACGGTTCGGTTCCTTTAAGTTTAACTTACCACTGTCACATTCCTAACACACCCATATAGAGCACCCTGGAACAACACTGTTGTGAAGGGCACTATATAAAAATAAATTTAATTGAATTGAATTCCCATCGTTATGAATATCAACACGTTTTTAACATCGTCTGGTCTGAGTATTGCAGAAACTACTGATCTTCTGGGATTGTCACGCACAACCATATCTAGGGTTTAAGTGTAGAAGCGCTAAAGTACAATTAGCATGTTAATTCATTATTATCTTTTTATTTATAATGATTCATGATTTTCCTTGTCCATTTCTATGAATACACTCAAAGCACCATGAAGTAGCCATACCAATGCAACAATGTATTCAAAATCAATTTTAATTATACACAGTATTATATATATTTCTTTAGGTATGAGTAATAGTATCTTCAATATAATACTTGGTGTATTAGAGCAAGACACAATAGTTAATCAGTTAATCAGTATGTAATATAATATAATTATTACCAAAGATTGAGATGTACAGTATTTTGTGTTAAAACATAAAAGTGAGGGTCTTCTTGGTAGGACACAGACTGATGGCAGTGCACTACTGCAGTTGTCAAACAAGCGACTTCCTGCAGAATGGTAGCTGACTAGCTGCCCAAACAGGCTGAAGCACACAGGGTCTGGCCGTCTGGCTGTCATTCCAGTCATGGGTGTAGTTCAGCATGTCACACGATTGAAATAAATTCAATTCTTCTTACTTTGATTACAATTCTATATCTTACAGGGCATGGCCAAGCCAATTCAAAGTCTAACAATTTATATATTCTCAGCTACCATGCTGGTCTACATTATGAGCTAACCAATAAATATTGCTATGTGTTCAGTCAGTGTTTTTGAATTGGGAAGGTGAATCACCCCTCCAGTCCAGCAATGGCAAAGAATTGTGCAGTCAACTGAAGACAGTGTTTGCGATAGAGTTATCCAGGAAGCCAAGTTCTTGCCCTTCATACATTGTGTCGCTTCTGACAACTCTCTGCTTCTATGCTACCAGTGGCTACCTTCAGACCTACAGATGTGCAAGGCTGCTGTGCCCTGCGTCTGTGCAAGCATTGATCACATTTCTATTGCACCATGTGTATAACTACATACAATTTATAGCAGGAGGGGACGCCATGTATGACACTAAAATTGGTTTTTATGCCATTGCCAGTATACCTGGCATTGTAGGTGCAGTGGACCCTGAACCCTATTCATATTCACAGCCTCTTGAATCCCACCTGCATCTGTCATAAAGGGTTCTTTGCATTAGGCCCAAATGTCCTGGTGATATGCAACCATTTTACTTATACATTTTGGTTGCTTTTGTGTGTTTTATTGATTTTCTAATTGGTTTATTTGATTTTAAATTTTTTTGTCTGGTGTGATAATCTCATAACATATTTCACTACTGAAATACGTGAGATCAATTTTCCTGTTTCTTCTTTACACAGCGCGTAGTTAGAGTATGGAATAGTCTTCCTGATAATGTAGTGCAAGCTGAATCCTTGGGTTCCTTTAAATCAGAGCTAGATAAGATTTTAACAACTCTGAGCGATTAGTTAAGTTCTCCCCAAGCGAGCTTGATGGGCCGAATGGCCTCCTCTCGTTTGTATAATTCTTATGTTCTTGTTCTTATGTTATCGACTGTGTTTTTCTTACAGGGGGCTGGGGAGTAGCCAACAAAGGACTACTTAAAGTATGTTTGTTATTTCTGAAATAACGAAGGGTTTTGGGAAACCCACATAGACCTTGTGCATTCTTTCCTTATGTTGTTCGTTATCTTGTTAGTTATTCAAGATTAAGATTGATCACTTTTGGGAAAGCCATCCCTGTTCAGAGCCCATTGGGATTATGATAAAAATCTAAAAATTATTGTAAAAAACTACGGAAGCTTATTGTTGAAAATGATCCATTTAATAATAAAAGGTAATTGTGTGACAAGAACAATATAGTTTATCTTACAATAGAGAGAGTATTCCATTATTGTATTGTACATAATAAACATTATATAAAAATAATGAGGTGAAAACGTAAGCATGACTACTGGTGGGCTCCTCAAAAATTCAGCTCATTGATGAATGTGAGAAACTACTCAAGGATAAGAACTACCCTTTATCATCTATCTATCTATCTGTCTATCTATCTATCATCTATCTATCTATCTATCCTCCGTGAGCAAGGTGCTACTTACCCCAGGGACCGCCTGACTGCTTTTTCAAAATGTATGTTTCTTTGGATAAAAGACTCTGCTAAATAACCATGAAGATCTCCCAGAAGTCTTGAGTTGGGGAAAAGGCATATGGTTATACTCATAAAACTGCTTTGTGACCATTCAGACTGTGTGCATGGAGGCACCCGGAAGTTTCCAGTCCCATAAGGATAGAAATCAATGTGGTCAGTCAGAATGAATCTGCATTTACCCTGCCCTGAAAGGGTTTGAATGAATGTTTTGGCATGTACCTGCCTCCGTGTTCATAACTAGTTACTGTTGACTAGTAGGTAATGCCACATGCTGCTATTTTGGTATAGTATGGACGTGATAAACACTGAAGTCTCAGTGAAGAAAGGAGCAGCTTAGCAGCCACAACATGATATTGAGATATTGTGGTTAAACAAGGTAAAAAGGGTGTGGTGGTACTTTTTGCAGTTTCAAGTCCGACACGTTTTTTTTTTGGTAAATGCAGTTTTCATTTTTATACAAATTATTTTGTATTTATTTAGTGTCTGTTTTCGATTCAGTTTTAGCCCAACAAGCCCAATGAACATGAACACAGAAACCGGCACCATCAATCAACGTAGAAAATTTTGCGTAGCAAAATTCAGGGTTCAGCTGAAATTTTTCTTGTTTGGCACCTTAGAAGAAAAAATAAAAGAATTGAAATAATTTTGTTTGGCTGAATTTAATAGATTTTGTTCAAGATGTAACCATAAAACAAGATTTATTAGCAAGAACGACACAAGACACATGGACATGGAAAGTCCGATTGGGCGGCTCTGGGTAAGTGAGCAAGGTAAGTAACATGGAAAGACTGCAAAAAAACAATAAATTTATTTACAGGAACCTTTCTGGAGAATTGGAAAAAAGGACAATTGTGCCTTTTCAAAATGATTAAAATGCTTTTTTCAGGTTCTTTTCTTTGGGCTGTTAGTATTGGGTTAGATTATGATCTTGATAGTTTGAGGAATCAAACTAGAAAGATCAATGATCGAACAAAAGAGAAATTTTATGAGTTTCTTAGCCCGATAGGAGGAGAAAACATAGTGGTTGAAGTCGATGAAAGCAAATTTGGCAAGAGAAAATGTAATAAAGGACACAAAGTTGAAGTTGTCTGGGTTCTCGGCTTGGTTGAATTGACGGAAGCTAGAAGAATAATACTAATACCTGCTCATAATATAACGAAGGAAACTCTTCACTCAATTATCAACAGGTATGTTCTTCCAGGACGCTGATATGTGGAAAGGTTATGACAACCTATCAGAAAAAGAGAGTAAACCATAGTAAAGGATTTTAAAATCCTAGCGATGGAACGCAAACTAATACAATCAATACAATACAAAACTAATACAAACTTAAACAATATGTTCCTAAAAGACGGAGAAATAAAGATAAAATTTATTTACCATTAGGTCTTTATATGGAGAAAGAAAACGGTGATGAACTTTCATTCTTAAAGAAAATCATATAATAAATTTATTAATATATTTTATTTATACTCATATTTTTCTTTACTTATTGTTATTGTTAGTTTGGTTGTTAAAAATTTGTTAAAACAGGGGCAAATTTTTACAAAATTTCCCAAGGTTTTTGGATTTGCTTTGGTTGCTTAAGGTAGCCCTTGGCTTTAAAAAGGTTGGTGACCCCTGCTATAATATAATAAAAATCATGATGAACTAAATCCCGTGTTGTCTACTACCAAGTATAGCTGCATAATTGTAGCGATAAACACCCTTACAGCTGTAATTATTTTTTTAGCAGAATTTTATGGCAAAAGCGCCTTAAATGCCACAGGGAGACTAATTTGTAGAGACTGTTTCTGCCTTGCTCCAGTAGTACACACACTTAGCATGCATTTCCAGCAACATATGGAAGTGTGGTATAACCACTCTTATCAACCACTCTCTCTCCAGTGTTGGTGTAATTTATTGGGAAACCAAAACCCAACCAAAACTGCTGATTATGACTGACTGTAACCGGCATTACCAAACCGAAACCAATGTACACAATGAATATACCTTTGCAACCATAATATTTGTTTATTTATCCATCCATCCATCCATTTTCCAACCTGCTTATCCGGTCAGGGTCGCGGGGGATCTGGAGCCTATCCCGGAAGCTACGGGCATGAGGCAGGGAACAACCCAGGATGGGGGGCCAGCCCATCGCAGGGCACACT
>JAODKL010000017.1:18613885-18633058 GCA_026780765.1 Petrocephalus schoutedeni
AACAACCCAGGATGGGGGGCCAGCCCATCGCAGGGCACATTCACACACCATTCACTCACACATGCACACCTACGGGCCTAAAATTAAATATTTTACAAAATATCTTTATGTCTACTGTACAGCCAAACAAGGTGTAACACCTGAATGGGATGCCGGTCCAACGCAAACACATGCATCTACACAAAAATACGCTATGTGTTACGTCCTGCCCATCATTATCTACCTAACCCTCCTGTCTCCTCCCTGGTGCTCGTTAATCTTACCTCTCAGCCCTCATGTTAATCACTCCCAGCTGCCTCCTGTCTGCTCCCTCATTACTATTGTATTTAAGTGCCTCCCAATCTGTCATTGACATTGGAACCCTACATAATCCAATTCATGCCTTCCTCTTTTTCCCGTTCGGATCCCTTGTGATCCAGTTTGTTTTCTGTTATTTATGTTTCTGTTCCAAAAACCCCCTTTTGTGTTGAATCTCGCCTGCTCTCGCTCCCTCCCGATATGACACTATGGGCAATTTATAGAGACTGAGTAATTCAGTTTAATATTACTTTCTAGTTCTTAGGGTATTTTAACCATCTTAAATCAGATTCAGTATATTTCTTCCATTAATAAATGTAAAGAAAACACAAACACTTTATATACTGCAAAATTTGCATGTAGAATTATATTGTATTCGGCAACACATACATATTACAGTTTTTCTCACTTTTCAAACGCTTAACAATTCATGAAATGCTTAACATTCTCAAGACTATAACACCTTCTCAAAACAGTTCATGCATATAGCACAGAACTGTGGTTTAGCTACAAAAGCCTGGACCCCAAAACAATTAACTCACCAAAATGAAAAGTGCAATCAGCATCGTTTTAACCATGAAAGTCAAAATCCTTAGATATGTTGTCAAAATATTGATGAAAGTATGCTCCTAAACTCCACAATTCTGAAGGACAGTCAGTTTCTACTTTCTCATTGTCACTGACTGAAAAGTTTTCTTTAGCAAACTGATATTTATTCATGTCAAAGACAGCAGTGTCAGTTACACTATGTAACGTTTACTGGCAAGAGAAAGCACTCTCATGCACACTTATTTTCTACTTTCTACTTCAGATCACAAGACACAGTATAATAGCAAAAAAGGCCACATATCTCTGTAAAACATAATAATAAGTTAAATGGCAAAATCAGGTACTGTGGGAACCAAAAACGCAACAATGCAATTTATGGAATATATTTTTAAATTATTCTAACCTTGGTTAACTGCTTTGCATGTGGTGGTTAACACGATGAGTACATACATATATTATTTTGGGTGTGAAATTTTTACAATGGGAAACTACATAATTAGAAATTTGTATGAAGCCATGAGAAATGATTTTCTGTGACACAGTGGTGTAGGGATTACACTTGTTGTATTGCAGATGCTAATTGTCATTTGAGATATGTTCCAAAGCAATCGAGAAAAACTGCAAATGCGACAGAGAAAGTATTATAATAAAATTAATATTAGGGCAAACAAAAAATTGTTTGCTTCTAAACAAGTACTGTCAACCTGTGCCTATCGATGGACAAACGTGTTCGTAGCAAGGCTCGTCTGTGTCCGTGGCAAAATGTTTTGACTCAGAAAAAAACTATTTAGACTATGTACTTCAATACCGAGTTCATGGTAAAATGAGATGAAATTAGATGAAAATGTACATCAGAATTCACCGTGGTATTGAACCCTGGTGTTAAGATAAGCCAGCTGTCTACACCGCACGGGCTCCAGTCAAGTCAAGGCAATTGGGCATTATTGACAGACATGCCAAATGCAGTACATTGCATACAGTGACTGGAAATCACGTTCCCTGGTCATAAAGTGCAAGGACGGACAAGACGGGCGTGTGCGCTTGTATAATAAACGGTGTATAATAAATAATTACAGAATGTATATAATGCAATGATGGAAGCAACAGTATGTACAAACAATAATACATAAGCAAAGAAATCAATGTCAAATATAACTGACTAGTACTTGTAAAAGTGCAGTAAGGGTGCAAATGGCAGAAAAGTACCGGTGAACGGTAGTGATGAGTTATGTACGTGTTAAAATTAATGTAGGCCTATACTGCAATGTGCAAAGGATAGCTAATAAAACGCAATGATAAATACAGGCAATTGCTGGATAGCTGGAGTCCATATATAGCTGTACAACACAGAAAACATGCCAATTGTAGCTGTGAGTTTATGGATAATGCTGGTTACAGTCAGTCATAATTGGTGGTTTAGGAGACTTTGGGGGTTGCCAAAAAATACACCAGCAATGGAGAGTTGATAGTTGATAAGATCAAGTCTGTTGCCTCTGTTATACCGAAATCGAACATGTTGCACGGTATATGTGCCAACTCATTTAAGAGGACATCATCACGACCAGGAAAAGGCAGACACAGCCTCTGCAAGTTAGTCTCCCCATGGCATTTAAGGTGGTTTCGCCAGTAAATTCAGAATGCAAGGTATTTTGACATGATTTAATTCATCAGTTGTTATGATTTGACATTCTTTATTAATAATTTTATAAATTTCTAACTTTTTTATAATACGCAAATATGCGTAGGTTTCATCATTCAGACACGCAGTCAGACGTATCGCCATTGGCTTACAGCCGTTCCTAATTGCGTTTGCAGTTTTAATAAATAACTTTAAAATAAATTGTTTTCCCTGCTGCACCGAAATTGCACCGAACCGTGACCCAAAGACCTAAGTATGTACCGGACTGTGAATTTTGTGCAACGTTACACCCCTAAATACAATGTGAATTAAAATAAAGAAACAACCCAATTTTAAACGAACCAGTAACACGTTTACAGGTTATTTTCTACTGCACGGTAGTGCGCATAGCTAAGCCCATGTCTCTTTTCTTTCTTACCGTTTTAATTCTAACTACGGCTTTCCTGGGCGTCCTAAGTTCGCCTCTTTTCTTACTGGCTTTCCCACTTAAGGCGAGGAGACAGCGATAATGCCCGACACGCGTAGCGACGTGAGGAAGAGAAGCGAGCAGCGCAGCCACGGCTGCAGCGCACTCCAGGGCCGGCCGCAGCCACGCTTCGACATGCTTTCGGTTGCAGGTTTGGTATTGCGGCCTGTTGATTCGGGTACGTGCAAATGGGCACAAACTTACAAGCGGTGCTGACCAAAATGAATTAACCGAATGCAAAGAAACCCACGTGGTAACAGACGAGAGATGCCTTTACATGTTAAGCATGTTTTCAGGCATTCAATCAAGAAGAAATAAACACCCATGAAGTACATACTTTAGAAATATATGGACTGGTAATTACAGAAATCATTAAACACGTCATTAAAAATCTTACATTATGCACACTACGGTTTTAACAGGTAACTTATTGGTAAACAAAATGAAATAACCGAATGCAAAGAAAGCGACGTGATAACCGAACAACTCTTACTTTGAATTATCTATCTTAAAAACGTGTTTTAAATGGCTTGAAATCTGGTATCATTGTATTAGGATGATTTGTAGAGCATATTGTCAAGACATCCCAGTCCATTACGCCGCATTCCAAACCATATGGCCTGCCTTCTACGTGCCATCTTTCTACTTAAATTAGTGAGATTAAATCTACTTTAATTTTGCTAATCTACTTTAAATCTACTTCTGTCTATTATAGTTTTAAACCTTTGCCTCCTGTAAGTGCGCAAATACACCCGTCGTCCACATTCTCTGTGAATAAATAAGCACGACTTTTTTAAAATTTACGTTAAATTGCCCTCTCAGCATGATGTTACATTGCAGCTTTATAAGCATTTAAGTCGGCCTAGCACGCTTGTCCATCAGATAGCAGCATCTGCATTGGTGTTTTTTATTTTAAAGTACCAGTAAATTGTGTTTAAAAAGAAGGGCAGTTGTAACATGTTCATTAGTACTGTACATCCATTCATCCCATGGCCTTCAACAAAGACCTTTTATAGTTTAGCTTCACTGTATTTTGAAAACATCACAACACCTCATCAATCAATAATTGATTACATACTACAGATACACAACTACACACTGCTCAGTCCTAAAGACAATAAAGTGCCAATAAAGAACTTAGAAAGATCAATAAATAAAATGAAAGCCAACTCATTAAAAAAAAACTGCAAAAAGAATAATTTCAAATCATGATGGGGTACATGGACTTGGTGAAATAATCTCAGGATCAGTCAGCAACTTTTCACTAGGGACTTGTGCAACGATGTGTCCGACAGGCAAAATTAGATAAGAAACCTCTTCAGTTTCCCCTTGACAGAAACTTGAAAACGACTCTAGAACTAATGACAGTCATACTCATTTTTCTGCATCAGAACAACACTACCTTACACAGGACCCAGACGATGCGTTAGAAATGCCACACGCTCAGGAGCACTAAAGTAGGGCTGAACGTGAACAACAGTATCTGGCTCTTTCTGAAGCGACAAGCTCCGTGTGCTACAGAGGAAGGGGCCCAGTTTGGACCAGTTCAACACTGATAACCAGCACTCCCTTGACAGAAAAAAAACATAGGGCCTACACACACTGATATACATCAACACAAACCAAACTGGCTTCTTCCAAAACCATTACAATAAAACCCACAGAAATGTCTGTAATGTAAAAATAAAAATTCCTCAATGAAAGCAGAAAATATACAGATTAATAATGGTTTATTGGCTTGTGGATTAACGAATGGCGACAGCTTTTGTTCAAGTCAGGAGCAGCTACAGTATATAGACTATGGGACTCCAGAGAGATATTTTAGTATACATAAGCCATCAAGCCTTATAAAGAATTGGAATGAAGATTTAGGTCACACACTTAGTGTAGTGTAGTGTAGACAGATAGCATTCTTAGCCTGGGTTTTATTGAACCAGTATCAGAAAGTATTCACTAATAAGCACTTTAAGCACTTATATAAGTTGCTCTAGCTAGGGGTGTCTGCCAATTGCTATATATATATAATGTAGTGTAGCTACAAAGAAAACAAGGTGTATCTGGAAGGGTGTAAGGTGGCACTGGGTGATTCTGACTCGTCGTGTATATTACTGTAAGTCTTGTGTAAAGGGTGTGCATCTAGTGTATATGCACAGGTTTTAATATGATTCGGGTGCTGTGTTTTTTGGCAAGTTTTAAGCAGGATGTCAGATATTCTAAATCTAAGGAAGGCCTGTTAACAGCCTGGCTGGGGTGTGGCAGAGTGCTAGTGTTGGCCTGGGTCAGGCGGCGTGACGGCGTTGGGTGTCAGGTCACGGCACTTACAGACACCGTCGGTTTTGTCTGCCGTGCGAATCCAGGCCACCTGCCTGGTCTCCATGATGACCTGCACCGTCAGACGCTCCACCCTCTGGCGGAATATCGTCATCACAATGCCCATCTCCAGGTCCCGCTTAATGATGCTCTTCTTGTACTCGGTCATCTCCCCCATTTGGCCACACCCTGCCATCTCTACTCCTGAAAGCGATCAAATAAAACCTCTCAGTGAACCAGTCCGACACTGATCAGAAAGAACAACACTAGTCTACACTAGTACCCTGTATATACCTGGAGACTGCCTGTCAGCGCCAGTGTCTAGAATTTGCACGTAAAGCCCCAAATTTCCCTGAAAGGAATAAAGCAGGAGCGATTAGAGCATACGTGGCACCCACAGCCAGATACGATTTGTCTGTGCATCTCGTCCCGGTTACGAGTTTGTCTCAAGCCCCATGCAAACCTTTATTTACATTGCAAATGAACAGGAGCAGCTGCCTGTGCTTCTGGTATTGAGTCCTTCAACACTAGTGAAGCATTAACTCAGAAACATTTCAATATTCTCACTGCAGGAAACCTTTGTGCTCTTACAGGACAGTAACGTTTTAGTCTGCTAGTCTGTTGCTATTCATGTGGCAGGGAAAATTAAGCAGAACGTTTACCAATTTCGCCCACCCCCCACCCAATGAAGACCACAATTAAGTCACATCATCAAAATATAACGTATTATCGGACCTTAACTCAAAATCTGCGGCAGAAAATGCACCTTTCTCATAATCTTTTTCTTGAACCACAGGTAGCCTATAAGAACGCGTTTTAACTCATAAGATTTTTAACTCATAAGAACTCATAAGAATATCGTTTTAACTCATAAGAATATATGTTGGACTTGAGACCCAAGGGTTGTATATTAAAAAAAATATGAGTTAGTCACAAAAAAAGTTCCAAGCTCTATGAAATTAAGAGTGAAACTAGAAACTTTGAGAGAAGAAAACAAACAAATAAAACTATACGCTTGGTAACTCATTTAATAACGGTTGTCATAACCGGAAAAGTGGTGGGCTAGTTTCGTTTAGTTTTAGCACACATTTTTTTTCTTGGTCCGAATTCAAGAAACACATTAGATAAACAAAAGCACTTACCACAATGGATAAATTAATTAACAAGATAAAAGAAAATTTTAAAGTGACAAAGGCACCCAACACCCCCTCCCCGAAACGCACACGCACATTTTGCAAAACTGCACGCACTGAATGATTACAAAAACAGAGCAATGAAGTTTCAAAACTCACCTTAAATCTGAAAAAAAATCTATATATATATATATATAACCTATACAAATATTTCCCAAGTAAAGAACTTCATGTTTTAATCTAAAATGAAAAATGTCTTGGTTTATTAACGAACTTTGCCCTGTCACAGAATGGTCAGTTCCTCTATCCGTTTATAAAAGGAAGTAAACTTGCCCAGTAGTAGGATAGGAATAGCTGTAATAAAGAAATACGGAAGTCTTGAACAGTTAACTATGCAAAGTCCCGAAAGACTACGGGCAGCTCTTCCCCATCCTGTTCCAGCCCATGCCTGGCTCATATGCAGGGCGATAGCTCACCAGATACATTCATTACCGACTCGAGCGAGCAGCCGAAGTGCCCAAAATTCGACTGTCACCGGGGACCTTCTATTCATAACGCGCCCTCGGTCTCAAGTGACAGAAATTGAAAGCACCTGCGCAAGAAACGGAAGGGCAGCGCTATTCTTCTGAAGCGGCTTCAGAAACACAATGCGATATGCTCCGTGCCATGCTGGTCGTCTGCTGCAGTTAGCTTTTCACCTTTAACAACAGTACGATAAAACGGTAATCTCACAGGTATGCGTGTGCGTGGTTAAATAAAACGGATCAAATGCGCTGATGAGAGGCAAATAGATCTATCTTTACCTTCGTTCATTTGGTCTTAGCACTGCCACGGGTAATTTAAAAACTGATTTTTTCTTGAAACTGTAGTGTGATTTTTGTCGCCAAGTGAATTGAAATTGCATTAGCCCACCTAATACTGCTGGTCCACGCACACTATGACATAAAAAAAAATAAACGAACAAATAAATGCGATAGAATATAATACAATACAGATGCGTAATTGTGGAAAAACAATTAACAACTGAACTGAAACAAAAATTGGGGCAGTTTTGGGGGTCAAATGCCCAAAGGCAGGGAGGATTCCCTGATGGTGGTATCTCCAGCTGGCCAATGGCACTGCAGAGAAGTAGAGGATCATATGAGGGGTGAGTTTTGCTCTCACCCTCAGTTCTGCCACCACTTCCGGCATGTTTAGGGACATCCCTACCACGGATTCCACTTCTCTAATGAGCTCATTCTGGGCAGCACCAGACCACTACAACTTGGAAGATGGCAGAGGCAAAATAGAAGTATGTTGAAGACAGTAAAGTCCTGCAAGTTATTTGTTGTGCTGCACAACAAAGTATCTGTAGGTATTCACCATTTCCACAAATTCCCCACATAGTGATCCGGGAGGGGGCCCTTCCCGAGTAATGGCCTTCCACCATCATTGCAGTAGTCTTCCTGTCGCAAAAAAAACCCACATAAAATCCATTAAAAGCATTTAAAATGATGGTTTAAGTGTCCTTAAAAACTAAAGGCAGGAGCACACCAATTTGTTTTTTTTTTTTTTTTTTAGTGGCTACCCCTTTCATAAGGAAAAATTTGTTCTATGTGGAGTTCAAGCCAACAATTTTCATATCTAACATCACCCTCCCGTCAATTTGCATGAAATCAGTGGGAGAGAAAGAGACTCCTGTGTGGACACGGCGTGAATAGTTACTTTGCACATAGCAGCCCTTCAGAAGGGGTGCTTGGAAACTCAGCCCACAGGTCACAGTTATGCAGGAAACACAAAGGGCAAGCGCAGCACTCTGCATTGGTAACTGCATGTTTCCAAATAACATATTTATCTCAGGTGACCTATGAGGGAATGTATGGTGAGACTGCATTATCATGCATGTGATCAGTTACAAGTAGTGTTCTTAAAGGCCGATCTCTTGTTGCTATGTATATGGGTGGTATGACAATAAAACCCACTGACTAGTTACCTGTAAATGGCTTAATTTCAGTGATTTCACACTAAATGAGCAGATGCAGTTGTAAAGAGCTTATATCAACATTCTGACGACATTAAAGGCCAGTCCATGAAACTTACCTAGCAAAGTCAGCGATGAGACAAGGTGCCGTGAGTGACCAGGAGTTGTCTGATGTCTGCTTCTCAGTATGGTTTCACCTCAGTTGTGGCTGTGTGTTATAGTTTGTCAAACCTGACCTAGTTTCAAAGCTTGAAGACCAATCTATCTCCCATCGCAATCTTGAACCTGTGCTCACATCACTGATCTATGAGCATACCTGCTTGGTTCATGCAAACAGAGTGCTCAAATTAGGGTGCAATAAAAGTGTGGGTAGGAAAGGACTCGCTGGCTATGCGTTCGCCTGATTTGCTCTCTCTAATTGGTAGTGAATGCTATTGTGTTTTTGGCCTCGTTACACCAAACCACAACAAACAGAGGTGAAGCAGACACATACAGGAACTTGGATGGTGCGCTCAGTGCTCCAGCATGAGAAACGCTGTGGATCGCACCCAGACACACACTGCAGTGCTGCCCCCATATCCACAGGGGCACACTCTTCATTCCTGCCAGTAACTTGAAATATTTTGAAACAAACAAGCAACTAATGCTGGCTGAAGATGTTTCAGTGGGCTGGATCTATGAGGCCACATGAACTGTGACAGGAAAGTCTAGGACGTCTTTGGAGAAACATGACATGAGTCTAGTCTGTGTTCTCAGCACCTTGATTTCCTCTGCCATCTCTTTTCCATTCCTTTTTTCAACTCTCTAATTCTCTCTCAGGGCTCCTCTACTTCTGTTCCGGCTCTCCCAGGCCTCGGCTGTTGAGGATATTCTCTGGTATCATAGCCTGGTCCTCTGGATCAGCATCCAGGACACTCCTCTACCCCTGGGTCTGAAAGACCCTTTGAGAGGGGATGCTATGAACAAACTAAAAGTGCTTTTCCTTCACTTGAACTGTATGGTGCTTCCGGACAGGCATGCTAACATTCAGAGCTTCATTCCAGCAATGATTTACACCTGGAACTTCTTTAAAATGGACTCAGGAGCACGGTGCTTGCTGTACTGGCAAAGTGTGCACCAATGGTAAAATGCCAATAGAAACATAATAATAGTCATTTAAAAAGTGATCAGTAATTTAAAAAGGGAATGTATTTCTAAATGTCATTAGCAATTGTTTCAGCTTAACCCAACGTGCAAATCTGAACACAGAAACTGTTCTTCTGTTACTTTATGAAGATGGTTCTTTTCAAATCTCAGACATTTTAGGCAAGAACATACGACATGCATCCGTCTGACATGGTCAGGGACCAATGGTCAGACATTATTATTACAACCAGTTGATTATACAGATGTTATTCTACCATCCTTAATGTTGAGGCATTTAAAGTGGCACCAGGACCAAGACTTGTCTCCAGACCCAGCCCTGAATCAGCAAACTATACAAAGCCACAATCAAAATCCTAAATACCTTAAACACCAAAATCAATATGATAAACCTCTCCTGCCTACCATCTAATATGGTCTCCAAGAGGACACATAGATCACACAAGTGGACTGAATGGTCATAGGTGTGTGCCACTAATTAAACGACTCTTTTCAGAGGGATATCGAGTTCTACATCGTTCCCTTTTCCATCAACATATGGCTGACTGCTCTTTTTACATACTCATGCCCCCCCCCATGCCAATCCAACATCTCCCAGGTCTTCCTTTTGCAACCAGGTAAAGAGCAATGAGCGAAATATTCCATTGTTATCAGAGTAAGTGTTAGCAGTGAGAATAACACCAAGTCAGGTGAGGATCACCAGTCAATATCTTACAGTTAGTAAGTTCCTGGTTAGTGGTGAGTGGTTTACAGTTAAATTTCCCCCTGTTTTTGCATCAAGGATTAACGGAGAGATGTGGATAATGAAGCTGAGTAGGGGACCTTATCAAATATAAAGGCAGCCAGCTGACCTGGGACCCCCAGAGGTTTCTGTTTTCTCCCTGCTTGTTTTGGAGTTTTTGGTTCCTCTCCTCCATTGTCATTTGGCTTTCTTTATTTCAATTCTATGTCTTTCCTTTTCCCTGGTTTTTTATTATTCAGTCTTCATGATGTTGTAATGCATCACAACTCAGCCATGCAAAGTGCATTGACTTTGGCTCTGTTGTGAAAGGTGATATATAACAATAAATACATTTAATTGGATCCTCTCCATCCACAGTTATGATACAGAATGAGAAACGAGTAGGAGAAAATGTATACAAACCAGCTCTCTTGAATGTCATCACTACTGCCACCAAGAGGTCACAAAATAGAGCATTAAGAGAGAATTATGACAAGCAACATAAAGGCAAAACAATTAAAAGAGTATTAAGCTATAGCGCTGAGTGATATTTAGACTGATGTCATTGACTATAATGATGAACAAAGTGTTACAAATCCAGCAACAACTCCCATGAAAGGTATCAATAAATATCAGAGTACCAAGGTTGGACTAGGGTTAACAGAACCCACCTCTGGAGGCCTGGAGGTTGTGTTCACTTGGCATATGCTTGATGGCTGAGCCACCGCATAATGCAGCCAAGCTCAGCCTAAACTTACAAGTCCCAACAAATCAGATCTTGGTAATGCTGCAGACACTAGCTTTAGTAATGATGGACTTTGGCTCAACGCTGGAAAAGGAGCTGGTGATGGCAGGACAAGTAGCGTGGACTCTGGAACCATGCCTCTCCATAGAGGGCGGAGTCTCTCATACTCTGGAGTTCCCAGGGCCAAGAGTGAGAGCATCCCAACTAACAGGGAATGTTCCCAGAACTTTGGCCAACATGTAAGCTCTGCACAGGCAGAACCTGAGATGAGGTACAAACCACTAGCCTCTGGAGGTATGAGGCTATTCTGCTGTTCATTGTGGCCATGTGTAACCCTTTTTATAAAAGTATTCACATTCTGTTTTATAGCTGGCTTTACATGTTAAATTATGTCACTTCATGTCACTCTGACACAGTCAAGTGTAGAGTCAGTCTAATAACCTTTTAGGTCACTTGAATGAAAAAAGTGTCATACCTTATGCCAGCATAAACCTATGACAGTCGACATAGCTGACATGTTAACTTGACACAGGAGTTCCCAATGTCAGCATTTATGACAGCCACAAAAAATTGAAAGTTATGTCAGCTGTCATGAAGGGCTTATGTTGGTGTCATGTAGCTGTCATCGATCACCTTTTAGTAAAGTGTTACCAAAATTTATTTTATGATAGTGCTACATGTGTATACTGCAAACATGCCATTCAGCCTCAAGCCCATGACCTTAAATTTGTAAAAGTGTTACCCACTGTTCTATCAAGCTCTGAATTGGTTTGTTACTGTGGCTTTTACTTTCTATCGATCTCGCAGAACAACCTCCAAGGTCTTAATCAGTTTGGCTTCAAAGCAGCTCATTCCACAGAGACTGCCCTCTTAGCGGTCACTGAGAAGCTACATGCTGCCAGGTCAGCCAAACTGTCATCTGTCCTCATCCATTGTTATGATTCTTGGAATCTGTGGCTCGGCATGGCAAACCCCAGCAAAACTGAACTGCTTTTCATCTAAGCTGATTCATCCCCAAACCAGGATCTTGTGATCTTTCTGGACAACTCACTGATCTGTCCTTCAGTCACTGCTCACAACCTTGGGGTTACCATGGACAATCACCTGTCCTTTTCCTCACACATTGCTTATCTGTCCTGCTCATGTCAGTCTGTTCCCTAAAACATCAGAAAGATTTATCCATTTATTTCCACACAGGCCAACAGGTACCTGTTCAAACCCTAGACTGTAACTCCCCCCTAGCGGGTCTGCCTCAAAGCACCATTCGTCTTCTGCAACTGATCCAGAATGCTCAACATGTTTTCAACTTTCTCACTCCACACCATTGTTACACTCCCTCCACTGGCTTCCTGCAGCTGCCCGTATTAGATCCAAATGATGCAAAGCCCAAAATGGTCCTGCACCCTCTTCAAACAACGCCTAAAGACCTACCATTCCAGAAGTACTTGGCTTAGCACTTCCAGTATTGTACTAAAAAACCCTATATTTCCCAAGAGAGTT
Source organism: Petrocephalus schoutedeni (assembly GCA_026780765.1). Taxonomy (NCBI): domain Eukaryota; kingdom Metazoa; phylum Chordata; class Actinopteri; order Osteoglossiformes; family Mormyridae; genus Petrocephalus; species Petrocephalus schoutedeni. Next base: position 18,626,349 of record JAODKL010000017.1, read on the forward strand.
TTGACAGGTAGTATGCTTAACCTGGGTTCATCATCAGAAGGTATTCACTAATGGTGTCTCTACACACTTACGTAAGTTGCTCTGGCGTCTGCCAAATGCAGTGAATGTAATGTATTGTAGGCTATATTCTTTGCTGTAAATGTGGTAATGGGTCAACATTCTGGGAATGTCAGGAAAACTGGACACTTTGAATGTTTCCATGGCTCGATTGTAACATTTGGTAGTTAGTGTCACCTCTTTGCGGCTGTTGCTTGTTTTAGGATGCACCAAACCACAATTCAAAGTGGTCAGCCTTCTCACAGAATGCGGGTGAGGTGCCTGAAAGGGGTTACTATAGTGCCCCTAGTATTGTTGTGACAACACACTCAACAAGATAAGAAAAATGGGTTTTGACGAACGACGAAAGCGAATGTACCTGGAAGTCGTTTTAGAATGAGAGCAACATGACAATATTTCCAAGAACAAGGTGCATCAACAATCAGAGACACAAGCAGTAAGTCACATTGCACCATCTTCTTGAGTTCCTGCCTTCTACAGCAGAAGTTATCAGACCACATCATCGCTGATGCACAAACTTGTCTTGGGAATCAAGCTGCATAATTTTAACGGTCTCTCTGGACAGTACAATCTAAAAAGGGCCAGCTTCCTGTCACTGAAAGATAACTTCCTAATACCCTAATAACATGGTTGCTAAACATTGTGTGTTTTTGGAAAGAAAAAAATTCTTGCACGCTCATTTGGTAAAATGTGAGAGAAGTGTCAACATTTGCATGCACTTTTCCTCCTGAGCCCTCTATCCTGCGATAGGCCTCTGGTGCCCGATGCACAGCACCTGCCCTGATGTGTTCGGGGGCTTGCGTGCCTCCTAGCATCCCAGCTTCCTGGAGCCGCACCCCTCCCACTCGAGTCAGTGATGACGTTAACAGGCAGTTTCCTCACCCACCCCCCCCCCACCCCACAAACACACACACATATGCGGTATGCTGGCTTTGTTGATGGCACGGATGCTAAGCATCTGTAGGAGGAGTCATCTGCAGTGAATGATGTACAATTCATAATCTTATAAAAATGGAATCAGGCAGCGCTACAGCCGGGGGAAATGTTAGTCTGGTTTAATTTATTCCTACCTGAAGCATGCTTCACTAACAGTACTTGCCAGAATTCCCAGCTTCCCAAGGCACCCATGAGTACTGTGGCCAAGTCTAACCTAATCATAATCATCCATATATCTAAGGCTCTTCTTCAAGCAATAGGAGAAAAATGGTGCAGATATTATAGTAGCAAGTGACAGCCAAAGGCAAACAGAGGAAATGGGGACAGGTATTATGTAGAATCCACCAAAGAAAAGCGATTCAACAGTGCAGATAAATTACCACACGATTTCCATCATATCACATGCCAGCAAGATTCCCCTAAAATTATTCAATGCAGATGAGAGGCCTATGCGGAAAGAGAATTGCCAGAGGTACAAGCCGGAATCAGGGAAGGACAAACAAGAAGAGCAAATTCATGATAACTGGCGAAATCAAAATGCAAGCCTTTGATTGTGCCAACCATGTCAAACTATGGAGGGGGAATAGGTGTACCGGGGCATCTCGCTGTCCTTTTGGTGAATCTGTAAAATGGACAAGAAGCCACAGTAAGGGTGGATTATGGTTGGTTGGTGAAGAAATTAGAAGTTATGCAGAACATATGATGGGAGATGATGGAATAAGACAACTGTGGAAGGAAGGAAAGGAAAACAGACAAGTTTGATTCTCGATCACATCAAGCATGAACCTGACTTTGAAGCGCCAGTGACTGTGCTGGACCATTTTGGGTATATCATGGTAGGAGGCCAAACACTGAAGAAGAGCAAATTTGAAAGTAATAATAATAGTAATACTATTACTAGTAGTAGTAATAGTAAGTAATAATGATGAGCAAAAAAAATGGATAGACTCCATCATCACAACAATGAAGTAGATGCTGTCAAGAAGCCTGACGGACCACACAAGAGATGGGACATTTCAGAGGAATAGATCAAAATCAAAAGATGTTTTTTTTTTGTGGAATTGTCTTCATGCTAATGCTTTTTTGTAACTTTGTTTTCTGCTGGTTGAGGAAGTGGATGCGCTTCATTGATCATGAGAAGAAAAAAAAAATCACCCTCTGCAAACATTCTGCACCCAGTTTAAGTAAAGTAATAATAATTAAAATGAATAAATAAATATTACCACATTTATCTCAGTTGCGCTCAGTCATACCTTACAAGATATATACAGAGCAGGCATTGCTTACATAAATTAAATGCCTTATTTGTTTAAAATAATAAGCCATTCAGTTATAAGTTATAATGTTTAACTGCAGTGTCAGTAAACAGTGTGCATACATTATAGATAACAGTACACTACATGTTGTAACAGTGTCATGTCATAAACGTGCAGAGTTTGATTGTGAAGCCTATCCATTAGTCTTACTGCTGATGCAAAACCCAGAGGCAGTGAGCCTGGACTGTGTTCCAGGAGGTACAGGAATCAACAAATTGGGGACAAGTGACTTCAGTGATCGGCTATGATAGAATAAGCCGCACGTATGAAAAATGAAGTCAGGCAGTGGAGAACCCACATTTTTACAATAATCTAAAAAAATGAAATGATTGTGGCAATAGGATTGGTCGGGAAGGGACAGACTGAGAGCCATGAGGCTGAGCAGAAGCAGGGGAGAGAAGAACTGTCCTGACTGAGCTTGCTAGCAAAGCAACAATATGGGAATGTCAGACATTTGTGAGCGTACAGCTACAAGGGCCGTGGCAGGAAGCCGGGGGGCTTTTTCTGTTCATTGAAGCAGATCTGCTTCCTCAAGCAACTGAAAAAAAAAAGAAGAACGAGGCAATATTTGTTTTATTTAAAAAAATTAAACATTGCGAACGCATTCTGCCAGGCACATTTACAGAGCATTGTAGAAATAAGATTCTGAAACAATTTTAAATTGTTCTACTGGTTTGAGGTTAGGAAGTGTTTGCCGTATTAAAACGACAGTCAGTGGGAGGTGCCCACAAAGACATAAATAGAAATGAGTATGTGTGTTTCTGCATGCGGGTGTCTGTGCGCGTAAACCGTAACTTTCAATAGCAGCACATGCTGGGCCTATACGTGTTCTTGTAAATTCTAGGCCTTGCAGCTCTTTATATGCAAAACACATTAAGGGCGAGGGAGTATGCACTGATATCACAGGTACATATACAATTAGCAATCATTGTCCCGTGTTATAATGCACTAGCAAACCTTTTAGGTGGACACTGGTAAGGCCTCAAGGATTTTACCTGGATCCAGGTAACCTGAGAGTGGTGGATGCTGGGAAGGTTATTCCAGCCCAATGTCACTTGTAGAAGCCGGTGGTTTTCACTGGCTACACTGTGCATAAGCCGGAGGTTCTCATTGCCTACACCATGCAGAAGCTGTGAGACTGGGTCAATATTAAATGATGGCCAACACTTTAGCATCTTTAAACACACACTAACCAGAGGCTGCTATAGGCTTCAGTTTGTTGCTGCTTCACTCGTCTTGCAAAAGTATGCCTCTGGGTCTGTTTAAAATGACAGTTTTACACAAAAACGCCAGTGGTGTGACCTTTCCTGGCACCACAACCAGCAACATGCTTTATTCTAAGACATCAAAATCTGATTATAAAGGCCCCTGAAAAATCCATCGATGACATGCTAGAACTTGTATGGGTCAAAATGAGTCAGGACACCGCACGCTCCTCGTTCGCCTCTCGAGAGACAAAGTATGGCTGCCCACGAGCGTCAGTACTGGAGCTGTAATATTGGGTTCCTTTGTAGGATTCGGCTCCCTCTGACTCACTCACTACACTGACCCAGGTCTGTGGCTCACTTCAGTCAGTGTTGCCGAATCGCTAGCCGAAATGTTTGTTTTGCATAGAAGGAAGTATATGTGGCTTGTGACGGGAATCAATGCACTTTGAAATAAACGACAAAGTATCAAGACAAGGCTACCAGAGTGGCAAATATTTATTTCGGCACACACCAAAAAGGAATCATACAAAATGTAAACACACATGACAAGAAATGGAACAAAAGTACAAAATGTGCTAATTGCTTATAGCCAAAAGGCAAAAAATAAAATGTTAAATATAAAATCACTAACCAAATGGAAAAACAGCTAATTGTGCAAATCAGAAGTTGGCCAAGAATAAAATTCTAAAATAATGCATATGCAAAATGTTCAAATCACTTTTAACATAAATGTGCAAATTACTTTTAACCTAACAAATGTGTTAAATATAAGAACAACAGCAAATGGAAGAAAAATGCTAAATGTGCAAACTGCTGAGCATATAGGCTAAAAATTAATCATCCATAATTTCAACATGGCAGCTTACACAGTCAACAATATGAAATAGCTTCTCTATTTCATAAATACTTCAAAATGTTTATTTTATTAAATGTATTATTAGCCATGAATGTAATCACACACGGTCTTTCATGTGAAGGGATAAATGTCTAATTTCCATGAACTTTTGAGCTCAGACAACAACAAAACAGCGTGTTCGTGGAGGCAGCCATGTTTGTTCTGAGATGTGTAGCTTGATCGGGAAATTTGTGGGCCTTGCACCTCAGAATTCGTCGGGATAAACGAACGCACGAACGTGTGATCCGGGTGCGCCCTAACCCGCTCGGGTGCGCGTTCCGAACCAGCTGTATGATTCTGGCTGTAGAGTATGGCGTTAAATTAGTGTCAAAACTATGGCAAGCCAAAACGGCCAAAAATCGCACCTTTCTAACGCGTTTCTTGCCATAAAGACGTGTAAAAAACGTGCGCTCAACCTGTCATGACGCGTCTGACACTACAAACGCAATGAAAAATGTGCGTTTTAAATGCTCACAGAACTCGCGTAGAACTCTGACCTGTTTTGTGACTATCCTCGGTGTGAATCCATCCAATTTCAATATTCCGTGTTGAGTGTCTTGGCCTACCCTTTGTTTTGTATGAGGTTTGTGGTTCCTCTTCCCCTTTGTCTTTTTCCCTAAGCTTTTCAAAAAGGCCCAGTTTCTGTTTTGAGGAGGGTGTCTGATGCCTGCAAAAATTAAAGAGCGCAATGCTGTCTCCATATGAGGGAAGGTAATTGGCCAGTTCTGCATCCTCCATGAGCATGGCGACATCTTTGTCAACCTACAAGAGGAGAAGGAACAAATATGTTAACTTATATTCAAGGGATTCATAGAAGAATGTCACCAATTCATAAATGTATAGAAATATCACAAATAAAATTACTCAAAAGAAAAAAATCACAAATGAAATAGCTCAAAAGAGAATTTTAACTATCAATTATCTAGGTCCATACTTCATTATAATTATATAATGGCTTCAGGCAAATGCACTCAAAACAGCTAAGATGTACTATTCTTTGTTCAGGCTTAGACATTTTGGACAGACTGTTCACGCATGAAACTATTTTGTCTGAAACAACAAATAACCTGGTACACACCGGCCATTGGTGTTCCCTGAAAAACACTTTTAAACACTTAAAAAAAAAACAGTGATTCATATCTAAGACTGCATGTGAATACCCAAGCAATTTTACTGAGACATACAGCTCTACACTTATTGTAAATTACACTATATCCTTGCTATTACACTGGAATTTTGTTATAGTGAACAAGAAATGTCAAATATATCATATAGAATAATAATCATTAAGGATTTGTTAGTCTGGAATTCATATTGACAAAACATCAACCATTCTCCTTTTGTTGGGCTTACACCTTATTGCTATATATTGCTATTTTATAATAAAATGTTGAATATCTCATATAACTGAATATCAATTGAATGATGTACTGAATGCGAAAAACAATTTACCCATCGTAGAGTCTGAAATATCGTAACACAGTCAATCGTAACCCGGGGAGCGTCTGTATATATGTGTGCAAATGACTGAACATTCGTGTTCTAATCAGGATAATACCTTTTGCTCTTGCATCAAATTAATGACTTCTTCTGAGACGCCCCTGTCTCTTAGAAAGGTTACAACATCGGACAGTTTGGACTCTGCCATTATGGAACTGTGGAATAAATAAACCAACATTAATAGGCTATAATAAGGTAACCATGAAGTCAGTCCAGAAGGTAAAGAATATATATGAACAACAAACTTAAAGCATGTTATTGTACCTAGCCTTGTTTATGTGTTGTTTTTTAGGCTACTACATCGATTTATCATCTGTGACCCCCTGCCTCCCCCCGACAATGACAACCTTAAACGTGCTCTTTATGGCAAGAAACCTGTTAGAAAGGTGAAGATTTTTGGCCCTTTTGGCTTGCCATAAGGATGGGGTTTAGAGGGAGCTAACCGGCGGATTCACTCATGGCTGTGTGCGATCCGGGTGCGCAGTTCCGAACCGGCTGTATGATTCCGGCTGTAGAGGAAGCTAACCGGCGGATTCATTCATGGCTGTGTGCGATCCCGATGCGGGGTACCGAACCGGCTGCATAGGGAGCTAATTCACTCATGGCTGTGTGCGATCCGGGTACGCAGTGTTGCCAACTATTTCCAATGAAAAGTAGCTAAAGCCTGCCCGAAAAGTAGCTAATGTTGCCAGATGACGTCACGCATAATCTGCATATCAGGGACGTCATCACGTAGTATCTGACAAGCGTAAGCCCGTCATGTCTCTACTCTCCGAGGCGCCGTGTATTATATTATAT
>JAODKL010000017.1:18633158-18644870 GCA_026780765.1 Petrocephalus schoutedeni
ACTGGGCCGGATTCGAACCCTGGTCCCAGAGGTGTGAGGCGACAGTGCTACCCACTGCACCACCGTGCCGCCCCTAGATTTTAGTTATTCATGTTTAAAATAATGTAGCATGAGAAAACTACCTACTAAATAAAATGTTTACTAAATATATTAAAATATATATTTTACTAGATATAATATTTTTACTAAATATATTATTTAGTTTATGCTTTTCACAGAGTATGTCACGTCCATGTACTAGTTAATGCGTAGCAGCTAAGTGATTAATCTCCTTTAGAAATGTGTAAAATATATCATTTTAAGTTTTAATATATATAAACAAGGAACGCCATAATACTCAAAGTTAAATAAATATGTAAACATTTCAATAAATAAATATCATAACAGAAAAAAATATATGAATTTTATAAATAAAATTAAAATAATTAAATGTTATTTTAAAAAAATCAATAAAAGGTATTACTGTCACAGCAAGTAGAGGAGGAATGACCCACAATGCAGTGTGATGTGAGAAACCTCTCATAGGGGAATGTTTTTATTAGGAAAACACACACCAGACTAGGAATCAGAACAAGCAACAATGACCCGACAAAGAACACTGGACTGAGTGACGCTTAAATGCGGAGGTGACAAGGGAGAGAACACAAGGCAGCTGTGGATGGTTAACAAAGGGGCAAAGGTTAACAAAGGGCAGGACTGACAGGCCATAGGCGTGGCTGATTTAGCCACACCCTAGGGAAGACAAGGATCAAACAGGTGGAGCAGACTGGACATGACAATTACATTTCATAATATAATGCAAATGTTTTACTAATAATTCAAATTCGATTTCACCTGTATTCCTAATGTATTTCTGAATGAAGATTTTCTGAACCAGCTTTTTATTTCATAATGCCACTTAATAGCAGTGCGCTTTGTCAATCACTTTGGGGGGGGGGGGGGGGGGGGGGGGGGTAGGTGAGCTTGTGATTTGCCATTATTCAGCCCAGCAGATATAGATAGTAGTTTGAAAAATCCCAGGAAGCTATGGATGATGTTAGAGAGGTGAGTAGCTGAATGTGTAGATTAGCGGCCCAGTCATGCCAAATCGCTTACCCCTATGGAACACTGTCAGGGTATATACCTTGAGACAGAATATTTGTCAATGCAACATCTTTCTGATCTATCTATCTCCACACAGTATCTTTGACCCTCTAGACACATTAAAAATGGCAGTCTTTAGGTGGCATAAAAATACACGTTTAAAAAAGACATGCATTTTTACAGTACACAGCATCAACATGGTACAAATGTATGTGTTTAAATACAAAATATATAGAAATATATTTCTATTTAAGGGCAAAGGGTTCAGTCTGTAATGCATACATTGGCTGCCATATAATAATATTTTAGCTAGTAATAACCAATGAAATATGAATGTGAAAATTTCAACAAAGAGGTTCATTGTTTTGTCTCATATGCTGAATTATAGGTCTTACTCTGAGCAAGTGAAGTAATAGGAGCAAAGTAGTCATGGCCAGAGTGGGACTGGATTGAACGCACATTCTTGCCTACACACTTTAATTTTACATTTGTGTCATTTTTACTGGCACCTTTCACCAAATTTTTACTGGCACGTTTCACCAAAATTAATAAAGCTTGGAGCAGCTTTGACACACTAAATTCAGTGCACATTAAATATATAATATGTGCAAATTCCAAAACATATTTAATAAATCACTTCTTATACAATTTCTTTTTCTTGAGTTTGTGTGGAACATTAATGAAGTGCACCTTGGCATTGATTCCATGCAAATAGATTGTGACAGTCTGATATTAATCCAACTCCTCAGCAGATTCATACTTATTTTTGGCATTGTAGAGAAAAAGATGCGTTGTTATTCATAGTGCAGTTTACTATACAGTGCCCCATTTGGTACTGACATAAATCATATTGTCACAAGCCACAGAATGGCAGGCACAGGAACAGGAACAGGTGTTCGGGCAAACAGACAGGTTTTTTTTAGGGAAGAAACAACAAAGGAACAAAATTTCAGGGGATCAAGACTGGGAGCATGGAAAAAAGGCAAGCAAAGGGGCAACCGTCCGAACACATGCAGGGAATGACGTCAATGACTGGACTGGGGAGCACAAGGCTGAGAACACCACTGATGAGGCAGCAAACGAGAGGCAGCTGGAGGTACTGTTTAGGTAACATGATGGCTGAAAGGAGAGGCAAGACAAATAATTAACATTAATCAACAATAATTAAATGATTAACTAGGGAGAGAATGGTAGGGATGGAAGCAGGGCATGACACATAAACTATATTGCCAAAATTACTGGGACACCCCTCCAAATCATTGAATTCAAGTGTTCCAATCACTTCCATACCCACAGGTATATAAAATCAAGCACCTAGGCATGCAGACTGCTTCTACAATAATTTGTGAAAGAATGGGTCGGTCTCAGGAGCTCAGTGAATTCAAGTGTGGTACTCATTTTGTTTTATTTCTTCACCTCCAGTCATCATTGTTATTGTGTATAGACTCCCTGGTCCCTAATTTTCTAGCTATCGAAATTTTCTAAAGGAGTTTGCAGACTCCTTAACAAATCTGTTGGTCACTACTGACTAAGCCGTGATTGTTGGTGATTTTAATATTTGTATGGAGAATGACAGTGATCCTTTAACAGCAAAGATTGCTGCTATTGTTGACTCTGTTGGTGAGCACCAGAATGTAAAGACATCCTTGCAGAACTAGCAAAACAACAGATAGCTAGCCTTCTCGTAATCAAAGGACTCGAAATCCATCAACCAATAAAGGTTAGATTGGTACACCTTCACTTCAGCAGATCTTCTTCCTGACACTTTCTTCCTCATGTACATTGTTATTTTCCCATTCCCACATGTTTGATTAAAGAAGAATTACGTATGCTTTGCATATTGCCAGTTCTTTTCACATTCTTGACTTTGAGAAAACTTTCTATCTCCGTCTCACTGTAGAGGTTCTTAAGCAGGTTGTGGCGTGAAACTCTACGGGCATATAAATATATGCAAATATGGTGGTGTTTGCGAGAATTGTGACTTGCTCACTCACTGACAGTGCTTTTTTGATGTTTGAGTTTTCTTAGGCAATGTTAGAACTCACTTGCACCACTGCACCTACTGTAAATCTTTTTTGACGTTCACCCACTGACACTTTTACTTGCATATGAGAGTGAAATGGCCACACTGAGCCCTTTAACATTTGAAATACAATATGACTTTCCATTGGCCTCAGTTTTCAACCTTACATCTGAAGCCTCAAGAAGGGTTCCCATCTTTGATTTGCAAAAAAAACTTTTTTTTTTCTTTGCTGGTTTGGTGTTAAGCCATTTTTATACATATATTATATATATACTATATTATATACCATATTGTACTCTTTCATATACTAATATTTGTTCAACTGTGGGGTCATGGCTGTGGATGCGCGCAGCGGTTGGTAGCCAATAAGGTAAGCATTTGTATTTCTGCTACCAACCAAATAAAACTGTAGGCATGGCCAGTTGTTATTATATTTTACCCATTTCTACAGACACGGGATTGGATGTATAAACATAACCAGGAAGAAAAAAGAATAGCAGTAGAAGGAAACTAAGTGAGGATTTGTTTGAAACTAAATTATGTACATTTTTACACAAAACTGGGACAGTTCGTGTCCCGGGAATGAATATCGATCTTCCGGGACAGTTGCTCAAAAACAGGACGAAACCCTAGGTGGCAACCCTAGCCTCAAGTGAAAATGAATTTGGACAGGTAACTGTGAACATGGTGGAATTGTTTCGCAGCACTCTTGATCTTATAGCTGCACTTTAGGAGATTGTAACACTGATTAGCACTACCCTGTAAAGAGATCTTGGTGTCCTTGGTGGTTGATTCAGATCTATGTTTCGATGCTCATATAAGAAGATTTACTAGAACTGCATTCTACCATCTATAGAACATAGCCAACCTTTAGAGATTGAACCAATGATTAGCACTACCCTGTTAAAATTGTTAAACTCTTCTCAGGCTTGGATATGTTCCAAAAACTTTTAAAATGGCTGTTATAAGACCTGTTCTCAAGAAACCAAATCTTTCCCTTAATAAAAATATAGCTGAATTACATCAGTCTGGGTTGAGACCAAACCATAGCACAGAAACAGCCATAGTCAAAGTAATGAATGATTTGCTTATGGCTTCCAATCGTGGCTGTATATCTTTGTTGGTGTTATTAGATCTAACTTCAGTATTCGATATTGTGGACCATTAGTCCTTTTGTCTGCCCGAGTCCTTCCCTGTTCTGATATCCCCATTTTCAGACCCCTCCCAGGCTAATTTATTTCACTGGTTTAAAATAAAGTCTGTTTCATTTCTTGTTGCACCTGCTCCCAACTCTCTGATTTCCGTTTCACAGCATGTAGGCATTACGGGGCCAGCTCTATTGTTTTCACTCTTATTTAACTGATTGTTACTAGTTTATGTGGTCTATGTAACCAACAAATCTTCCAAACCCAGTCAAATGTGGTGTCCCACAAGGATCAGTGCTGGGCCCACTACTGTTCACTTTATATATGCTACCACTTCTTAAGATTATTAGAAATCATGGTGTTGGTTTGCATTGTTATACTGATGATGCACTGATGATGTTATCTGTATCTGTTAAACCAGGTGATGCATCCCAGCTTTCTGGGTAAGAAGACTACTAGACATGTTAAACACAGAGAAAACACAAGTGTTGCTAGTTGGCCCTAAGTCTGCTTGAAATAGGTTTAACAACCTTAACCTTGCTGGTCTTCCTACTCAGCTTAACACAGTGATCAGAGATCTTAGTGACCTGGTTGTTTCAGACCTCAGACCTTGTTTCAATGGTTACATAAGTTTTACTAGAACTGCATTCCATCATCTTCAGAATACAGACAAGCTTCAGAAGATACTCTCCTTTCATACATGCCTTTATAGCTTCTTGGCTGGACTACTGTAATGCCATCCTTTCTGGTTGTCCATCTGGATCCTTAAATAAACTTAAGCTGGTACAAAATGCAGCAGCCATCACCTGCCTGCCCCCTGAATCAATACTCATATCTTAAAATTTGGACCAGGTAAATTATGACTTTACCTTTATCCTGTTCATTTGACCTCCTCTGCCGGCCCCTGGAGGATGGGCTCCCCCTTTGGCTCTGGTTAGGGTTAGGACTTCCTCTTCCGGGCCCTGGAGGATGGGCTTCCCCCTTGGGTCTGGTTCCTCCCAAGGTTTCCTCCTTCTAGGGCATTTGTCCTTGCCACTGTCACCTCTGGCTTGCTCACTGGGGGCTTTGGGCAGGGTTGATGTAAAGGGCTTTGTGAGAATGTATAGCTGTGAAAATGCACTATACAAATTGAATTTAATTAATATGTATCTTTATCCTAGGAGGGAAATTCACTTACATACAGCAGTGAAGTGCATGCATTAAAAAAATATTTTACTGTACGTTAATTACTTTAAGAAAATCCCAGGATGGGAATAATATGGAAGACAATCCACAGGTGAAAATCCTTTCAGCTCCATATCTGCAGAGGTTGCTTATCCATCCATACGTCTTGCAACTTCTTTTTCTGGTTGGGCATGTGGGGGGCCTGGTGCCCCTACAAGGCACAAGGTCAGGGAACACCCTGGATGGGATACCAGATGTCAGAGGTTGTATCTGAGTCAGTTTTTCATATTATACATAAAGGTGTTTTTATCCTGTTCCCAGAAAATGACAATAATGTCAGTTTTCTTCTGTAGTTTTGCCTCCTGTTCTTCCAGTTTTCATCAGACAAAAGATGGCTCATTGCACAAGACACCTGAGTGAGTGAGGGAGTTTGTCCCCTGATACTGATGGATTCCGTGGGCGACAGCAGTTGATATTCAGATCGTGGGATGTGCTGCTGGAACGGTTAAAGGATCTGTCATTGCAGGGCTGATAAACAAAAATATCCGCTTTCTGTAAACTTTAATATTGTTAGCATTAACCAAAGCTCCCATTGAAGATGTTATCGTCCTTCTGCCATTGGATACCAGAGACAGGACAGGCATTTTGTATTAATGGACTTGGTTTGTTTGTAAGTTATGACTGATTAAAGATAAAGAGATGAGTAGCTAAAGGGAGATATGGCTGAAATTGTGAGGCTTTTAAAAAATGTATGCTGTCATTTTCTGTTTGTTTTTTGCTAGGTTAGTGCAGAGGTTTTTGAAATCTGACAGGGCATGACTGAATACTTTTAATATCAGCTAGGGGGTACTACATTTATACTGGGCTTGTAAACCAAACAAGCAAACAAGTAAGTATAGTGAGTATGACGTTCAAAGTTGTGAAATTATTGCAGTAGCATTCAAATTTTGCATCTACTGACACAATTTATCAGAACATCCCTGCTGCATGTGAGCTCGACATAGTTATGAGGGCTTCCCATGCACAGCCCCCATTCTCTGTCCCCAGTCTCATAGCAAAGCCCCCACACCCAGAGCCTGTCATGCCTTCCGTTAACTGTGAGTATCATCCCAGAGGATTTATGAAAACCTTACCATTCAGATTAACTGAATCAAAGTACTGTGTTTCATTTATTTGTCTGTTTATTTACAGGCCTGTCAAGTCTCACGCATTGACCGTGAGACACACATATTTCAACCAGTTCACACACCATACACTGAAAAGTAAGGGATAACACATGGTCTCCTGGAATATAAATTTAATAGACGATGCACAGGCATACATAGTGGAGTTCCGGCAAGTTTATAGCTGTCCTGAGTTATACAGAGTTAATCGACAATCAGAAAATGGCATTTGTTGTTTTCCAGGTAAATTCCAAAATATGTTACTTGTGATCCCGCTGCAAGCAGCTTATTACATGGATGCGCACACACATGGAGCGCAGACAAGGTGGAAGTGGAAAGGCAAGATCTGATGAATAGGGTAGGCACAGTTGGCCAGTCTCACCCATTGACCGTGAGACACATGCTCCACCCCTAACAAATATAATCTCACTCCAAACTTTTGAGGTAACTTGAGAGCCCTGATTTACATTTGTATTTTGAGAAAAGAACGTTGCATGCCGAATGCAACACAAAAAACAAATTTGCAAGGAAACTGCTTACTGGGGCGTCTCGACCTGGGGACTTTTGTAGTTCCTGGCCACTTTTGTGTGTCACTTTCCCGTGTGATTTCATAAGCAAGAAACCTATGCCACCGCTCCCCCAAAGCAATATAGTATGGATTGGTGGTTTTGTTAGTTGTTAGTTAATAGGTGGGGAGTTGTGGGATCAAATACGCTGTCCGAAAATACAGGATGCAGCATTTTATTTTACAATACTGTATGATCCCGTAAAATAAGGGAAGGATTGTCAGGGTCGTGTCTCCTCCCCGTTTGGCCAGCAGATGTTGCTGGCCATCCTAACCTCCTCTCTGTCACTTGCTCCTTAAATAGTGTGTTTCCCTTCCTCCCTGGAAAGCTGCATAGCTCAGTGGGTGGAATGTGCAGCTTAGTTATCCCTCAGTTCATGGCTTTGAGGCTGGCCAGAGCCCTTTTGAGTTTCCTGTTCTAGGTTTGTCCTCCTTGTGCTTTTGGTTATACTCTGTTCCTTTTATATTCCTAGTGTAGTGTCTCCTTTTGCGTTCTCAGTTTCAGGTCTTCCATGTTCCATAGTTCAGTGTTCATTAGCTCTAGTTACTTCATCTGTGCCTTGTTTGTTCTCCAGCACTCTTGTTAATTGTTTCATCTGTTGCTCATTATCCTGCACGTTCTATGATTGGTTGATTGTGTTATGTTCCGCACCTGCCCATCCTCATTAGTCATCAGCAGTGTGTTTAAGTGTTATCTTTGCTTTCATCTGGTGTCAGTCATTGTATTAGGTGTCTGTGCTAATGCTGCTCTGCTTGTTGTTCCTAGTCCTGTTCCCTAGTTGTTTTTAATCATGGTTCCTTTAGTTAATCCTTGTTGTTTCCTGTTGTGACCCTCTGTGATCTGTTAATTGTGTATTTTCCCTAGCTCTGTGTTCTGTATTCCCAAAAAAGCTCCATGCTGTAAGTGGATCGTCACCTTGTTTCCGCCTGTACCATGCAATGCTTCAACCGTGACAAGGATAGCAACTCTAGTTAGAAGTCTCAAAGTCCTGGCCCATGGTATGGTTTTATATGGGCCACTATGTTTTTTTACTGTGAAAACTGCCCACAATGTACTGTTACTCTTTTAATCAGCTAACTGCTGTACCCTCCACTCCTCAATCAGTGCCAGCGATATTAGACAAACAAACATTTTATCAGTCAAAATTTCCATATCAGTCTACCACTATAAAAAATGACCGCAAAGCCAGAGTGCTTATACATCAAATTGCAGAGACTGAATTTTTTGTGGCAGAAATATGGAGATGCAGGCATGTATATGTATTCATTAACATATTCAATGTAATTGAAATACAAAAGTAATTCTACACTGTAATATAAATCCATTTTTCCTCCCCTACTTCAATCCCTTTTCCCCACACTTCTGCATAACTTCCAAGTTAGTGGTTAAAAGCCCAGTACTTCAGGAGGCATAGTACCTCCCAGGAGCTGCAGTCAGGCTGAGTTCCTACTGTGCAAAAAGGCCTTTTGTTTTAGCATTTACTTACTCTCGGCAGCTTTATACTTGACTGAAGAACTACAGTGTAAATAATATCATTTACTGACTCTGTTTGCTCGGCCCCACTTGCGACCCTGCACGCGCAGCTGGATGCACACATCTCTATGTGCATGGGGAAAGGGAGCGAAACCCATCCATAGCTCTGTCATGGGCAGCTGACGCAGCCAGGCCTTGTGCTGCTTTAAACGTAGATAAAATTGGTATCATAGATAATCGAATAATTTAAGTATGTTAAATATAAAAAGTGGAGGGCTATCACTCAAGGCTAGAAGGCTAATTTGTATCTAGGTTGAATAAGGAGTGAACAATGTGTGTCTGCTTGTATTTAAAACAAAAGCAGCTGCCAAAGGTGTCATCTTCATTGTCTGTGTCTGTGAAATATGTGTGTCTATAATGGCGTGCGTAGAATTCACACTAAAACATGGCTTACAGACAAACCAGAAATTTGTGTATGCCAAAAAAAATCCAGATGCATAAAACTGTGCTTAAGCAAAATTCTACTCTCTTTCCCTTCTTACATCCAAATCAGGGCGAAATGTTACGCAAGTGCATAAGCCCACCGCCACGCCCCGTCTCCTCCCATAATTCTACATATTTTAATATGCAAATCAATATAAAGATCCTCTTTGATCAGGGTTTTGTTAAAAACAATGGCCAAGGCACGTGGGAAGAAGAGAAATTTTAGAGGTCTTGCTCAGCGAAATCGAGTAAGAAAAAAAATGTTGTTTGGTGGTTTAAGTAGTGGCATCAGCAACAAAAGAAAACTGAGTTACACAGCATGGCAGAGACACTTAAGATTGTAATTCCAGAAAGTCGCACAGTGGCCGAAATAAAAAATAAATGGTCGGATATTAAAGTTGACATAAAAACACAATGTGCAAATTAGTGAAAGTTCTTTCTATTTCCAATTTCATTCTCTGAAGGCGCCTTTATAGCAATGTGTGTGCAGTTTATCGCTCCAATTATATTTGGAAAACCAGAAATCGCTGCAAATTACACTTTAATATTTACCTGTTCAACCACAATGTAAGGAAAATGTATATATCTGGACGACAAGCGGTTTATACCATCCCATAGAGCTGGCATGGCATGATTCAGTGATGACTGAGAAATACCCGATCAGTCTACAAGTCCACGTTGAAAAGTTCCTGTGGCTAAATATCCAAGGGTGGAGAGAATTCGTAAAGGAACTGGTAAAGCGCAATTTCTCAAAGTCTGCCTTTGTAAAACTGGCCCCAGTTCAGCACACAGCTCCAAGAGGATAGCACTTTGAAATCTAAATCGACTTAGAAGCCAGTCATCATTATGGGCCAAGAAATCACTATGATCCCTAAATATGCTCTCTCTTCTAATTCTTCCACTTGCGATGGTTGTTTGTAATATTTTGCCCTTTTTCTGCACCATTTTATTGTCACAAATTGATTATGATCAGGTGCTGCACATTTAGAAATGATGTACAATTAATTTCGGTGTATTTGATTCAGACTGCGTTATGAATGCAAGTATGAAAGAGTGAAACCGCAGTAGCACTCTTTTGCCACTGGATGCAGCCAGTTTACAAAATCAAGCAGAAACGTGCATACGCATTGTCTGGGGTTGCCGTGAAAATGTGCGTAGCAATACGCCAAGATTAGTTTCTATACACCTCGACATGAGCTTGGAAATGGGCGTACGCAACATTTTTGTGCATACGCATTGTTCATACATGAGGCCCCTGGTGATGGTCTTAAGATGGACCTTTTCTTGTCCTGTTTTGAAAACAGTGCTTGGCAAGTGCGTATGATTTCACATGGGCATTTCCAACACAGAGATTTTTCAGGAAAGCATCTCCTTGGGGGTCTCCATCGTCACTCTGGACTTGGTGCTTGGTGTGAGACATTGGCCTTCCTGCTGGAGCTGTCTGCACTTGCAGACAAATGCAGAATGAGCCCAGAGTAACCACTCACACTTATAGGCTGGTTTTCTTGTAAATGCTGGTTATTTGACTGAAGCAGTGTTGTCACATCAGTTTTTCAAAAGCAGATTGTTTTTCTCCTTTTAGTCAGAGCTGTCCCAAGCAATTGGTTCCTACATTCCATCTCATCAGCTTCTCCTTAACAATTTGTGCACATGAGGCGTAAAAGCTTTCAGTTAAGAATGAATAAAGTATGAGTCTTTAAACATTAAATATTAACATGGCAGCATGATGTGTCACAACTGGTATTGTGGTCTGAACTTGTAATCACAAGGCTGCAAATTATCATTTAATAATAATTATCCTTTGGAGGATTTGTTCTCCCCCAGTTTTTTCTTGCAGTAATAATTCCTGACATTAAATAACATAAGCATGCACACACGCACATACACAGGTGCTTGCATATTTACACTAATTTTACCAAGGTAATGCTTATTTCAACAAATCATGCAAACACTTTTACTGTATTTTTAATAGCACCAGAAGTCGTGTGTATAGATATTATTATTTCTTTTAATTCAAAGAACATCAGTAGCACAGGTAGCCTCACTTGAGTGTTTTATCTCCCTTCTCTCCAGTTTTTCTTGAAAAAAACACTTATTGCACAAATGTCATTCCTCTCCAATGCCTCCTGAGATACTGGGTTGATTTGAATTAGCTTATTGACTAGGAAAGACCATTAGCTGTGTCAGTGTGTATTTCCAGACCATCAAAGTTAAACGGAAGAGACATCTGGCAGCCCTGATTTTTCTGGCAGTCGGGAGAAGGAGTGTGCGGCAATGACATTGCTACAAAAGGGGCGCAGGAGAGTGAGCTCACGCGAGAGGAGTAAAAGCAGGAATCGCTTCAGTAGCATCGGTAAGAGGAGGCTGGTGAGTCGGCGTGTGAGAAGCATGCTGACTCACTGCTCAGAGGGTTAGCCACACCTTCATTCTGTCAAGGGTTAAGGCCCCCTTTTATTATTATTACTGTTACTGAGGATGATGATGATGATGACGATGATAATGGTATTTTTGTCGACCGTCTGTATTGGTGATTTCATAAGATTTGCAACGAGACACCACAGGGACTAGGGAAAAGCCACCACAGGGAAAAGCAGACAGATGTGCAGACATCA
>JAODKL010000017.1:18662344-18677299 GCA_026780765.1 Petrocephalus schoutedeni
CACGAGGAGCCTCAGGTTGTTTCACTCCATAAATAATACATAAAGAAAACAGCTTTTTTCACTCTCACTATTTCCAGTTTGCTGGAAATAATCAGCTCATGTCATCTTAGTAAAATTCATCTTATTTCTTTATTCCCATTCCATTTTAAATGTGAACCTTTATTGACATGCTTCCTTGATATGTTCCCTTTTTCCACAGTTATGACATATGTTATTCGCAGACCTGCACTCAGGTGCTGCACACAAACCTCTATGCCCCTAGCAGAGTTTAGTTGACACCCAAGAGTTGTATGACTTGTTTTCTGCCACTTTCTGCACTTGTCGTGAAGATGCCCCAGTGTTGTCCATCCAGGAGCCCAGCAAATTTTCAACATCTTTATTAGTGGCTTCTTTGGCTTGTACTGTAGTCGCGGTATGTGAGTGAATGGTGTGTGAGTGTGCCCTGCGATGGGCTGGCCACCCATCCTGGGTTGTTCCCTGCCTCGTGCCCGTAGCTTCCGGGATAGGCTCCGGACCCCCCGCGACCCTGATTGGAAAAAGCGGGTTGGAAAATGGATGGATGGATGGATGTAGTCACGGTATTATCAAGGGTCACCGAGTTTCAGCCAACATTATTCTTTGGATGCACTCTTGTGCCTAAATACAATGATACTTGTGAACACACCTCTTAAGGACAATCCTAAAATCCCATGCCCTATTGCTGACAGTACCTTGCAAAGCTGGATTAGACATGGTATCGGAACAATTGGTAACATATATAAATGGCATATTTGTTAACTTTCTTCAATTATCTGAGGTATTTGACTTACCAAGGCATAATCATTTGATGAACCTGCAAATCAGACTTTGGATTAGTCAGCCATTAGGGTCATTCCTTAACATTCTTGAGGAGTCCCCATTGGAAGCCTGTTTTTCTTGGTACCAAACTTCTACAAAGGGCATAACATCTTTAATATACGCCACACTTATTAACAGCCTCCCTGCAGATCCTCAATGAAGCAAAAATGGGAATCAGACCTGGAATATTGTTCTCACTTTGGTTTTAGCAAGCAGGCTCACGCTTTCTTTTTCAGTGATGCTAGCATGCTCAGGGGGGTTGGGCAGCCAGTTGACCTTGGATGCCCAGAGGTTTTGGTCTCTCTCCTCTGTTGTCAATTGGTATCTTTCTTTCTCTTTGTTGTAAGGTAAGGTGTCGAGAGGCCTCAGGGTCGGGCAAAAAAAAAACAACAGAAGACACCCAAAAATTCAAAATTCACACTTTCTTTCTTTCTTACTTTCTATCTTTCTTTCCTTTCTTTGTATCTCATTTTCTTTGTTCTGCTTTTTGTTTTGCATTATGCTTTCTTAAAATATGGTAGTGTATCCCAACACATCCATGTAAAGTGCCTTGGGGCAACTCGGTTGTGGAGGAGCTATGAATTGAATTGAATTTTGTTGATGGGGACTGGTATACTGTCCTAGAAAGATCACAGCCCATACTAATTGCCAATAAAAATAGAAAAATTCAATATAACATTTTACACAAAACATATTACACTCCTCATGGACTAAACAAGCGAAATGTTGGCGTTTTTGTATCAGGGGTGAGGAATGTTGATCTACACTCTCCTTCACCTTGTGGAGCTGAATGGTACTAGAGAATTTTTTGAAATATGTTATTGTAACAGTTTATTATCTTGAAATCTCCTATTAATTTTGATCCTGAAGTTTGGATACTGGGTGAAGTGAGCTTACTTAAGTTGACTCATCATCAAGTATTTCACCTTGCTTGCTAGCACTGCAGCTAAAATGTATACTTTAAAACTAGAAACTAGAAAAATACCTAGCAAAAAAGCCCTGGATCAATGATCTTAGATCATTGATCCAGTACCCCTAATTTGTACAGTACCCCTAATTTGTTATTCACTAAGATCATTCATTATCGGGAAATGAACCCCAGACTGACCATTGTATATCCTGAAGTACAAGTTCTTAAATGGGTCCTGCAACCGAATGGCCTAAAGTATCCTTTCCAGTCGTTAAAGACTTTATTGGTAAGAAAAAATGAGTTCCCCATCTTCAGTTTCCCAGTTTCTCCTTCAGTACTCCTCTCCTGTATTCCTCCAACTCGTTGGCCTGAGGTGATGTTCCTTCTCTCCATGTATTACTGGATTTTTTTATTATCATTTGCGGGTGGTCTCAGCTGGTAGATCCATGGCCTTAAAGCTCTAGGGTAGTGATTTTGAATCACATCACCATTCTGTGTCTGCACAGATTCCATTTGGGTCCTCTCTATCCATCCCGCAGTCTACAAGCTTACTGTTTTTGTTACTCAAAAGTGCAGTCAGTGTGCGACTACGCTGGAGTCTTATGATGGACCACCGTTGCATTCACGATGTGGCCCGTCTTCTGTGAGGTGCTGGTAAATTAGAACATCTTACCCAGGACACTCAGCACTGTTTAACTGAATTGAAGGCTCTTCTGTGTGATCATCCCTGCTCTGCTATTGAAACAGCACATTAATTGCCCTAATTATGACTAGCCCAGAGGTAATTAAATTGAGCTACTTTTACATGAAAATTAGGAACAGCCCATTTGGTTATATAGAAACTTAATCATATTAAACAAAGTGTATGTTTTCTATCCCTACAATTGTGCCCATATATTATTATTTAAGGTAGATATGAGACATTTTAATTGAAAATATCAAATGTGACATTAACATCAATGCTGTAGGTATGTAATGAGAAAGCCAGAATTATATTAGCTGGAAAATGCTGATAAATACTGAGAAAGAGTGACAAATCCTCAATGAGGAAAGGTGACACTGCAATGCCATATTATCTGTAGTTGGAGGAAACTACAATTTTGAAGAGGTAATTAAAATGGAATATGGCAGCGTAAGATGTGGCACTATAGCTCAAAGGCAGCTCTGTCTCCAAGATAAAAATGCAAAAAAAAACCCTTCTCATCTATCTTACTTTTTTTAAAAGCAATTAACCAACTCAGTGAAATAAATAATAAATTCTGGTTCAGTGCAATGAATGCTACTCTTAACTGGTTTACGTAGATGTGAAAGATTGGGTCAGTATGATCCTAATCACTTATTGCTTTCCGACAGCATTCGCCTTACTGTGCTGGTGCAAAAAAAAAAAACGCATGCTTAAGTTATTCTACATCATTCCATATATGGTCCCATATAATTGCTTGGTCTTTATAAAGTATGACCAAGTATGAACAGACATCCTGTTTAGAAACTATTTAAAGGTTATGATTTCCCAGAAATCTGCAGTTTTTCCCCATTTCCTCTAAGTAAACTGCATAAATCACATTAGGGCAAAAAGTCACATTGACATGACCCAGCTAATCTGGCTGCTCTTCTAATCTTTGAGCCTGTGATTTAGGAGCTAGAGATACACTTCTGAGAAGATCTACAGTTTAACCTTTCCAGTGAACTAATTTGTTTGGAGAAAGAGTGACATTTCCAGTCCGACAGGCGCTGAATCAGCTCAATCCCTCAATCCTTCACAGTGTTATGCAAGTCATTTATGAATCTATATTAAAGGGGAATGTGCAATTGTAAGTAGGGCGCTGAGATGTATGGTTAATTCTAAGATGTGCCACATATTAACCTGTGAAACATCTGCATATATATATACCTGTATCTCAAGTGAGTGATATCAATTTATGCTTACTCTCTATTCTTGCAATAATCAGAGTTTGATAACCAGTGATTCAGTTTCACAGAAGTACAGAATTTCAAATCATACGAAAAGAAAAATCAGTACAGAAAAACGCTAAGTTGTTGCTGTTGTTGGTTGAACATATCACTAAATTGCCTAAAATGTGTAACTGTGCAGTGCACTTCTAATTTAATATTAATATGGTGCACTGTTGGTTGATGCTTAACTTTGGAATAAGGCTATTGCTCCTTTCCTGGAATTTGTGCATGTGCTGCCCGCAATAGGCCCTAGTGTCCCTGTGAAATGTAGAAGCAGTTCTGAGATGGATGGATAATAATTTTGACTACCAGCTTAGATTTTATTTGTCAGTATGATAAGGCTGAACAGTATTGCTTGAGCTAGCAGTGGTTATTTTTATTCTCGCAGTAGGAATATCGGGGCATGCCTGCAGTGAAGGAGATATTGCCTTTGGGACAGACTCTACTAGCTAATATGACTAGAATTTCTTAGCATCAATGCCATGCTATGTATCTTTTATTATGAGTTTGCTTCAGTTAATGAAATTGTATCACATTCTTGCATATTATCATATTATATTTAGCAGCTTAGAAACCAGTATTTTCCTTCACTGCAGGTAACCAAACAAGCAGCCTGCACTTCCAGCTTGGCACATACGCGGTGATATGTGCTGGAGGTATTTAAACATCTTCTGGGCAAGCAAAGCTTATTATAGTCTGACACATGCTGTCATATTTCCTGTTCCAGCCAGTGTAGTGGTTCATAACATGGACTTCACATTTGAAAATTGCTGATTCAAGTCTTTGGAGGGGCCTAATACCCTGAAATATATTGAATAGGTACTCGCCCTGAATTGTGAAGTCGGCAAAACTGTAATTTTACTTTTAATGAAAATGTCTGGTAGGAAACTTAGCAGGAAGAGTGACTGGTTTGGTGAGTAAGGCAATCAAAGAAAATTCGGCAAAAAATTCAAGTGTTTAGGACATGACTGGACCAATCTTCTGCCTGTTCTATGCACATTCATCATTCTTAAGTTAGAAGCACTGGAAAGGAGGCTGCCTGTGACAGGCTCAGCTTCTGCCTCTTCTGCTTCAGTTTGCACCAGGACTTTCTGTGTTGTTTCTAAGTTGGTCCTATTTAGTTAGTTAAAGGTACTCTCTTCTCTTCTATATCACTATGGACTAATGGGCTTTAGTATTTGCTCACCTGTGACATGCTTTTCAAGTGTTTTTGTCTTGTTTTTTAACTTTTGAGATCAGTGGTAATTTCTTTATACCCACAATATTGTCATTTAAACAAATAATCCTGAACATAAATTCCAGCTCTAATAATAAGTCCCACATGCCAGGAAGACCATGTTCTTTGTGGCTGAAAGATAAATGATGTGATTTATTTTGGAATGACCTGTGGGTAATTACATCAGGTACATTGTTGACAAAATGATGAGAAACCAATGATTACACCTAACAAATCTGTAATTACACTTCTCTTGACATTTATTTATTTATTTACTTCCTCTCTACCAACATAGTATTGTTTAAATGTATAATTATTTGGCTTGGGTTGTAGGGAATTTTTTGGCTAAATATGAGGCTAAAAGTGGAATAAGAGGCACATTATATATGTATAATTTCACTGGATATTAATATTTGTGTGTATATATAATGCTCTTTATAAACCCCCTTCTCACCTCTGATCAGCATCTGAGCTTTCCTGCAGACATTAGACAAGTTAAATTCAAGAATGCCACTCAATATGTGTGTGTTGTCACGTCCCTCCCGTCCAGTCCTCCTGTGTGCCATGCCCCCTCGTCGCCCTCGTGCGGAATCCCGGTGTCTCCCAGCTTCTAGTCTACGGCTCGTCAGTGGTGTATTTCAGTCCGCGTTCAAGTCTGTTTCCCCAGTCCTGTCAAGTCTCATGGTTGTTACATGTCGCTCTGCACTGTTGTGCATAATAAATCCCCCGAAGGGGATTGTACCGGAATATTGCTTCCGCCTCTTCCCTCGCCTTTCTGTGACGTGACGTGTGTGTGTTTTTTACTTCCCATTTTTGTGAAGCAGGTTCTTTCCCCATGGTTTGAAAGGGTTTTAGGAGGCAAACAAGGGGCAGGCAGTTGGTGTAGTGGTTAGGGACGCAACCGGTTCGATTCCCTGACCCACAAGTACCACTGAGGTACCCTGAGCATGGTGCCGTCCCCAAGCACTGCTCCACCGGCACTCAAGTAGCTGCCCCCTGCTGTGTCACGATGTCACATGGGTTAGAAACAGGACATTTCATTATGTGCTGTGGTGTGTCAACAATGACAATTAATCACCTTCACTTCATAGCAAAGTTTTTTCAAATTAGTTTAATATCACAAAGTATACCACTTGAAGATTGCAAATAAAGAAACAAATTAGAGTTTTTCACTGTTCCATTTATTTAAGATATTAATCACCCCAAAAATGCTATCAATTAGCACACACTGTGTCAGACATAGGGGAAAAAAGTGAGTCGCCTCTGAGGTGCTAACGTGAATTATCAAATTAAAAAGTGAAAGATATTTAGTATAATGTACAAGCATCCGTTTTACCTTACGGAATGCAATGCGGCCTGATTTGGTGTGGTATTAGCAGAACCATCAGATGGAATGTGACAAAACTTTAATTAGAAATGAGGACTGGCAGGAACTCCTGGAACAAGTCAACAATTTAATTTCATATTCATCAGATGATGCTTGAAATAGCATGGAAAACAGTGGATTGTCTCAGCCGCTGAACACTAGGAGGCTAAATGAGAGTAGTATAATAAAAAAATGTGCATTTTTGGCTCTAAAAATATGCAGTTAGGATGAAAAATTGACAGTGACGTAATGCTTTCAGCATTTTGAGCACTACGTTGGCAGGATGCTGTTTGGGTGATTTAGCTGAGTGAGTTCATTAGAGTCACTGCAAAACGCCTGATTTCAAAAGCTGCAATATCTGTTATTGAGTGAGAATACGCAGCTAATACCTATAATGATTGATAAAGCATTGGCAATGACAATTCTGAAGGGCTCTTATGCAGTTTTTTTATTCTTCTTCTGCTTGCAATTGTTTCAGTTTAGTTAATATTTGCAGGATAATTTACTTTGTGTTTAAGGCAAGTTAAATGACATTAGAAAAATATCTCTCAAATCTGCCCCTTCTATGACATGAAAACTGTATTACATGAAATGCAATGGCGGTGTTATCCACCTACTGCTAAAATTATCCTGGCACACACAAAGGCAATCTTCAAACAAAATAATTATTCTTAATTAAGTGCATAAAAGAATGCACGCTGTGCACAATTTAATATAACCCATTAAGGGTTGTTAAATTAATGAAGATCCAAATGATTATTAAAATAATATAAACACTGTTAGTAGCTGTTTGGTTGTTCAAAATAAAGACAGAAGCTTTTGAACAGTATTTGTGTCTGACTCATTGTATATCTTTTTATATTTTTGTGTCAAATATGAATCCACTTCCTCAATTAGATACAGGGTAACATGCATTAATAATTATGTAATTCCTTGGCAGTTTCATATGTAAATTCCTTTTCTCCTCTTTTTTTCTCATAGCTGCTTTGTTAGTTACACCATCTGTCTGTCATGTTCCAGTTTACTTTTTCTAATTGATCAAAGTGTGTATCTTACTTTTCTGTAGTTCTGTACCCTGGCTGCCCAATTCCCATGGTGTCAGTTTCTAATGGATTTCTACAACTCCTATAGATATATGGCAATATACATCTCTTTTAGAGAAAAAAGAAAACGTTTACTAATTAAACTGTTATTGCTTTTGTTAGCTTAGGCACAAACAGCTAATTTTTTATAGCTTTTAAAACTTCTTTTACTCCTAGATGAACTTTCTTTAGACGGCCATTTTAACACAATTTGCAAATATGTGTGAATCCCATTTGCATGGAAGGCCTAAGGGTACATGGGAGAAGTAAAAAAAAAAAATAGAATATTTAAAAAGTTCTTGTGTTATCTCGCAAAACATTTGCATTATCATGTAATACTTTTGCATTATCTCGCAAAACATTTGTATTATGTCGTAGAATACTTTGCAAGATCTTACGAAACTTTTGCAAATTTTCGTGAGATAACACAAAACCCTAGGTGGTCCATATAGTTCCATGACATTTTTCAAGTGCGAATACCAGACTTAAAAGGGTTATGGACAGATATTTCTATATCAGAGAGGCAAATAAATGGCAAATAAAGTGCTGGTGGACAGCAGAGTGAGTGTCCAAATATGTGGGAGGGGGTAGCAAATAGCTCAGAGTATGGATGGCTGAGGGGAAGAAGCAGTTACCAAGTCTGGCAGAACTGGCCCAGATGCTCTGGTACCTTCTGACAAACTGAAGGGGGACTAAGACACTTTGGGAAGGGTAGGAGACATCTTCCTCCATGCTGGAGGTCTTACCATTCCATCTCATAAAAATGTCATCAATGGAGGGCAGAGAGGTCCCAGTGATCTTCTTTGCTGCACGCACTATCCATTGTTGGATCTTGCCATCTGAGACATTGCAGTTTACAAACTAGACAGTGATGCAACTGCTCAGGACACTCGATGGTGCCGCTGTAGAACATGTTGAGGATTAAGGGAGGCCATTTTGCCCTCCTAATCCACTGTAGAAAATGTAGATGGTGCTGCAAACTTCCTTTCATTTTGTCCACATTAAGATATATACAGTATACCAGCCCATCAGTTGCTGATTCTCTATCCTGTATGCCGACTCCTCTCAACTACAGATGAAGCCCACCACCATTATAATGCCAGTAAGCTTGATGATGGGGTTGGGGCTGTATGCAGCAGTACAGTAATGGTTCAGGAGGGTGAAGTAGAGCGGCCTACCTGTAAGTGTGCAGCCCCGGGGGGCTCTGGTGGTCAGCGTGGTGGTGCTGGAGGTGATGTCTCCAATGTAGACTGCCTGGAGTCTCTGTCAGGAAGTTCCTGCCGCCCTGCAGGCTCCAGAGCCTCCTGGGGAATAATGGTGTTGCTGGACATTCAACACATAGGTGTTGTTCATTTCTAGATTAATAAATTTTACTGCTCACATGTCCCCTGAGGGACTCTGTACATTTAAGGTACAACACCTACCTGCATTTTTAATTAAAGAATTAGTGTAACGGTTAGACAAGAAAGGTTTCAGTTACAGAAACATGAAGCTCATTAACAAACTGCAATCTGAAAATCATAACCCAAAACACTGGCAGCAGATTGTCGAGCTGGAAACAGCAAACTGAAATAAAAGAAATCTGTAGTCTAAATGCAGTAATATTCTCACTTGGTCAACAAGGGTAACATGGACAAAAATCTCCAAGTTTAGAACAAAAGGTAGAACAAGAGCATCGGTAGATCATGCAGAAGGCATACATGGGGACAGGGTAGCTACAAAGCAACCACGTGGGATGGTGAGACTCTCAATGCAGAGAGGGGACTGAAAATAAGGTCCTGGAATGAAGAACTGGTCGAACAAGTGCATTAGTCACAGGCATGGTAGTTAACTGCTATAAAGAAAGTCACATCCTTTAATAACCATCCATCCATCCATCTTCCAACCCGCTTTTTCCCTATTGGGGTCGCGGGGGGTCTCGGAAGCTACGGGCATGAGACAGGGAGCAACCCAGGATGGGGGGCCAGCCCATCGCTGAGCACACACCATTCACACACACATGCACACCTACGGGCAATTTAGGAACTCCAATTAACCTCAGCATGTCTTTGGACTGTGGGGGGAAACCGGAGTACCCGGAGGAAACCCCACAACAGCAGGGGGAGAACATGCACACTCCCCACACATGGAACTGGGCAGGATTCGAACCCTGGTCCCAGAGGTGTGAGGCGACAGTGCTAAACACCACACCACCATGCCGCCCTAATAACCATACAACAAAACAGCAAATGAGCAAATCAGTAAAAATGCTATTAATTAACCATGCAACGCGAATCCTTTTACTCTTTCCATGATTAATACTCAAAGCCATACTAGCATGATCTGTTGAATAAATAAATGTATAATTTATATAAATTAATATATAAATGCCCATATTAAACCCACAGCATGGTCAAGAACAAGGTGGATTTTATTTTTCAGTTTGCCACAAAACTGTCTAGTTTGAATGACTTGCTATTAAACTATGAGACCTTGTGTCCAAATTACCCACACCACAAGGTTAATAATGTCCTAGTGCAGACTCTCCCACAAGACCATAGGAGTCTGTCTCTTGGCAGATAGTAATGGGCCGGCTTTAATGCAGACTTGGCAAATATTGGCAGTGGCTTCCCTTGGAATGGTGAAGTATTATTAGAAAAAGTGTTTTGGGCAAGAAAGGAACAAGAAAGCAGAGATGGTCATAGTTAACGATTACTAATGTTCCATATGTTAAATCCAAAATAAAGGCACAGCCAAACTCAGAAACACAAAATTAGGACCTGTTCCCCTGTTTTGAAGTATGTAATTTGCACCTGTCCAATATTTTAGGTGGGTGCTCGTGACATGTATTCTGTTAAGATAAGCACTCTGCACAGGGAGTGATACATACTTACTTGGGAATATATAATATTATGATTCAACATGGATTTTTGCTTGGTTATTCAACCATCTCTAAACAGTTGACCAGCAAGAATTTTAGAAATCTGATTTTATGGAGGATATTGCCATTATTCCAAAGTTTATGGGATGCAATGACAGCCTTTGACGATATAACTTCCCACTTGCTTACTAAATGTTAACTGATGGTGATGAACTCCTGAAATTGCTTCATTTTTGGTGACACAGTGCTTACACATGCCTCACGTCTGCTGGGTTGCAGGTTTGCAGTCCTCCACCCTTCTGTGTGTGCAGTTTGCATGCTCTGCCCGTATTGCGTCAGTTTCTTCTCCCAGTCCATAGATATGCAATTAGGATAATTAGCGTCTCTAAATTTCTAAATTGCCCATGAAGTATAATTGTGTACATGTGTGCCTTGTGCCCTTCACTTCCTGGAATAAGCGGTGGATATCTTCCTGGAGATTCCCACTTAAGATATGAATAATTGAATAATGGTGCCACGTTGATTGTGAAATGCGAGCCTAGCAAGAGGAATAACAGAAAGGCATTGCAGTTTCTGCCCTGAAATTGAAGGTGCAAACCCAGCAAGATTTTCTTTTGAACCCATGAGTAAGAAACTCAGCTAATAACACATTAGAAGGCATACAGCAGTAGACGGGTAATGAGCAAAATGGAAAGATGTGTTGTTGAGCAAACATAGCCCAAAGTTCATTTACTCTGGGGCTGTAAGTTTTCTTAACTGGCACAAACCAAACTTAATGTGGATCTCATTATTCCCATGGGAATGTACGTGATTTAAATAGCTGAATTCCAAACTTAATCCTAGGAGAAAATGAAAAAAATATAAATAAAGTTAGAAAAGAGAAACTAATCAAAGCTTTCGACTGAAAACAGCCAAGGTATAAACAGTGATTACCAGGTGCAGTCTTGAGGATTGATTGTATAGTTGCGATGTGCATGAGTAGAAGTGTTAGAAATGGAAAAAGAAAAAGAAAGCGTCTTTGAGCGTATCACAGCAGCTCACTTCTATTTCTGTTTTTTGTTTTTGTATTTCCTCTGCACAAATCCACAAGCAAACCTCTAGAAATAAAAGAAAACATCTGACGGTACTGCGCTTTTAGATACAATCTAAAAGTCTAAGTGAGATACAATCCATGAAGAGATTCTAGCAAGAAGGATGCTTCGAATGGGCTCAACTGAAGCAGCAAAGATGCAGCACAATGTGATCAAACTGGTTCCTTGTATCAGTATCAGTTGAAGCCCATTTGGTATCATAGGCAAGCTTCCCCACCAGTGCCCCCTGTCTGAGACAAAGTGAAACTGGCTCGCTAAGTTGGAGGCCCCGCAGATGATAGCATTCTGAGAGGCTGCTTATGCTGCTAATGGGTTGACCAGCACTAGCCTATGACACTGAGCATTCTTGGATTTTCAATAATAGTAATATAATAATTATTAATACTTTTTATCATCTGAAAAATAATTGTTGATTGGCTGGATATTTCATATGAATAAATCATTTAATTGTAACAAACTTCACACAATGATGCCACACTGAGAGTGTGTGCATGTATGCATAAGGGATAGGGCTACAAATTAAAAATTTACAGTTGTCACAGAAGCATATTAATTTATTTTTACTGAAAGATTGCTGCCATCATGCTATGCATTATAAATCTTGCTCTTATCAATATGCAATCTCCTAATGCATTGGCTGCATCAATTTCTGCATAGCAGTGCAATGATGGAAGCTTCTTGTCTCCATCAGACATGACCTATTTAATGTAATACATTGTTACCAATCAGACCCTAAGGGGGAGAGGGGGGTTGTCTTCTTCTGCCAAGGAAGTCCATTTTGCACTGGGAGAGAGGCCGCTATGGGTTTGTTCTGGTCCAGGCATTCAAATTAAACTGACGTCTAATGGCATAGGTGTCATTTTCATAAAACGATCTGTTATTAGTGCAGCAAAGCAGTATTTTTTCATGCCTCATTTGTTTGTTTTACTTTTCCTTGGCAATTCTTTTTTACTCTATTCTATCATCAGCGCTCTTCTTTGAATACGCATTAAGAGTTTCATTAGAAGGAGAATCTATAAGCTTGCCTTGGGATTCAAATCCATTTTTAACTTTTTTGACTTATTTAAAACCTTATTTTAAACACAGGGCATTCTGCATAAATGTACCATGAAGAAGTTATGAAGTCCTCCTTAGATTTCTTGGCTCCCAGCTGTTCATAACATCATATACCTCTGCACCAGGGGTGTCTTTACATTAGGGAGCCAGTGGGGCCTGGCTCCATCAGATGTGTCGTACAGCAGTGCACAACATGAATCATGTAATCAATAATTCAGTGTAAAAATATATACAGCTGCTCCCCGGATTACTATGGTCCATGTTATATTTCGATTATGGGTATTCCCTTTGTATATTTATTCAATAAATTGTATGAGATTTTCCACACTTTATTATAAAATAAACCTTATGTTAATGATTTTGCCCAACTGTAAGCTAATGTAAGTGTTCTAAGCATGTTAATGTAGGCTAGGTGATGCTATGATGTTTGTTAGGTTAGGTGTACAGTATTAAAATGCATTTTCACCTTATGATATTTTCGCCTTATGGTTTTTCGGAATGTAACACCATCGTAATGTGGGAAGCGGCTATATACATTTTCTTCATGTTGTGCATTTATTACATATGACCACGGTAACGGTGTCCAATACATTCCAAATATACTGTATTCCTGTAGTTCCTGCCTTAAGGTGAGTGCTTCTCCTAACAGCCTTTGTTTGGTGATCGTTTAACCAAGTGAGCAACAGAAATCAACCAAGTGCGTGTGTTCAACATGTGCTCTCTCAACGATACGCTGTGGGGCCAATAAAAACTTTATAGAATAACATATATTTATGGTTTTGGTGTTGCTGATTGTTAATCGTCACAGTTATGTTGGTCACTACTAATAGCAAGGCAAAATGTTGTTACCCTTCTCTTAAGGAAAGGACAACCCACAATGGTTACTGAAATAACTTGAAACTGACAAAAGTAATAATAAATTAAAAATTTACTGAAGATTAACTAATGAAAATCAGACATTGCTTTTGAATTGTGGTTCAACGGAATTATTTAAAAAAACAGGCTAATGAAACTGGCCTGGAAAAAAAGACCCTTAACTTAATCTTTTGTTGCCCAACCTTTTGAGGCAATCACTGTGTATATACACTGCCTGGCCAAAAAAAAAAAGTTGCACACTTTAATATTTTGTTGGACCGCCTTTAGCTTTGATTATGGTTCGCATTCATCATGGCATTGTTTCCATATGCTTATGCAACATCTCAACGGTTGTTTTCATCCAGATCTTGATGAGAGGGGAGTGGAACCACATAAACTGTTTGTGGTTCATAAAGTCTTCTTCAGCACATCTCAAAGACGTTCAGTGTAGTTAAGGTCAAGACTCTGTGGTGGCTAATTCATCTGTGAAAATTATTCCTCATGCTCCCTGATCCACTTTTTCACAATTCAAGCCCGATGAATCTTGGCATTCTCATCCTGGAGTGTGCCCATGCCATTAGGGAAAAAAAAATCCATAGATGGGATAACCTGCCTATTCAGTAGATTCAGGTAGTCAGCTGACTTCACTTTATTGCTGCATAATGTTGCTGAGCTGTAATTATGATCCGATCATAATAATCCGATCTTAAGTACTTGCTGATTTAAATTCAAACAGTGACCTTTTTTTGGACAAGGCAGTGCATATTGCATATATATTTGAATTACATTTGCATACACACATACACACACCCATGTTTCATCTCTTTGTGAGGACCGTCCATTCATTTATATGGGAAGATCCCTAATCCCCACTCTGATAACCCTAACCCCTACCACTGGGTACCTAAGGTGGTGAAGCTGAATTCGCTGATGGAAGGGGGGGGGGGGGGGGGGGGGGGGGGGGGTAGGCTCTGAGGTTCAGTTGGCTAAACAGATTTTGTGACTGCTGGCTCAAAAATGATCCTAATATGATCTATGTACAGTTTTCATGGAAATATGACCAAAGGTAATGTTTCACATTTTGTAATGTTGAGGTCACAAATTTCAGTTGAAAAGGGATAATTTAGCGGGTTCCTCTTTTGTTAAACATCATTTTTGACCAGTTGTCCATTTTTGATAATGGGGGGGTTGCCCAAATCATGCACTTTGTTGCAGTGATATACATTTAACTTTAATGAAATAATAAGAGTTCATTTATGTAGCAATAGCTATGACTTTGAGTGTCGCTGGTTCCAGTGCAAATGGAACTTATTTTAGCTACCATATTGTGGACGTAACATTACTTGCCAGTATGACTTGGAGTTTTTACATGTTAATGGTAGCCAATAGTCATAAAGTTAGTTAATGTTGAGACTCGTAGCGCTAACTTGAATGTAATATGCCAGGAAGTTCATGAGTTGATCCATAATTTAGCCAGGTGACTAGCAAAAAATATATATGTACTTCATTTGCAGGGTTTCTATTAAAATTTTCAGGTAATTTTATGGGGAATGCTGCTTTTATATGGAAGTAAATTAATGACAAAAGTCGCTGATGAAATAAAACATGTTGAATTACGCGTATCAAATTAAAACGCATTGCATTAATGATGTTTTGAATTTTGGGAGACTGTAATTTAATATGCGTATACATTTAAACATTGAATATTTCAATTGAAAACATTTCAATT
>JAODKL010000017.1:18682220-18702021 GCA_026780765.1 Petrocephalus schoutedeni
TATTTGAAAGAGTGAAAATAACAGGACTGAATATTACCGCTTGAATAATAAACATGCGAATAAAACACATCGAATATATTTCAACTGAATATGTTCTTTTGAAATTTATTTTGCAAGCCTTATATTTTTGTACTGAATATTTAAGCACTGAGATTACAATTGAAATGTTTTCGATTGTAATATTCAATGTTTAAATGTATACGTATAATAAATTACAGTCCCCCAAAATTCAAAGCACCATTAATGCAATGCGTTTTAATTCGATACGTGTGTGTTTGTGTGCATTCTTACATTTGTGTGTTTCTGTGCATTCTTATGTGTGTGTGTTTGTGTGCATTATGTGTGTGTGTGTGTGTGTGTGTGTAACTGCGTTGTATTGGATTAAAAACACGATGATACAGAGTAGTTATCCCTTGTACATGCCGGCATGGCGTTTCCCAGATGGGGGCAAATGCAACGGAACAAAACAATATATTTCACACCTGAAACACCAGCACAATATTCATCACAAGATATATAGTTCTGTCTTGTACACTATGGGAGAGAGTATTGTGGAATGTTAACCGACACGTCCAACCATGTGTCGAACTATCTACCTATCTATCTATCTGTCACGCCCATCTCGTCCGATCCTTTTGTGTGCCATGCCCCCTCGTCACCCTCTTGTGGAATTCTGGTGTTTCCCAGCTGTTTCTAGGCCACGTCTCATTGGTGGTGTATTTCAGACCGCCTTCAAGTCTGTTTCCCTTGTCTTGTCATTGACGTTGCATGCTGCCCTATCCCAATCCCGCACTCAATAAGGCTCCCAACTGGGATATTTCCCCAATCCTGCATTCGCCTTTTCCCTTGACCGTGCCTGATGTGACACTATCTATCTTTCTATTAAAATGTTCAGGTAATTTTATGGGGCTTTTATGCTGCTTTTATGATATATATATAAATAATGTATGATATTATTTATATTGATATTATTTAGAAGGTATTTTATAAGGTTTTGTGTTGGAGTTTGTGTTATTCTAAAGTTTGACACCAAGATTTCCGTTTCATTTTCAAATATCAGTTATCGGTTTTATTGATTACTAATAATCAGATCAGTATTGACCCTGAAAAAATCATATTGGTCAACCAGTAACCGCACACACACACACATGCAATAATTTCTTTCAGGAAGTGCCACCCTACAA
The DNA here is from genome assembly GCA_026780765.1 of Petrocephalus schoutedeni. Lineage (NCBI taxonomy): Eukaryota > Metazoa > Chordata > Actinopteri > Osteoglossiformes > Mormyridae > Petrocephalus > Petrocephalus schoutedeni. Next base: position 18,683,405 of record JAODKL010000017.1, read on the forward strand.
CATGCAGGACAGGGTTGCTGGAAAGTTAACAAAACACTTCGGTTTCCCAAGCCAAAGGAGCTTAGTATCATGTGGAATGAACGGAGGAATTAATTCTACAAACACACACATTATGGAGTGAAGCTCAGCGGTTGGTGCAGTAAGACTGCCCACTTGAGACTAATTATCGACTTTCTGAACACAGATTCTGTGAGACGCGGGGCGCCATGCTGCCCAGAGTGACAGGACAGATCATTGAGTGGTACATGTCAGGGTTGATCTGAATGTGCCAGAGGATTGGCATAGTCACCAAGGCCATAGTAACCAAGCATACAAGGGAGGGCTGCCATTTTCCTAGTTTGACTTCGGTGCACTTTCAAAATGTGCCCCAGAAAGGGGCAAGGGCAGGTAATGATTGGGACTTCAGCTGTGGAGCTCGCCCAGCCATCTGCGCTGTCCAGAGGCAGTGTCGAATGCCTTCAACTGATGCAGAAAGAGGGAGAAAGGTTGTGTTACTATGAAGGCATGGTTATTATACACCAGCTTGAATGAAAAATATGGAATTTACAGAGCTATCTTCGACATAATTATACATGTAGATAAAGTTCTTTTTCTGGGTAGTAAAAATATATGCCACAATTTCACTTTAGAACATATGCAAATTAAGAGTAACACTAAGAGTAAAAATGAGCAAGAATTTCCTCTGTTCTTTAAAGAGTTACTGATATCTTGCTGGAAGGCTAGAGGAGCACTGCTTCAGGTCCCAAACCTCTCCTCAGGGGTACCTCTTTCATTGCATTTCATAACCACTTAATTAATTATTTTAATTAGTTTTAAAAGTTAATGGAGTATTGATTATCCATAGAAGGTGGGATAGTGGTTGAGTCAAAAAAATACATTGGTCTTTTGGGTGGTTACTGCAAATATTGGGGTGACTTTAGGTTTTGAAGTGGTTAAGCCAACATACATTGACAAACATAATATCATATATGTGTCTCTGTGTGTGTGCATGTGTGTATTAGCATGTGTATTAATATTCTTACGTGTGTGTATTCTTCTGTGTGTGTGTTTGTGTGCATTCTTACATATGCATGTTTGGGTCATTCTTACACGTGCATATTCATGTGCATTCTTACATGTGTGTTTATGGGTATTCATACATGTGTGTTTGTGTGCATTCTTACATTTGTGTGTTTCTGTGCATTCTTATGTGTGTGTGTTTGTGTGCATTATGTGTGTGTGTGTAACTGCGTTGTATTGCATTAAAAAAACGAGTAGTTATCTCTTGTACATGCCGGCAGGGCGTTTCCCAGATAGGGGCAAATGCAACGGAACAAAACAATACATTTCACACCTATAGTTCTGTCTTGTACACTATGGGAGAGAGTATTGTGGAATGTTAACCGACACTTCCAACCATGTGTCGAACTTGATAAATCACCACTGTTACCCATTTTTAGCAAATCTTATGAAAACTGGAAAAATGTATATGTCCAGATGGATGAATCAAGATTGCAAATACAAATTTTAACATGCACAGCGAGCATATCTTACCTATGGCATGGCATTTCCCAAATGGGACAAATGCAACGGAAACTCTACCCCATATTAACCACGCCAATTGTACCAGCCAATCCTCTCTCTGCAATGTATGTTCCACTAGGGGGTTCCAGGCAAGTGGAATCATATACACCCCTGTTACATGTGTGTGTTTATGTGCATTCTTATTCATGTGTGTTTGTGCGCATTCTTAAGTGTTTGTGTGCATTCTTACTGTTGTGTGTATTTGTGTGAATTCTTTTACATGTGTATGGTTGTGTGCATTCCTACGTGTGCATATTTGTGTGCATTCTTATGTGTGTTCTTTCATGTGTGCATGTTTATGTGCATTCTTACATGTGTGTATGCTTGTGTGCATTCTTACATGCGTGCGTGTTTGTGCATTCTTACATGTGTGTATATTTGTTTCCATTCTAACATGTGCATGTTTATGTGCATTCCAACATGCATATATGTTTTCTGTGCGTTCTTACATGTGTGTATGTTTGTGTACATTCTTACATGTGTGGATGTTTGTGCATTCTTACACATGTGTATGTTTGTGGCCATTCTTACATGAGTGCATGTTTGTGTGCATTCTAACGTGTGCATGTTAGTGTGTATTCTTACACGTGTGCATAGTTTGTGTGCGTTCTTTCACATGTGCATGTTTGTGTGCATTGTCCCGAGTGTGGGTGTTTTGCCACGTCAGTGAGGAGCACAGTGGTCTTCCATCCCACATCTGTAATCTCATACTGTCAATGCAGTAATATTGAGCAGATGTAATGGATGACACTAGCTTAGAACTGAGCCTCGCTACACTAACTGTCTCCCTTTGCAATGCTAGTGATGCCCTTTTTCTGGAAACAGATAAATAAGAAGTGTCTTGGCTCACTGAGTAATCCCTCTGTCTCTTTCCTAGTCAGCTTTTTGTTTATCCCCAGAGACTTTATTTATGTTTATTTTGCTCTTATCATCAACCTCTCTTAAATATCAAGGGCTGGGAAGAGATTTATTTCTTATTGTAGAATTTATTTTAAGTCTATCCTCTCTTACTAATTAGATGATTCTTAAGAATGAATGCTTTGAGGCATCGTTACGACATGTCACTTGAGCAGACATATGTAGCTGTCATTTTTTCATACATAATGCATTTCATCTTCGCCTGAGGTGGCACTCTGCTCGTCAGGTGGTGGTGGTATTTTCTCGTGAGCCTTCAGTTCTTTTCAGCATGTCTCTCCATTTTTTCCCTCCCAACACCATTATATAATAACTGGTCTTCACCACAACTATTTGGTTTATGGACAGGGGAGCTACAGGGTCACCCTGGCTGATACGGTTACAATCCATTGTGACTTTGTTATAACACTTCTTACCCATGAATGGCCTATACAGTCTCGCCGGTTAAAAATATGTACACTGCATGAAGATATCACCACCAAACCAGGAGCAGTGGATGTTGGGAGGTTTACTTTCAGCTCCTAGATTAATTAAATTGTAAGTGAAATCTCCCTTGAAGAAATAACCATAGCCACCCTCTTCGCAGACTCTCTAGAGTCCCACATAGGCTACTGCATAGTTTGCTGTGAGTAACGTTTAGAACAGGAAGAGGAACTGTGTTCTGCCAGGTGCATCTGAGCATTAACAACATTAGGAGTCAGTGTAGAGCCTTAACATTATGCAAAGCACCTAAACAGCCTGATGCCTGTGTTTCCTCTGATCTCTTACCGGAGCAAGGGGACACCAGTGTGGCCAAGTGTGGGAGTCGCTGTGTCTACAAAAGCACTCAGAGTGCCATGAATACGCCCACACCCAGTAGTGTCTGCTCACATCCAGGAAGTGTTTTTTTAAAAAGCCATCCTGCAGTAGGACTCATACATCCCATTTCTCATCTGGTACATTTACGTCCTTTCCAATTGGCTGTCCCATGGGGGCAGATGCATGCGAACATGAGGACTTGATATCTTTTTCATTTTCTTGGTTTAAATCTTTCCACTGATCTGCTTCAAAACAAGCAGCGGCAAACCAGAGGGAGCCAAGACTTCAAAACAAATATTTGGTCTGTGCTGCTGCTTTTGTCACTTTTGTGTAAAATCAAATGAGCGATAAAAAAGACTCTTCTTGTTCTCAAGTCTGGATTTTTCTTTTTCTATTTTACCAGAACAGCTTGAGTGTATGTTCATCCCAGGTTAACACTTTGACCTTTTCTCAAAGCAATTTCAGAGAGCTATCAATCTCAAGGAAAGGGAACTTGCACAGGCAGAAAAAGACAACAGCGATTGCTCTCTGATGTGAGTAATTACTATATTCAAGAAATGTGCATTGAGAAACTGCAAATTACTGTTACATGAATTTTGCAAGAATAGACAGTAAATACTATTATTATATATGTATTGCATCGCTCTAGATTTCAACAATAACAGTTAAATCCACAACAGATAACATGAGATATGATGATTGATGCAGAAACACACAATGGTAGCTTTAGATAAATGGCAAGTTATACTTATACAGTACTGTCTGTATGTATTGGCTGGGTGTGCACAGGTTACACACCGTACACGAGTGTGCAGAACAACGAGTGTAAAGAAGTTGCACCTTCCACTATGGCTCTTCCTCGTCAAATACACGAGCACGAGTGGTACTGCCGTTCAGACGCCCTTTGAAGTACAATGCGAGTCCCCATGAGAAGGTGTGTCATTAGCTCTTATTAGCGCACCACCTGCCTTGCCTTAACGAGTACGTAATTGGTTCTGTGCGTGTCCTGAAATAATAAAGGAGTTGAATGTGCATTGATTCAGCTGGGCTCCAATTTGAATGGAAGACAACATGCAAATGATTGCTGTGGCAACAAGCCTGTTTACCTCTTCCCTATATGCTTACAAGCCCCCACCCCACGCCCATTACGCCTCAACCCGGCAAATGTGTTATGCCCCGGCACGAAGGACTTTGGATTGTGCTGCCCTCACTTTGGATGCAGTCGCATGTTATTATCTGTCAGCGAGGGGTCTTGCGCGTTTTGCATCCTATTAAAGTTAAGGAGCGTGAGATCTCCAATTGCCCTTCTTTGGGACTACAGCTTCCTCCTGCATGCATGAATTGATGTTTTCTGCTCCTGTTCCTCTCCCCTTCATTAAGTGTCAGATAACACTGGACGAGTGAAGCAATTCAGATGAATTATAAAGCTGTCCAGATCTCCACCAATCTGAACACGGTATAATAAGCTTGGCAAGCAGGGCAGGATGTGTCTTCTTATGATGTGGGAGTGATGCTTGGGACTGCAGGAAATTAATGCATAATGAATCCCTGGTGGCCCTTTAGTTTAAGGACTCCTTATTCCAGATATTATGCCTGTATGTCTGGCACGCTATAGAACCAGTTATGGAGGCACCATCCTACTTTGTAAAGCAGGATCTTCAGCAAGTAGGTTCTGAAAGTTAAGCTGAGCTGAAAGTCCTCTTCACTACACCTCCAGCTGCTTTATGGGCACAGCAGGTGATGGCAGAATGACCTGTATTGAGCTGGAGCGTGGTACTGTCCCTCAACAGCCTGTAAGCGAACACAGCTGTGGCATTGCACAGAAAGGGATACTGAGACGGGTGAAAAAGCAAAGACAGAGTTAAATATCCCTGAACTATTTATTGTTAGGTATAACTCTGCTAATCATAGTGCTCTGTGGTCACCTTTAGCTAACAAGCCTCTCCATCTTTCATTGATTTCTCCACATGGAGAGCATATGGTGCTTACATGTGTCAAGTCCCACAATATGAACATGTAAACCTGTAACCTGCAAGCAACTGCTTAAGGAACAAAATAGTCAAACCTCCCTTATCCAGACCTCCAATATACGGGCAATTCCCTCTACCGGGGAGCTCTTGGCACGCGCATGTGCAAATTAATTTTACATAACCAGCAGCTGTTGTTGCGAGCCCCAGTCTAGGGTTGGGGCGTAACAGAGTGAAAGGGAAAGGGGACTTGGAGTAAGGGAAGGATGGGGTGCGATGGACAAGGGAACACACGTGGACAAAGGGGTATTTTTTTATATATATTTTTCAATTTTTATTGACACGCCACGGACACATAAATAAACCCAGTGCAAAAGGACTCAGGAGTGACTATAGCGAAAACAACAAACAAAACTCAGCTTCCAAACGCAACCCAAAGCTAACTTACCTAAGTGCAGAGAAAACAAAAACACAACAACAAATTTGATGATCAAAAAGTGAGCAGAGCTGCTGAGATGTCTTGCGGTCGGCTTTTCACTTTGGGAAACGGAAGTGACGAATGTCACATACGGAGACATTCATAAAGAATAAACTGTATACTTATAAACCATATTAAATATACTGCAAGAATAATACGGGATGATTCGCTAGCTCAGATTGAAATAACATCCTATATATAAGCCTTGCACCTCATACATATCATGTAGTTTGTATGTGTACACATGTACGTTGTACTATACTGTTCATGTTATGGGCATTTCTTACTTACGGGCTCCCCTTGGTCCCATTCTGCCCGGATAAGGGAGGTTTGACTGTAATAGCAATATCACAAATATCACAGATATATCAAAGGTACCTGATAAGCCCAAACTCAGGGGTGGTGTGCAGTTCTACCAGGTAAGACTATCTGCACATGTTTGCAAAGTTACCACTTCAAGTCCTGGCAGAGTGATATCATTACTGGAGCATTGCTTAAGGCTCAAAACCCCAACTGCTTCAGAGGCTGGCTGACCCTGCTCTTTCAATTAATTAATGGATTAATGGGTCTACTAAATGTCATGTGAAAGCATCAAGAAAATTGTTTTATTGTCTGCTATTGTTATACAGATAGATTGGAAACTTAAAATTCTTGTTAAACTGAAGTGCAGAGCAGAGCTGCCCACTCTCTCGGAGCTCAGGAACTGTCACATTAAGCCTCCTTAAAGGATATACATGCTATTTAGTGCAGTTTAAGCGCTTGTTTGCTGAGTTGTGCACAAATGCTCATTTCAATCACCTTTCCTGGCTGTGTTCACATTATATATGGCAGTAGCTTGCTGCGCTTGTATATATGGCACTTGCTTTCTGCATTTAGAGACGGGCACAGACCTGGGTTAAACGCTGGCAGTAATGATGCACATGTGTAAAATATTATTTATCAGATTTCTAATCTGCAAGGACAATGTGTTCCACGTCAGAAAAGAATCCTTGGGGTTAGACCAGGCTTTGTTAGCCTGTTATCTCTCACTTGCGGCTGTATAATTAGCATCTGTATTGTAGCCCAGTGAACCTACAGTATAGCTTTTCACATGACGGCACAGCAGGATTCACACAGAGGAATAAATAAACATATAGATAATAGGGTGCAAGGTAGACATGCTTCCTCTGATAGCATCATTTGTGTGGAGGCTTAAAAGGGGCAGAAAATGGAAATAGGAACATATGATGCTTGTTATACCATATGCGGGCCTAAGGCTGTTATAAGTGTGGAATCGGAACAAGGTAGCTGGACCAGCTGCTGTCTGTTCAGCACCAGCGGAGGGCCCGCCCCATGGACAGCGACCCGAGGTCAACACATACGGGACTGGCTTAGCAACTGGCCAGCCACTGCATATCCTTGTCAGCCCCAGCTGGCCTCATGAGAGGCCAGGGTCATCCGAGCGGCTCTGTTTTAGCAGCTACAAGCTCCAATGTGCTGGAACGGGCTGCCAGCAGTTCCTTCTTGCTGCTCTCCATGCACAGAGGCTGACCTCCCATATCGAGGGAGGCTGCCGCAGCAGGTGGTCTACAGCACAACTTTGTTGTTTGCACTTGACCCACATTAAATGTTTTGCTTCCCGCTACATGAGTAGCACAATGAATAGCATGTTTTAAATTTATTATTACCAGGTTGTGAGGGCTGCCTAGGCCTGAACGGGTCATGCATGGAAAGCAGAGGAGGCAGCTGTTGCTAGGTGGAGGCACCCGGATGTTGCTGGCCAGGCTCAGTGGAGGAGTGGTCTTGGATTGGAGGGCCACTTCATTTATGCTCAGTCATCTCAAGAAAAGAGAGGAAAGCAATGGTGCTGACAGAAGTAGTCAGGATGGAGGAAGATCTGCCAGGCTGCTGAACAACCAGGGAGGGCACATTTAGCAGAGCAATGGTGGGGACCTGTGGAAAGTATCACAGGTGAGGCTAAGTTTCTTCTTCACATCCACTTCTGTGATGCCCCAAGCAGAAGCCTGCAGCATATTTCGGTCTGGGCTCAATGCAGGCACAGAGATGTGCACCAGGGGCGGTCAATCCTCCAGATGGAACAGGCGGCCGCCTAGGGCCCCACCTTCTAAAGGGGTGTTGACATGGCAAAGAGCCAACAAAGTAAAACTGGATGGTGAAATTTGCAGGGAGAAGGGCGCTGGCGGTGCAGTTTGCCTAGGGCACCACATTGGCTTCCAATGGCACTGAGGTGCACAGTCAAGGCAAACAAAGACCACCACCTCCTACAAGTACAGCTGACTTACTTGGTGAGGCAAAGAGGGGTTGCACAGGGTACCAGGAGGCTGGGACAGTCAGGGCCCCCAGAAATGCCTGGAGGGTGGGAGTAGATCTTATTGAGCAGCTGAAATCATCACACCTGCCATTGTGGGATGGTATACAATACCTATAGAAGAAAATGCAGATGGAGGACTGTCAGTTACCCGTAGTTGGTGGGTTATCGATGCTTTGAGAGAACATCTGCTGAGCATCTGATGCCATTAAATAATGCTAAGCTGCAGAAGACACTGAAGGAGCTGATCGAGGAAGCTGATTAGGGCAGCTTCTGGCTGTAGATAAAAAGGAAGGATTAAAGTTGGCCAGTGCATGATTTACAAAGCTGGCAAGTTAGAGGCAGAAGAATGGAGCAAATGATTCAGGGGATTCTAGTGATATGAAGAGCTACCCTGAGATTCAGAGTTCAATGGAAGGTCTGGCAGCAAACAAGAAAACTATTTATTTGGTGAAAAAGATAGACAACCAGTTAAAAGCATGTGTCCTGGGTCTACCAGCAGGGGGTGGCAGGGAGACAGCTCTGAGCCCTGGCCCACCACCAGGAGACGACGAAGGGGTGATAGGTTGGTGCAGGGTGGCCCAGGATAGTGCCCCACTACTGGTCCCAGCACCGGCAGCAATGCCCAGCAGGTGTGACCCTTACTGGTACAATGGTAATTTAAAATACGTGATTTGGCTGCTCAATAATTACAGCTATCTGAGACAATGAGAGACCTGTAGGATTGCGTATCAGGATTGCACAGCTTGTGTTGTATGGACTAGGCTAAAGAGTAACTTACTATGCTGCCCTTTTGGTAGAGAAGCAGGCTGGGAGGCAGTCTGCAAAGCTGGGAGGAAGTCTGCAAAGCTGGCATCTTCAGTGCTCCCTGGGTCCAGGCATTCCTCACTTTTTAGTTACCTTGGGCAAAAGCATCTGCTAAACAAACAAACAAACAAATAATTTTATCAAACTGAGTTCTCAATGAAGTGGAAGAAAAGTTTTATGTAAGTAATGTGTCCTTAAAACTATAGCAATTGAATATTATTAATAATAATAATAATAATTCAGTTTAGTTTTATATAGTGCCCTTCACAACAGAGTTGACCCAGGGTGCTTTGCATGGGTGTGTTGGAATACATTACTATATGCAAGACAAAACAGAGTGGGACAGAGAAAATTAAATACAATGAATGAAAGAAAGAAAGTAATAGCAGTAGTAGCAGTCATTGTAGTATTGATTTCTGGATACCATGCTTGGTGTCCTTCTCTCCATGTTCTGTATTAAATATTGCAATATATCAAGGGAAATGGGACAGAAGGGGGGAAATAAACAGGTGTCATCATATGTTACATATCTCATATTTGTGCATGAAACAAATACAAACAATACAACATGAAAGAATGAAAAAGTCTTAATATGAGTATATGTGATGTAAAATACAGCAGAAATATACAACATATTTTAATTGTACTATCAATTACTATTTTTAATTCATTTTTAGGCAGAATACATACACTATATATATTTAGGCAGAATACATATACTAGATGATACACTCTTCAATTCAACTGAAAAAAGTACTATTAAAGAATTTAAAAAGAGACTTTATCTACTATGACTTAAATACTCAGCACTAGGTGTCACTATTCTCCCCTTAGGAAAAAGCATAAAGCCTCTTGCCAGTCAATCCTATCAAATTATTTAAATTATTATTTATTTTGCTTTGTGATCTCCTTCTATGTTAAAGTAATTAACAGAGAAATGTATTGCCTTAAATTGAAATACTTAAATGTTTAATAACTGTGAGACCTGAGTGGTATTCCCAACAACTTGTTTACAAAATAGAAAGCACTGTCCTATTTTCAGAGGTGTGAATTTCAGGACCAAAAAGTAAAAATCCAGACCGAGATTTTGCTTCAATCAACTAGTTGAGCACTCTATGACTGTGACTCTTTATGCGGATGGTTGAAACAAAATCCTGGTTTGGATTTTTACTTTCTGGACCTGAAATTGACACCTCTTCCTATTTTGCCAAGGTTTATGTGCAAAGTGAATTATGCAACAAATTGAATTGTAACTTAAATGAACTTGAGATTTAAAGGTACGACAGTGATTTCCTGAGCAGATCTGAGGCCTCCAGCTACACCTGTTGTGCCATAATAAAGCAGCAATAACAGCATTAAGGTGAAAAGAGCCACCTTCCTGTTCTCCCATTTGCAGTGGTGTTCATTGTCAAGGCGCGCTCCCTCCAGCCCACTTACTCATCATTTTGCTTGAAAAAAAGGCACCAACCATTGACACATCTGGACTCACAGGAACAATAAATGCAGAGAGGCAGGCAGGAAATCCGTAAGGAAACAGTGTTTTGTCTGTTGTTCCTCAGTGCAGCATTACCCCAGAGGGAACTAGTCGATGTGGGAGAATCAGCTTGTTATGCTAAAGGAGATACCCCATACCAATCTACAGCCCCAGTGCCGCATGTGCAAATGTATAATAGCCCTCATTCACCATGGCCTCTTCTCAGCAAATGCGATCTACCCCTTCCAGTGCAGAACTGAGTGTTTACACCTATAGTGAAACCTTAAGAAAGGTTTACAGCATAAATCTGTTTATGTAAGTGTTTGTGTGCTTGTGTGAGAGAGAGAGAGTGGGAGGGAGCACTTAAGAGCTTTACTTAGCCATAACTGCTTTCGTGAAGGAAACTCTCACAATGGCCATTTGAACCAAATCATCACCTGAAAATGAATGTCTGCTGTGCAAATGCTGAATATAAAGTGTGTGCAAATGAACGCTTAAAAGAAAGATAAAAGGTGGACACGTTCCACCACAATTCTAAAGCTTTTCTTCAGAGATGTGAAGTTGTGATGAATCACAACATTTAATTAGCCTTAATTAAATTGTGACAGTAATAAGCATAATAACATTCTCTGGAAGCAAATTGTGCTCAGCCATAGGTACAGTATTAGGGAAGAGGAAGCGATTTGACAATCTGATGCATGAGCTCAGGCGTTAGAAGAACCTGACAAGCAGAAGTGGCTCAAGGTGTCAGGGCCTCAGATGTCATCACACCAATAATTCATCATATTCCAGAGCTTACAAAGTGCTTGCAGCTATGAAGCAATACAAAGCTCAAGGCTCAAATTAATGCATTTACATATTCACACATACAATTTGTACAACAAGGACTGAAATCCTTTGAAGACCAAATACATATGGCACTATTCCACTGCTATCCAGAACCAAGCCATTCTTGAGCCGAACCACAAAGAGACGGTTTACCATTGTAAATTATGCAGGCTAAAAGTGTGACTAAACTGAGCTGGTTGCATCACCACCATCTGATTGGCTGAAGTGCAGTTTCATGAATTCAAATGAGATACCAGTGTTCTTTGTCGATATGGATGGATTAACTGAAGGAAAAAGCATATATTCTCCATATCCATCCATTTTCCAACCTACTTATTCTTTCTGGGTCATGGGGGGTCTGGAGCCTATCCCAGAAGCAACAGGCATGAGGTGGGGAACAACCCAAGATGGGGGACACATCACACATGTACATCTATGGGCAATTTAGTAACTACAATTAACCTCAGCATGTTTTTTGGCCATGGGGGGAAACCAGAGTAAACCCCCACGACAACAAACAAATGCAAACTCCACACACATGTAACCGGAGCGAGATTCAAACCACTGTCCCAGAGGTGTGAGGCAACAGTGCTAACCACTGCTGCACCATGCCACCCCGACATAGTTTGTATATTATTCATTATTAGTAGTATGATCTCCAACCAGGGCATCACGTTTTCCGAGCCAACACTTCTGTAGAGAAGATCGAAGAGAGCTGAAACTGCATGGTAACTAGTCTCTCTTCACAGTACAGCTTGGTCATGGCCTGGTTCCAGTATGCCTGTGGAAGCCCGCCAATAGTGTCCCCAGGCAGGACATGAAGCTAACAGGGGCGGCTTGAAGAGCAGGCTATCTGATCTATGCATTTCTCTATTGAACAGGTGATCCATCTTAGAGATACAGTTCTATATAATAATGGTGTATATTAAGAAGGAGGAGCCATAGGCATGGTGGTGGCAGGTGGCAGCACACGAGGAGCCCTCTCTCTCTATTCTGAATCAATGTGCGAGGTGCAGCCTAGTTTTGTCTGGCTAATAGACTCCCAACACCCAGACACCATCCTCCAGTTCTGGGCCTTTCCATGGCATAGTTCCCATTTTGTTTATTTTATATGTGTTTTCCCCTTACTGTCTTCTGTTTAACATTTCCTCCACTATATTTTAACTTATACTTAATCTCCATTCCATTCTGCCATCTGTCTGTCACACTCTCCAACATGCCACCTTTCCCAGATAGACGTTCATGCATGATGGCCTTCGTCCAGCCCCTGTACCCCTTTTTATTTGTATTGTTCCCTACAGCCCCTGTTCCCAACATCCCCTGTTCCGTTGAGCTCCTGTTCCCTACAGCCCCTGTTCCCTACAGCTCCTGATCCCTACAGCCCCTGTTCCCAACAGCCCCTCTTCCCAACAGCCCCTGTTCCTTACAGCTCCTGCTCCCAACAGCTCCTGTTTCCTACAGCCCCTGTTCCCTACAGCTCCTGTTCCCTACAGCTCCTATTCCATACAGCCCCTGTTCCCTACAGCTCCTGTTCCCTATAGCTCCTATCCCATATGGCCCCTGTTCCCTACAGCTCCTGATCCCAACAGCCCCTGTTCCCTACAGCTCCTATTCCATACAGCCCCTGTTCCCTACAGCTCCTGCTCCATACAGCCCCTGTTCCCTACAGCTCCTGTTCCCTACAGCTCCTGATCCCAACAGCCCCTATTCCATATAGCCCCTGTTCCCTACAGCTCCTGTTCCCTACAGCTCCTGTTCCATACAGCCCGTTCCCTGCAGCTCTGTTTTCATTGTGTACGTGGCCTCGCTCAGGCACATTGCGATTCTCCACAAACAAAGACACAGGAAAAAAAACACAGGAAAGATTTAATAATCAATGCTTCAACTTAGTAAGTAGAAAAACTTTTATGAAATGTTGGAAGGTTTGATATCCTGCTAAAACACTGAATATTTTTATGAAGCATTAGCCTACCCTACATCGGTCATATTTTATGAAGTATTCACACTAACCAGTCCATACCATGCTCAAGCACGTTTGACAACTGAAGTCTAGTTCATTTGACTATTGTGATCGCTCCAAACTATGCCCGGCCCAGAGCATGATTCAGTTTGCCTCAGGCACTCGGGCAATGATGCGAGTGGCACACGCATGCACACATGTACACTACACATGAATGGGACCCGGCAAGAAAGGATCGGGTCAGCTGTACTGATCGGGTGGCAGCAAACATATCACAAACATGGCAGCAAAGGGATCATTTTGATCAACCGCAGGGGTGCAGTATTTGCTGGAATTTTGGGTTAACAAGAGTATCCAAGAAAATTTCTTAGAATTTCTTTATATATGTAGTCAGATCGTTAAGTGCAATGTGAGCATGGACCAGCAGGGGAAGATCCTTAATGTGAAGCAGGAAGGAAAGAGCACAGAAACAAACCAATCAGCGGCTGCACATGCCGTCCCCAACCCACACCAGGCCTCAGGTAAGCATCAGCGTCATTACAGCCCAATCACAGCTTTCCAGCCACTCAAATCCAGTCCAGTCCACCATTATTTCTTCCCACATCAAAGCCACATGTCTGCATGCCCCCTAGTGGCCAAGTAATGAAGTGGAGGAGTAACCCAGCCCTTAAGCCGGCACAGCCGAGCCGAGATGGAGGAACTGGCAGGGCCACTGTTGCGGGGATATCTTATCCCCGGTGTGACGTGGTAGGTCACGTGACCTTTATTTAGTGTAGGCTTTTATTTTGAATCAGCCCATATTTATACAATAACTGTGGAATACGGGCCTTGCTTAAGGGGCTCCACAGCGAAATGGCTCTGCCAACCCTGGGATTTAAACGGTAACCTTCTGATCATGGGCCCACAGGCCAGGATGCTTTAGTACAATGGACACAGATGATTTCAGTCATGCCACTAGTCGAAGTAAGGAAGAATGTAATGGATGGGCGTTGGGGGGAGGGATTCTCCAGCCCCCCCTGCCCCACTGCGACACACAGCTGCTGAGGTCGAGCTGGATCTGACTTTAGTTGCAAAATACAGACAGGGAGAACCCATTCCTGAAGTTTGGGTGCTCAGAACAAATTTACATAACAGGGAATCCCCAGGGCTGTAAAACAGGCTTTTGATGGATGAATAAAACCACTGAAAAGAAAAAATAAAAGCAAAATGACCCGATTCTACAAATTTTGCCTGAGGGAATAAGCAGAAAGTGCAGACTTCATTAGATACTTTGGAATGTGCCATTGTCATATAATTTCTTTTGAAGTGCTTTTTATGAATCAGATTGCTGTTCCACTATATGAATTAATGCCCTTCATAGACATTAGTGTCAAAAGGCCCTTGTAGCGAGGCAAGTGGAAAATATGTATATTCACTAACATCCTTATGCCGCACAAATAATTAAACTGAAGTAGACAGCTTTTATATTTGTGGCATCAAGATGTCATAAATATTATTTTGATATTGTGTTCTTTAATATCCAATATTATGCAAAAAGGGAACCTTGTTGTGGGTGAAGAAAAAAAAAGACGATGTCATTTTGTGATAACTAGCCCTCAGGAGGCATATTATCCAGGCAAAGGGATGGAGAGTGTACATGTACGATGCTGAGATTGTGAGGTGTCCGGTCCTGCAGAAGTGCAGCACTCTCGTGGTTACTGCACCCCACCTTCATCAGCCTCGTGGCTGCCCTGTCTCTGTACCCTCGCTCTAGAAACGCAGGATGAGATGGCAGTCTTGTTAAGGCTCTCCCCTGAGTACACCGCTTGTTAATGCTCAGGTTTCCCGGCCTGAACACTGTTACCTTTCCTCTTCTCTGCTCAAAGGACAGCAAGCAGGGGTCTGCATGAGACTCAGGAGAGTCTGGAATGCAGGTGACGGCAGGAGACCCTTCAGAGGGTGTTTTTAACAGCCTCGGCTAATGTGTCAGTTTAGCTATGCTAATTAGCATGTGCTCATATGCATGGGAGAACTGTCTTCCTTTAAGGGATGAATAGCAAATGAATAGCAACAAACGAAAATGCTAAATGTGGCAATGCATAAGGCTTAGTTGTTTTCAGTATTCTTCCATGTAATAAATCTAAGATACAACATAGCAACACATCTGGCATTATACGAATAGTGGGTTGTCTGTTCCCAGAAATCCTGCTGGCTTGGTATCAGTCTCTCTGTGTCTATGTATGTTCTTATAACCATAGGAAGCCCTTTGTTCGAGCCTCCCCACCCGCCCCCCGATCGTTGAACATCCAAAATACAAATCCACAACCATACATGGAATTAAATACCCACCCACTCCAGTAGCAGGACAGATCAAGTTACTGGTGAAATGCTCCATTTTGTTCCATCTTCCTGTACATGTCCTGCACGGCACGCAGCTGAACAGTCAAGAGCTGGTGTTATATTTATACCCGCAGACAATGCATCCAAAGCCTTCTGGGATTGGGGCCATGCTAAGTAATAGCGGAACATACAGTATAGCTGAATGTTCCAGTACAGTATGCGCTGGATGTTATGCGGCATCCTTGGCTTTTAATATATTCCTACAGCCCCTTTGTACTTCAAACCTTCGTACTTCTCACATTTTTTCATTGTATCTCTGTCTTTGTTTAGGAGGGACCCGGGAACCCAGAGGGTGACTTCCACAGGTTGATGGTTGTTCCTTCACTTGCTCCGTTCAATGATCCATGAAGCTAGATACTGACAGGGGCAATTATAGTTAAGAATCATGTTCGAAGGTAAAGAGGCAAACCTACAACATTTGTGTCAAAAGTTTAACTGCTTTACACTATTCCACATTCCAATATCACTCAAACACAGCTTTTGAAAATAACAGTTTGTCATCAGATCGAAGGATTCCAACAAAGAGGCTGGAAATACATTTAAGAATTATCAGTGGAATACGTGTGACGAGGTGACAGATTGGCTTTAAGGAAAGGCGATGCTGGGGGTGTCAGCGATGTGGCAGATGTATTTATGTAAGCTGGGCTCCAGGGAGAAGGACGGATCTTTGCTGCCTGGGAAACACACAGTGTCCTCTGTGTCCTGCGTGGCATAACTGCCCCATGCACCTCGATTTCATGCCATTAAAATGCCCCACCCACCAGATCCAAGACATGGAAACAGTGATGTTTAAGAAAGTGTATATCTTGAAATGTGTTCCTTCACTGAGCTTAAGGCACATAAAATAGTTGTGTAGTCATAATAAGAGTCAAGCATTAGATAGAAAACAGATAGCAAAATAGCATCAAATGTTACGGCACTCAACAATTCTGCTTAATCCGTGATAAAAAACAAAAAACCGTCAGTCATTTGTCAGTTTAAAGAAGAGCACTCTCTTCCACACAGCCTTAAAATGTTGGTTACGTCACAGTCTCAGAGCGGTTCCTTGCTTGATGTGCTTCTGTTCCCAGTCACCAGCAGTGATCACATGGGTATATCCCACACCATCTGTACTTTGTGTTTTTCAGAAGAAGAAATAAAGTCAACTTAAACGCAAACAGAAAGCACTGACTTGAATTGAGGCTTCATTATGTTCCACCAAATTTTTTGTTTATATACTATATGAAATACAAGTTTTTGGCTTACATTAATTGGTTGTTTCTTGGCTGCTATTCAATAATTATTTATTTAATTAAACATTGACAGCTTTGAGTTTATAATACTTGGTACTAGTTGGCTTGATAGGCCGAATGGCCTCCCCTTGTTTGTAAATTTCTTTTGTTCTTATGTAATAATAGTTTGCTTTTTGTAATAATTGTTTGCTTCTCCACTATGTTGTAAAATGGGAAAGGTTACCCAGTAGGTGGCACTGGGCCTGTTAGTTGTGAAAGTGAATTTGTAATTGAAATACTCTAGGACAGTGGGTGGCATGGTGGTACAGTGGTTAGAATTTTTGCCTCTGGGAGTTCAAGTCTCCATCCAGCTTCCATTTGTGTGGAGTTTGCATGTTCTCCCTATATTGTTGTTGGGTTTTCTCCAGGTGTTCCAGTTCCCCCCCACAGCCCAAAAACATGCTGAGGCTAATTGGAGTTACGAAATTGCCTGTAGGTGTGCATGTGTGAGTGTCTCATGTGAGTGTGCCCTGCGATGGGCTGCCCCCCCGTCCTGGGTTGTTCCCCACCTCGTTCCCATAGCTTCCAAGATCTCCGGATCCCCCACAACCCGGAAGGATGAGCAGTTTTGGAAAATGGATGGATGGATATTCCAGGTCCAGTTTCATGGGGAGGCGAGGCCACTGTTGTGCCATTCAGTTTAAAAACTATTTATTTTCTTTGTTGTATAAGAATAGGACAGTAGTTCATTTTGCAGTCAAGAGTGAAGACAACAGCATGTTTTGTGTGGCATTAGACTGGGTCAGATTTTAGATTAGGTTCTGAAAGACATTTTACTGGCCTGTTTAGCCAAAGACACCCCTGTGCTCACCTACTCCAGCACATCATGAAGGAGTGGGGGGTGCATTCATTTGGGGGGGTGCATTCATTTGGGGGGGTGCATTCATTTGTGGTATAAACTGAATGCTATGAAACAAATTCAACAGAAAAAGGTAGCCTTCATTTCAGCACTGAAAACAGTCGTCAGAGGTATAGTCAGTAAAATAATCCATCCATCCATCCAACCATCATCCAACCACCTATCATGGACACATGGTGTTACGGCCTGTTCCATGCAGCCAAGAGCAATGGAGAGTGGTGCAGCCAAGCAATTGCAGGGCCACCTAAATGATATGGAATGACAGATGTCTGTAGCCTTCATAATGCTGTTCAGTTACAGATAGGAATTCTGGAATTCATGAAGACACTGAGAAGTCCCATAGAATTTATTGTAATACGTTTATTCAGTTGATTCCTATAAACTATAATGTACATTTGTGATGAAATGGTGTTATGTGTATGCAGAACAAAACATGGCCAAACAAGAGTGACAGAAATCCAGACAAGAGTGACAGAAATCAAGTCCCTTCGGTGCACTCACAGATGTCTAGTCACACCTGTTACTCAGACAGAAACACAAAACGTCCTCATATATATGTATTTATGTGAAATTTGCTTTAATCCCCAATTGGAGAGAGAGAGACATGTTTTCCTTACCTTGACTGATATCACCAGTATAAACAGTGATGGCTGCTGAGTTTGATCTAAATGATTTGACAGCAATATTAAAAAAAGGTCACAGTATCAACTCTGACAGGCGTGCGGGTTCATTTAAAACACTCTTATTTCCATATTGCTTCAACAGGCATATTAACCAAATGTAATGCTGTTCCTTTCGTTCAATTTGGGCAGCTCTCTTCAGATGACATTTATATCAAATAAAATTGAAAATACAGTATTCAAGAAAGTATTTTAACTTATGATAGGTACGCTTATGCATTTTTTAATTATATATGGCATGTTCGGTATTTTAAATAAAATGCATTGAATATTAGGCATTTAATGATCATACACGCTCTTACAAACAGGAGTGCCGCAGATTAGAACGCA
>JAODKL010000017.1:18703210-18729130 GCA_026780765.1 Petrocephalus schoutedeni
GTTTTCCACATATGCAAAAAGTGCCCTTTTTCCCCCTGTAGCACTTGCCCCCCAAAATGTCTGTGCACGCCACTGGTCACAGCCATCATGTTTTGTTACTGTCCATAAGCTGTCATGGATTTCTTGTCTATATAAACATATATATGATGAAAAAGCAAGCAAGTAAACTGTTGAAAGGCTTTTTATAGTTATTATACATGTGACATTGAGTATGCAAGTTTAACCGGATGAGTGGCCTTTATAAAGTAAGTTCTTTTCAAACATGATCTGCTTTAGTTGGCCATGCAAAGAAGACTGCAAGGCTGTGATCCCCATAAAACTAGAAAATTAATTCTCTGACAAAACAACACATTTGTAACCATGGAGCTTCACTGTAGGCTCGAGTCGGCCACCACAGCTTGATGGATTCAGTTGCAAATTAGCAGCGACACACTGGGGCTGCACTTTCTATTTTTTTTTTTATTTCTTTTTTCTCATCTGAATGCTTGTTTACCTCTGGGACCATTTCTGAAAATGGACCAGCCCATGCCATGATATTTATACTTCCCATACTGTCATAAATACTGCTGAGACCTCCATAAATCACATCTATAAGAGCCAATATGTAAAACAGGACACCATAAGGGGTACTACAACCCTCTAGTAGAGTGCTTCATTGAATAAGATTGAATTACACTTAATAATTATGTTTCTACATGGGTCCTTTAACAAACTATGCAGTGTGCCATTATAGTGTACACTTCATACTGAATAGTATCAATCTGATCAATATATTATTATTATTATTATTATTATTATTATTATTAGTAGTAGTAGTAGTAGTAGTAGTAGTAGTAGTAGGATTTAGATACTCATTTTAAGCCAATAAAGGCATACTGATTTTTCTTTATTTATTTCCTACCATTATTTGCTTTATGTACAGTATAGGTACATCTGTTTTGATGTATACTCTATCAAATCAATACAACGAACTATTCAGATTCATCCATGTTCTAACTGCTTATGCTGGTCTGGGTCACAAGGGGGCCTTAAGCCAGTTCATCACAGGGCACTGACACACAAAAATGCTCCACAGGCAATTTCAAGACACTAAGGAGCCGAGGCTTTGGTCTGCAGAGGGAAGTGCAGTGGGAGGATGCAGCTTGCACTCGGACAGAGTGGAGGTGCCGTTTAAAGGCCAGGCCTGGAGGTGTGTGCTTACCGGGTTTCCCGCTGAGCCACACTGATTCAAAGTCTGTGCTTTTTATGCTTTGTCATTCTAATGGTTGCCATGCATACTAATGTGTTGACTTTTTTCCCCTTGTCCAAAAGTATATGACAGATGGTTTAGCAAAAAAACAAAAATGGAATAAGAAAGCAATAAGCAGGTGCTTTCATCCAGAAGGCTGATGATTTCAGTTATCTGAAAATATCACAACTTTTGCAGTTTTTTAAAACTAATTGTTGTTTTAAGTTGTAGTAATTTAAAACTACATGATGTCTATTTTATTTTATCGTTTTATAATATCTGTATGTGTGCTAGTGCTATTTCTTGTGGGTATTTAAGCAGATTGAAAGTGGAATGAGATTGTAGATAGTGTAGTTTAGCTGGAGCAGAACTGGCTCTTTGGCGCTTGCCTTGGCAGAGGCAGTCGGCTGAGAACCGCTTCCCTTCCCTGGCATTAGCCTGTCCGTCGACCATACCGACCACCTTGCTACCGCCTACACCTGCTTTCATTTACAAACCATATGCTGCAGATGCAGCTAGTGGAACCTGAAGCCACCACTCATGAATAAATCATCATGCTCTTTTTCCTGATGGCTACCACAAAGCATCGCTCATGTTTAATCTGTGGTGAAATGTGTTTAGCCCAGTGGTCTGTGCGTGAAATTCCCAAGATGGATGCTACTGTCTGTGATAATTTTATCCATGTGGGACAAGTCTGACAACAATACACAATTAAATAGAGACAAACAATAGATAGATAAATAGATAGATCACATTAACGAAATGAAACATGTTATTGACAGGCGTGGTGTACCTGTTTAATGTGCTGATTTCACCTGTTATCAATATGGTGCAAAAATACGGGCTTCCCTCCTGATGATATTGTAAGAGTGCTGGACCCCAATAAGACAATCAGTCTTATTACAAACAGTCTTGTAACAAAAAGAGGACACATTGAAGCCAAGTGCAACCTCTTTTTGTTATATTGATTTTATCTGTTATAACGTGTTATGGATCATGATAGTTTGCTGAAAATACATACTTCCCGGCTGTATTTCTGTATGTCTTTTAACACAAGCAGAAGTAATTAGAATAAAAAAAACCTTTGATGTTAATTTTTTATTTTTTTCTTATTTTTTTAAATTGTTCGAAGGTGAGGTCGATGAAGCTTCAGTAGAAGGATTCCTAAAAAGACAGCATTACAAAACTGGACTCACCTCCAGTTCACCTCCATATCACCTCCAAGCCAGATGGTTTATTAGATTTGTGCTTCATTTGTTCATCTAAAGGGTATTTTAAATGTTTTTGAATAAATACGAGATGAGAACATAGCCCTCAAAAGACCGTGACCTTAGCGTGGTGGAGTGGTCTTCATGCCTTAACAATCTGCCATCAGTCTTCTGGAGCTTGAATGCCTCCTCTTGCCAAATAGGTATGTGGGTAAACTATGATAAACGAGAGGTGTAGGCACCATGGATGACAGGGAGGCATGTACCTCCCAATATTTAATTTGGCTTCACTCGTCCCCCTTTGCATTTAAATTATTCAGTTAAGTCCACTGATATCAATCTCTCTCCTACACCCTAGGATTCAACAGAATCATAATGAAAGGTAGCAAGAAGAATATGGGTACCCTACCTGGAATAGGGCTACTTGGACCCACACCTGGAGGCTGTTTTTTGCTGGTGGGCATCTGGTGTCTAAACCGCCAAGCTGTCAACCGAAAGTATTTACATGTGGAGTCAGCACCCACAAGAAAAGAGGTCGGGATCGGCACGATTAGACTTTACCAAAGCACACTGGCTTCAGTGATGTGAAGTGTTGGAGGGGAATGAGCCTGACCTGGTCCGGAAGATAAGAGATTAGGTATTACCTATTAGCTACAGGCAGCCTTAGTGGAGGCAAAAGCTATGCATGGGAGGAGTTTAGAGAGGGCTTTCAGGTGTCCCCAAAGATGATTTGCCAAATTGTTCAACACCTCCGGCCAGAGGGGCACATCAGGCTGTGTTCACATGGAGTGGGGGGGGGGGTCACCTTGAGGAGCTACTTAACCCGATGGATGTACCCTCTCACCAGGAGGCAATGTTAGAGTCTGTTACTGCAGCTGAAGTTGCGGTAATGGGCTGTGAAAAGGCTATTATTGTACCTTTTTTTCTTAAAATTCTCATTGACTTTCCAAACTGATGGATGTGGGGGGTACTGGCAATGACATTGCAGGCTGATGGATCGTTTACAGTATGCAAACTATTACAGGTGTGTTGGCACCTATCTCATCAATATTCATTGCGTAGGGGAAATGCTGGAGGGGTTGATGAAGTTCATTCTTAGAAGTTGAATGTGTTGGGTGTTGGGGTGATGTGGTTGATCCACGTCTTTGTTTATGAAAGGGTGCTGGGGAGGAGCCAATGCATGAAGATAAAGCCTAGAACCGAGCGGGAAGAATACAGATCCCAACCTTCCTGTGAAGCTGTAGATCAACCTATCAGCTGCTACAAGGAACTGGTGTAGCTGAGCTGCTACTTCCTTCCATTTGATCCCTATCTGAATGCGGTTGAAAGCTGTGTCCACATCCTTGGCACAAACCTGAAGGCATTTAGAAGGGGGGGGGTTCACAAGTAGTAGAGTCCTGTCTCATCTCCTGTGTATGATTTTCATGAGCAAGATATTAAGGTGAAGTTCTCGCTGGAAAGGCATCTGCATTGGGGAACTAGAAATGACACCCCTGTTATTTGCAGATGATATTCTGCTTTCAGGCTCATCTGACTCAGACCTGGAATCTCTGACTGAAATTTGATGCCATGTGTGAAACAGCAGTGATGAGAACCACTTAGTGAATGAGTTTACATTGGGAATTTATTCATGAATGATAGTAAGAGCGAATGTGAGATTGACAGGTTGGATTGGTTCTGTGACTGCCGTTTTGCAGGCACTAAGGAGGTAAAACAGGAGTTATGTTTTAAGATGAGGTTTGCAGTTTCCAGTTAATTTATACCCCTTTCTTTATGTATGGCACTAAATAAGTCATGCATAGGAGTGGCCATAATAAGGTTTCTCCACAGGGTTGCTGGTCTCACTCACTGTGACTGGGTGAGCAGATGAGGAAGGCCCTGATGAGGGCTCAGATGAAGAGGAGCCAGCTGTGGTAGTCGGACATCTTATGATGACATCTGAATGGCACTGAGATACACTGGGGAGTTTATATCTCCTACATGACTTGGGACCTCCAATAACATGCTGGAGTCTGAAGGCCTTGATAAAGAGGTTTGGTCTGACCTGCTGGGCATGCTGCCACCCTGACCCTCATCAGGACAAGTGGCTGGAAAATGAGAACAAAACGAGATACATGTCGGCTTCACTGGCAAGCAAACAGAAAATTTGACTGAATTGCACACACTCTTTCCTACCCCAAAAGCTTCACTTTACAAAGTGCTGGAAATAAGGAATTCTAGAAAGGCAAGGGTGGTCAGGACCTGGGTAAGGTCACTGTGTGAGACAGGGTCACAGGGCTTTATAGCAATAGACGCTTGCGTGCTCATAAAACTGAAGGACCAGTATCAGTCTTCAGCAAGGGTCAGATGTGGGACAGTGAGAATGGCATTTATTTTGGAGGTTTGCGAGGTCCAAAGGAACCCAAATGACCGGCAAAATGCTAAGAGAAGCTAAGAGAAGGGGACAGTATGGGTCAGAAATCACACACAATGAAGGTAACATATTTTACTGACCTACAGTTCTCGCTGAAAGGTGATATTTAATCGTGCCACTCCGAGTCGGTGCCAGGCACAGCACGTGCTGAGCCGAATTCGGTGCATGCTGCTCACTTAGTAGTAACAGACACCTGCAGGAAGCGTGCTAAGCGGTGAAAGGGGGTAACCTGTCACCTCCCACATAAGACAATCGTGCAAGCAAATGAGACGACACTATTATAAAACCCATATTCCAAGAATGCCACTGCTCTCCCAGCATCACCTGATACTGGTGTCTCCGAAGTTAAATGTGAGGGTACAGCACTGCTCTGGCACCATTTAATGCTTCACCTTTTAATGGTTACCTGCTAAAAATAATTAACAGAAATACCTTTGAAAGAGCGGTGAAGCACCTGGTGCATGGAGCCATGGATTTGACAGTTTAGTACCCTGTTGCAGCAATGTCTAATTGCATCAAATATGAAAGGAAAAAAAACAGAAGGCAGATACCAGCAGTAATCCTTTAACTACGTTCATTAAAAATGCATCGTCACACATCCTGGCAGGGAATTGTCTTTTTTCCGTTCTCCTGGCTGAAAAACTCTCATCTGCACCACATCAAAACGAATGGTACAAAGCGCCCGTGTTGCTCCTCTCAGACTACAAAGCTTTCCGTGGCTCCCCGGAGGGTATGGCTCCCTTTTAACTCAGCACCATTGGAAAAAAAGAGGAGAAAATGAAAAGCTGGGTTTGCTGTGCTTGTTTTTATTCCTGGGTCAGACTTTAGGAGCGAATGGGCCACATGCGAGTCTGTCTCCCAGGGTGAGGCCCACATCTGCAAAGATGGCAGCTGACTACAGGCCTTACTTCTATATGAGAGCCACGCTCCTCTCAGCACGTTACATCAGATACCATGCTAATTTCCAGCTAATTCCCAATCAGGCCTCATAATTACAGCTGACTTGCTTTCTGAAGTATATTGTAATGTCGCTAAATTGGATAAAGAGCAGTGGATGAAATCAAGCGAAATGATACTCAGAATGCATGCATTTAAACACACACACACACACACACACGTGCACACAAAGTCCATATACTCACATCTTTATGGACTAAGGTGGACCTAAGAAAGTGGCCACTGAGTACATAAGTAAGTTTCTTACTTATGCCCAATTTTGGAAGCTCCACGTCAGCCTGCTCCCATACTTACACTCCTGTTAGAACTGAGTGGACTAGTCTCTCTCTCTCTCTCTCTCTCTCTTTCTGTCACATACACATACACACACACAGATTCTCGTACCTATCTAAATGGGGTCATCCATTAATTTCTTTCGGAAAAACCCTAATCCCAAAAATTTCCTAGAAAATTACATCTGGCCCTCACAATGTAATATATACATAACCCACACAGACGCACACACACACACATGCAGAAGTTTCAGCTATTCCTTTCAGATAATTTTCTGAATTCACCATTAAGACAACCTTCTCTTAAAATTAGACTTTTAAAGATGAATAAATTACCATAATTGCATCATTGAAAGGATTGGTTTCCAAAGCACTTCTTTCCACTTTATGTATTTCATTTCCCAGAAAGAAAATGTATTTTGTATAAATGTCAAGTGTTGTTTAAATACTCTATCATTATTTCTGTTAATACATAGATTATTTAAAAAGCTGCACTGATATTCTCCCCAGTAATGAGTCATCGCCACTTGGATAAGGTAATTTCACTTAACAGACGGCTAAGACCCAGCTGTTACACAGTATATTTGTGAAAATGAGTCCCAGGTATAGTTGCCTGTCCTGAAACAGCATCCTTCTTCCCTGAGGCATGAGTTTTAGTGGATGTCAGTTCCCATGATGCTTCAAAGAGAGCTTGATTCCAAGTCACGTAACTCTTGGTTTGCGGTGTTGCTGAAATCGGTAGCATTTGAGCGCCTGACTGACATTGCTGCTCGCAAGAAGTGGCCTCTGCGCTCCTGGGCCCAGCGCCGGAGCCTCCGGTCTCTGACAGCCAGTCACACATAATAAGTCCTCGCTCTCAGCGTGAGGTAGCAGCACTTTCTTCATAATTCTCTTCACTATTCTCTTCTCTTTCATGCCCTGAAATACAAATTGGGAGCATGTCAGTTATTAAAGCAGTAAACCTTATATGTATGAAATGATTTTTAAAAGTCTTTTTTCCCTTTTTGCTAAATGTTGAGTTCTTTGAGAAAGATATCAGTGAAAATGAAGCCAGCTCTTTACTCCGAGACTTAATAAAATGAGATCCTTATTCTAAACTCTTTCTCTCAGTGATTATTCATTTATGGTACAATTTTAACCATTTATATTCATGTATTCTTTGGTTAAAACCAATTATGAATGCCGCAGGTGATGATGTACAAACAGTCCAATGGGAGAAGAACGGGAACGCCCAGGACCTTGCAGACAAAGGGCACAGGAAACCCTGAGCCACACATGAGGCTTCGCAGCTGATATTTGCTTTTCGTGACACATATATCAGCATATCGACATGAGTGTGAAACATTTATATGCAGGAAGCAGACTGGAGTAAGGCACAGGGCTACATGTACATGTACAGTAGTACACATAGAGTAAAAATAAGTCCTACAAATATGAACTACAAATAGAAATTCAGCAAGCCTTTTTATGATTACATAGGACAATTTCAGTTCTTGTGTTTTCCCATTTTATTTTTAAGAGCCACTTCAGCCTTTTGAGTAAATGACCGGCTTTTATAACAATCTTGTTTCTGCATACATGGACATACTCCTAGGGACTCCTAGAGAGCTCAGGCTTGGCACTACATGCAGGCTACTCGTCATGGAGGAGCCGGAGGAATGTGCAGCACGAGCTCCAGCCTTCTCAGCTGTCTGCACCTCTGTCCAGTTCTGAGTTTAATTTCGTAGTTGGCAGTTTTGGATTTTAAAATGTGTAGGGCTGGATATCTCACCTGCAGCAGGCAGCTTTGGGGGGGGTTACACTAAGGGCTGGATCTCAGTTTCGGGGTTTGTATTTGGTGGAGGCAGGGTGGAAGGAGGAGGACTTGCCAGAAATGAATGAAATTACCAGATGTCCAGCTATCCATTTAGAAAACTGCTCCCTGGAATGTCAGTCAGTAGTGTCGCATTTATTATCACTTACTGATTAGGGTCATACATTTTTATTCTAAATGGCACCCAGATAAAAGTTTGCCGCAACATTTTCAATATAATGTATCTGTCTTGCCTGCACTGTCAGCTTATGGCTCCAAATAAGCGTGTGAGAATGCCCTGACACACATGACATCACTGAGGAAGCATAATGAGGGTAGCGGGTGATGGCTCTGAGCCGCCACACGGGGCAGCGGTGCTCAGCGTCGCGAGAGAACATGGCACTCTGGTAATTATTCCTCAGTCTCTCTGTGTCACACGCTGCCTCCAGCAAACCTTAAGGCCAAACCACAGTTTAAATTGAGATTTGTTGTTGTTTTTTATCACTCTTGCCTGGCACAAATCAACCAATTTAAACTAAGGAAATGTATCCCATCTTGTATCCTAATTGGCAAGAAATGAACCGAGGACAGAATTTGAGTGGAATTTATTACATTTTCATGAGGGTAGTACTTTATTCCATGTGTCCATTGTTATTTTTTGGGATTTGTTACAGCCTAAAGGAAATCCCTTGGACGCTGCCTGGTCTGTACACTGATCAGTTTCACTGCACTCCCTGCCTTACACTGACTGAATGATGATCTGCTGTTTCAACTAACTGAAGGTGCAACAGGAAAACCACAATGAATTTGTTGCAGGTTTTTCAGTGTAGCCATGAAATAATTTCTGCAGAAGCAAATCTGTCAGAAATGTAATGGACTGATAATTACACATTAGTCAGCACACACACTGTCCATTTATAACATAATCTCCAGAAATTAAAATAAAAATTACAGCGACAATAGGGGGGAATCCTGGGGAAGCAGGTCACCTGTCGGTTAAATTGAAAGAGGTTGGAGGCTCTGCTCCACACAGTGGAATTTGTGCCCTTTAGCTGAGTACCTAACCCCTGACAGAATGACACCTTTGGCCCCTTGCCCACCTGATGGGGGGGGGGATTGCCTTCTTTGGTCAGTTCTGCCACTGGATGGAAAATACACACCCTGGAGAATAATGATGACACTACTGTTGGTTTAACAGAAAGTAACAGTTAACAGCTCTATGCTAATGCAAAATTCCCACGCAAGCATTAAAATTAGAGTTTACTCTGTTGGGTAGCTGTGTGGATTTGGGCTACTTTAAACATTTTAAATTACGTAAAATGATGTTAATTCACATCAAACAAGTGAAATCATATCCCAATGGTATGTATCTATTAGCATACGTGGGAAGAATTGCCTCTTTTTAAGAAGAGTGGTTCAAAATGCTAACCTTCCTAGAAGCACATTTCCAAATATTTTTCTCCATATCCTAGTAAACTAATTTAGCCACGCCCAAATGAGGATGGCCAGACTTCAGGCAAATAAATTGCAAAGTGGGATGTTTGCTGCCCATGATAAAGCTCATAATTCAGTCATTGCTGGGGGTACCAGCATGTCAAATTGAAGTGGTAGAGCAGGATAAACCGTCAGGCTTTATCTGAAGAAACAACGCAGAAACATGCTGTAACTTGCTGCTTTACATACTGAGTATGATGTGTCACTGTTGCCCTATCTGGCCCGTCCCTTAATAATCACATTTACTAATGTGTCATAAACCAGAACTATTCTCTTCCACTGGCACAGCCCACTGAGACAGCCTACCAGATTAGCATGTCCCCTGGTGGTTAAGGGCAGTATATTTGAGGACTGCTGCCTTAAATAGATGAGGGGATTAATAATAACACTGCATTAGAGATAGCTCAAAAAATGATGATGTCATTCACACAGCATGAAATATTTTGGCTAATAGCCTCCATTGGTCCCTGATCCAGAGTTATTCGATATTCGGAATCGTATGAGTGTGCCTAACTGCACCTCAGAAAGCACTCCCAGGACAAATGCACTTTATTAAAATCCACATTATTAATGATATGTCAGCTTTCATGCCATGTGGTGCTGGATTGATTGCCCATTCCCGCTTCTTAATTAGTGCATTGGTATGTGGTACATTGATAGATCAGCCTGTCTATTACTACCACTGGGTTGATTCAGTGAGACCTGCCCCATACTGTCTTAGAAGCAACAGAGCCAAGTAGCCAATAAGACAGACCCAGCGTCCAGCATCAGGATAATCTGGAGTACATTGGTGGCACAGGACCAGAAAAGTGGGAAAGGTGTGGTGCTGATTCTCAACCTGAATTGGCATATTGTGAAGAACAAACCAAAATGCCTGCTGCAGTGGCAATGCTTGTATGTGATGCAGGGCCATGGTTCTGTTCCAATGCACAATAGCATTCTTCTGCATAGTGCTCATCCTACGGCGCAAATAGGTCTAACACCGATGCAATAATATGAATTTACTTCTCCCCTCTTGGACATACTGACCAGCTAAGGTATGGTGGATTTTTTATGGAATAATTTCAATGCTTCTATGTTTTATCTTCAGTAGACTGGAGACTCAGTCTCCACCACTCTGTTGATCTGAATTTATCCATTGATTTTCCTCTGTGTTCACTAGGTGTCATCTCAGAATTCAGCAAGATATTTAACACAATTTTCAATACATGTCTAATGTATGGCTAGGCTGTGTATCATGCCACGAGGAGCAGCGCTGCAGGTCCAAGGCCTTTCGTTGGAGGACAGAGCTACCTACCTCAGTTAGAGGGATGGCAAAGCTCTCAGTCGCTTTTTGAATTATGCATCCATTCTATACTCTAAATTGACTTCAAATAAAAGATTTTCGGACTCTGCCATTTTTGGTTTTATATATATATATATATATATACATATACAAAAGAGCCAATGTGACAGTATAACCATACAAGATGGCTCACCCACTAAACCATAGATGCAAACTCTACTTTTAATATGTATTCCCAGCGAAATTCGTCTCTGGAAACATGGCTGGTTTATTTTAATGACTCAAGATGAGGCTGAGTGACACTAATGGGACCACATAAAAATGGTGTCAATCTGGCGCAACAACGGTTCACTGAACAACACATTAGTGATTAAATAAAAAGTATTTCACATCCTTAAGTGTGCCTTTCTTACAGGTCTCATAATAGAATAGCACAGGGGCTTAGGGGTGATTTTTAAAATGCATTTTTAAATTAACAACAAAAGCCAGACAAAGGGCAGAGGGGTGAATCCATTGTTCTTCCAGTGAATTGTTTGCACATTTATTTGCCAGTTTTACCACATGACTTGTTGTTAGACATT
Source organism: Petrocephalus schoutedeni (assembly GCA_026780765.1). Taxonomy (NCBI): domain Eukaryota; kingdom Metazoa; phylum Chordata; class Actinopteri; order Osteoglossiformes; family Mormyridae; genus Petrocephalus; species Petrocephalus schoutedeni. Next base: position 18,714,441 of record JAODKL010000017.1, read on the forward strand.
ATGTGTAAGGATTTGCATCTGGGTTTAACAAAGTTCATGTGACCTCATTAACGAGTTGGGGCACGTGGTAAAGGATGGAGTTACAAACGACAGCACCCCATCGCATGGGAGATTAACGACCAATGTTGGGCCTTATTACCAACAGCCCAATCAATATTGCAATATAAACCATATTAAGGGAAAGGGTTTAAGCATAAGACGCACACACGTGCAGAAGAGTAACTGTTTATTATTTATGAGTATGATTGCCAGGCCAGTGTGTGGGCTGTTCATTATCTTTGACCAGGACAAAGAATGCTGGTTTCAATAAAGCTTTCAACTAGAAAGACACATCACCAATTTTACTCAGACAACATGTCATAGACCCCAAGCCTAGTATATCCTCTCTGTCGGCAGTACAGAGAGTTAAATCCAAAAAGACATGTTGAGTCTGACATTCCTGCAGAATAAGCAGTCCATGTTCGTATTGTGTGACAAGTCATATTGCTGACATATTTCCTGCACAAAACCTTGAAAATTCTATCGAATCAGAACCATACGTACAGAAATTCTATAGAAACTGGTTAATGCAGGTCATTAAAGATCAAAATAAACTATATGCTTCCTCAACGGAAAAAAATCTAAGATAGTGAGTAGCAATATTGGCGTATATTTGGTATTAAATATACTGGGAGAATGCTGTCAGATGTACAACCATAATTTAACAAAAATGTCAAAGCCACACATTAGGAGAATGAGGAGTTGCTTGAGTAATGGAAGTCCTGAATCTGCAGGACATCTCACTGAAAATAAAGTGGAGAAAAAATCATGGCAGCTCTTTACGTTCTCCACGCCGTTTCCACTCTTTCTTCAGCATTTCAGCTTCCAGGGGGATTCTAGAATAGTTTATCTTTGCAGAAATTACACCAGTGCAGACACTGCTGGTTACAAATCCTCTTTCCACCACCATTTGGCACTAAGGGTGCTGTAAGTCTTTCTGGATAAGGGTGTCTCCTCTGCCAATGAATAAGTCAGACTTCTTATTTCCTGCCTGGTAGAAAAAAAAATTGCAGAGTGTCACTATATTATCTCTCGTAGTACAGAGGTTGCTCCTTGATATGGTCATTGTGAAATGATGGTGATCATAATGATTTTAGGAAATACACTACTGTGTGAAATTATTAGGCATTCAAAATTATTTTTTCATGCTAGTGTAAATGATGTCTGTGAAAGTCAGCTTAGCCACTTCAAAGCCACCCCAGGATTTGCAGCAACCGTCCAATACAATGCTTTTTTTTACTCGACAATTAGCATACCATGCTTATGTAATCAATACCTCTTTCATTTATTTAACTAATTAAGTTAATTAACTATGTGGTCTGGTTGTGGAATGGCTCAGGCTTCCCCGATGAGAGGTTTGGGAACTGAAATGGTGGTCTTCCAGCCATCCAGCACGATATCAGTGATTCTTGTTTACTTTTCATTGTGGTACTGCTAATTTGCATACACTCTAATGTTAAATTGTGATTTTTTTTTCTAAGTAAATATAAACTTACTACCCAGATAAATACTTTTAAATATCTTTTTTCAATACATACTTATAAGACTTTTGCTCAGTGCTGTATATTTGAGTTGATGTTTGCCGGGTGATGCTCACTTATCACGTGACAGCCTGAGAGGCCCATGATCACATCCAGCCTGACTCAATTCCCATGTTCTCCATGTGACTGTTCAGGAGTAATATGAGCATTAAATAGTACTTATGGTGGGTGTGAGACTGCCGTGTCAGGGGAGGGTGTTCCATACATGGTGTAGTCAGGTGAGTGGTTCTAAAAAAACACTGAAGGATGGAGACATGTAATGGTAATGTACGTAAAAAGAGAGGTACCTGCACGCATTCGCTGGGTTTTTTCTTAATAACCCAAACTTTTTATTTTATTTTTTGTTCTTCACCCCAATACACGTAATGCCAGCAGCTAGACTTAATTGAGCCAATGTTCTGAAACTGTGCCATCGATCTGCCTTGAGGAAGTACATCAGTCTGGTAAAGTAATGGCAGAAGCCTGTCTTCGTCCTCTCTCAACTCAATCATAGCTACATGGCACTTTCTGTAACAGCTAAAGGGCAAACATCGCTTTTTTCTGATATGAAACTCCAAAACAGGAGAAGGGAAATCCTGCCCCTTTTCAATGAAATCAAATAACCTGGCAAAATAAAATGATTTGCCAATGAAGTGCCAAAGTGTGACTATTTTGTTGTGTATGAACATGCTGTTGTCTATCTCCAGTGTCTTCCAAATAGCTGTCCAGCTCTTCACACTCATGCCCTTGAAGCAATGGGGACTGAAAAAATAGATAGATAGATAGATAGATAGACAGACAGACAAACAGACAGACAATGTCCAATTCATCTTCTATCTCTGTGGCGTGTACTAGATCTGTACGGCCTGGAAATACACCAGTTGTTTTGCCAATGCTAATGATAGACACATAGGATATGGTAATTTCTGAATGAAAATTAAAAGAGAAAACGTACAATAAATTTTGTCACAAAAATAAAAAAAGTATTTATTTATCCAAGAAGTGCGGCACATGTCACCAGTGAACATTTAAGTTATTTATCTGCCGAGCTAAGCTGATTATTTAGCTCTGTCCATTTTGATATGGGAGCTCATGTGACATTGTACTGTATGTTTCTGTGTTCCAGTAGACTTTGTTGCAAATTGGGAGGGGGGGCTTGATATGCATGAGGTAGCAGGAAAATTGCTTGCTAAAATAGCTTGACCCTGCACCCATTCTGCTGGTGGAGTGGTGTCTAATGAAGCATGGGCTAAGAAAGAGGACTCGATTGGGATATATATATCATAGTATTAGCAAAGGGGGGGCACTCACAGCACCTCCACCTCTGGATTGAGCTCTACATCAGCTCGCCTTACCAACTGCAGCACATATATCGGCGGTTCATGCTTCATAGAGCTATAATGAAATGGGATGCTTGTTTATTTTTAGCTCTGCATCTCAGTATTTCAGCTGTATTGTGTTATGTAGCAATCTATATTAATTTATATTACTGAAGTATCTACTGTGCACATGCTTTTATTTATTGCGTTATATATACTTAATATATACTTCAGTCCTTTTAAGCATTTATTGTCTTCTGTACGCCCTCATCTGTTAAGCATGCTAACCTTATACAGTACCGCTTTGTCCAATACCTTAAAATAACTAGACCTAAAAAAGGACAGTCTTTAAAAAGATTTCAGAGTGTAAGTATTTTATAAAACATACATCCTGTTTGACTCAGGGCAGTCCTACTGAAAGGGAATTGAATAATTGGCCTAAACAATTAAAGACCTCGAATGAGTTACATCCTGATAATACAGCAGGCTCCATGTACACACATTTCCTGTTTAATGCTGAATGGTATCAGAAAACAGCACATTTCCCTTCAAACCATGACTGCAAATCATTTAAATAGGAAAGAGACAAGAGACAAGTATTGCTTGTAGGTTAGACACGAACAACCTCAAAAACATCTCTTTAATGAGAGAGGTCGGAGGAGAATGGCCAGACTCATTAAAGCTAACAGGAAGGCCACAAGTGCAAAAATAACAGCTCAGTACAATAGTCGTGTGCAGAAACACGTCTCTGAATGGACCACTTGCCCGTCCTTGAAGCTGCACTGAAGGCAAAAGTGGACACTACCCAGTTCTAGCCAGGTGAAGCTAATAAAGTGCCCACTGAGTATATGTAAGTTAAACTGTTACTTACCTGTAACCTATTTTGAAAGAGGGGATCCACATCAGCCTGCTCCCACATTTATACTCCAGTTAGAGCTGTGTGTAATAGTCTCTCTCTCTCTCGTTCACACACACATAAACACACACACATACACAGTCCATGTATTCATATCATTCTGGGGACTCTACATTCATTCCTATGGCATAACCTTAATTCCAACTATAACATTGTTGCAATGCAATGCAATGCAATTTTATTTATATAGCGCATTATCACAACATTACATTGTCTCAATGGGCTTTACATTTTCTCTGCCACATAAAGACCCCCCAGTGAGCAAGCCAAAGGCGACAGTGGCAAGGAAAAGGAGAAGGAGAAACCTTGGGAGGAACCAGAGCCAAAGGGGGAGCCCATCCTCCAGGGGCCGGCAGAGGAGTCAATCAAACAAAACCCCTACCTAGCCCTAACCTTAACCATACAAGCAAAGTACAAGACTATTGGAATATTTTGTTTTTTAATTGCAGTCACTGATTTTTATAAAATTGTGGTTATCCTTGTGGGGCCTGAAAAATATGTCCCCATAAGGTAATGATTTACCAGTTTTTATCACATTGTGGGGATATCAGAATCAGAGGCAGGTTTATTTTCCAAGTATACTGTAGCATACATGTAATTTGTTTATGGTTGATGGTGACTCTCTAGTACTCTAACAATAAATTCATAAATGGATCGAATATTGGGTCCCCACACTGTAATACTTATAGATTCACACACATACACACACTATATGACAAATACTCAAGGTCATTGGATGGTGCTTCATTACAGCCATCAATGTACTTTTAAACAAAACCTCATGTTCATTTTCTCAGTATTAAAAATCAAGTAGTCTGACCGGGAAAAGAAAGGAGGCAGAAACAGGGAATAACAACACCTGCTCCAGTCTTCTGAAACTGCCTTTGTTCTCATTGAGCAGGACTTTTAAAAGTGTAAGTGACACAGGATTTCTTTCTTAGCAGTTCTGAAGCAGCTCTTTTCTCTCCCAGTGACATTCTGTTTCATCTGTCTCTGTTCATCATACCCCCTTTGTCCTTCTAAAGTACAGCATTAACCTTCATGCACATCCTTTGGCTGTAACCTTAAGTGCAAAGGCTGGACTATTACAGCCTTATTATTTATTATGGAAGAGATTAATATAAACTTCCATCCATCCATCCATCCATCCATCCAATCATTATCCTCCACTCATCCGGGTCCTGTTCGCAGGGGCAGCAGTTTAAACAGGGATGCCCAGACCTTCCTCTCACCAGCTGCCTCCTCCAGCTACTTCAGGGAAGATATAGCCTCTTCAGCGCGTCCTGGGTCTGCCCCGGGGACTTCTCCCTGTTGGACATGCCCAAAGCACCTCCCCGGGGAGGCGCCTAGGAGGTATTCTAGATCAATGCCTGAACTGCCTCAGCTGGATCCTTTCCACACAGAGGAGCAGAGTATGAGGTCCTCTGGAATATCTGAGCTTCTCACTGTATCTCTAAGGCTGAGCCCAAACACTATGTGAAGGAAACTCATTTCTGCCACTTGTATCGGCAATCTCATTCTTTTGGTTATGGTAGGATGGTTGAAGGTAGGATCATAAATTGACCAGATGGGGAATACATTTGATTTTGGGACTGGTCTGTCACCACTGCAGACACTTTCTCATTAGTGTGATAAATTAAAAAAAGTATTTGACAGATCTTTTTCAATCTCTGTGAACACATTTTATGGATGAAGATGTGGATGTGTTCAAATTTTGAGACAAATCTCACCAAAGTTGAAGCAGCACTGCATAGTGATAGTAAAGTGAAGGGCAGCCTAAAGCACTTTTCTCACCATGAAAACTCAAAAAGTATTTGTTGGATCATTTCCATACATTGCAGTAACATTATATTGTTTATTATCTAGGGATGTTTTAATTGTGAGACAAATGGCATCAAAGTTGAAGCAATATGAGTACTGTTTTAGGTTTGTTTTGGTTTCAGTATTATTTTTGTTTTGTTTTTTTTTTCTCTTCTTTTAAATTTCACCCCCATTTTCTGTTCCCCACCTCTTGGTTTCTGTGCTTCTTTTCTCAGGTCCTTCACACTCAGTTTGTCTTTAACACACAATTTGTTGACACCTATTCAGCAAGCAGCCATATGCAATGACAGTGACCAATGTTCTTTGGTCCAATGGTCTGTGTCAAGACAGATAACCTGAAATTGAAAGTAGGACAGTCCAGTTCAGGTTGTTATGTGTTTACCAAGCCTTTTGGATTCCACTGTTGCGAAACAAATGTATAAAATTATATTTCAGATGGATTATTCTGAAGGTTCACAAGCTACTCATATTCTTATTGAATTCAGCTGTTGATTTTTCCATTTGAAAGTTGTCAAGGGACCCCGCGACCCTGAACAGGATAAGCGGGTTGGAAAATGGATGGATGGAAGTTGTCAAGGGATGACCCAACATGTCTACTGTATGTTTTTGTTATGATCAGGCACACAGCTAGACAAAAAAAAAGTTCGAACCTCCCTTGAAATTTGCTTCAGCTTCCTGGTTGGCAAAATCTATAGAGGGGGACCTGTTGGTAGGGTTGCTGGACTTTGGTTACAGGTCTGGTTGTGTATAACTATAGTTGTAATAATACTCCAAAAGGTAGATTTAAGGACATATATTTGAGTCTTTGATAAAAATTTTATCTGGCTAACTTTCTGGCTGCCCTTTTATTTAAAAGAGCTTATAAATTACACAAACATTAAAGCCACTCAGGCTAAGGACAGATATTCTCTGAAACTGTATTGCACACTGCTTTCAAAGGAATCAAACAAGCATCTGCTAAAGCTGTTTGTTTTGGTTACAAAAGTAAAGCTGCTTTATGGTGGTTCCTAGCAAACATGGAAAATGCATGCAGTAAATGATTCTCATTATATATATAAACAATACCGCTGTTCGCGGGTGGCTGACGAGATTGTAGAGTTGTTAGGTTTGTCCGTACCGTCAATAGAACATGAATGAGGTGCGACATCTTGTTAGTTATGCGACAAGGAGCTATTAAATGATGCACAGGTTGCTTTAACAAAGGTGTCTGTCATTTTATTAACACTGTTTGACAGCAATAGATGATGGGGATCAGTGGTGATGTAAGACGGCACAGTCGCAATGCCTCTATCAATTGTCTGTTACCTTCCCTTTTCATATAGTTGTTCAGTTCACTCCACTGTCAATGCCTGGGGACTGAGGTTCTGCACTTTCTGTATCCCTGCCTCAATTCAGAGTTCATCCAACTACGCACTGTTGTACTCTTATTCTCTATCTTTTATCCCTACCGCTCATACCCCCCCACCCCAGCTGCCCTCAGAGGTGTCCCTAACCCATCCATTCCCCCTCTTTTAGGGCATCCGAGAGGATTATGGTTCCCAGCCACAAATGTATTTATTATGCCTGTGAATCAAGAGCAATGAAAAAGTAAAAAGAAGAGTAAAACACTTACTAGGCATATTTTCACAACAAAATGACCCTCTTGTTTTCCAAAAGCATGTGCTAAAGGCTTAAGAGCTTCCACAATGTCCATTGCTCTTCAATTTCAATTAAATGGAATATGCAATGGGTAACAACTACACAATGAAAAACAGTTAGTTTAGCTAAATGGCTGAAGCATTAATAAAACTCAACAGCAACTAATAAAGGTCACATAATCAACGCCATTTGAAAAGTAGAATAATGCATAAGGATACCATCACTACCAATACAGAAAGTATTATTGGCTGTAATCATGAATCAAAGTACTGTTCACTTCCATAAGATGAATGATTGCTCTAGATGCTTCTGACCGAAGGACATCCAGGGATTAAGAAAAAAATAAAATAATGATAATAATAATGATAAAAATGGGCAATCGTTCTTGCTCTTACATGCTAGAACATAAGTCATGTACAGAAGCCAAAGGACTTGGGGGCAGGCACCAGTCAAACAGAAAAGGGCTTTATTGAATAAAACAAAAGTGGATAAACAAACCGTGAGGGGTCAAAACAGGAAGCCTCAGAATGGGGAAGGGCACAGACAATACAGACAATAATGATCAGACTGGGGATGATGAAATAAACAGGTACTTAAGTACAAAAGACTAACAGGGGGCTAATGAGAGGCAGCTGGGAGTGATTTCTACCCGAGGGTTAGGAACGAGAGGCAAGACAAGTGGGGTAGGTGTGGGCAGTGGTGGTGTAATGGTTAGGGACACAACTGTGTAATGGAATGGTTGCTGGATCTAGTCCTCTGGTCCGCAAGTACCGCTGAGATTCCCTACGCAAGATACCGCCCCCGGTTGCTGAAATAGCTGCTCACTGCTGTGTCACAATGTAACAGGGGTTAAATGCAGAGGACACATTTCGTTGCATGCTGTGGCATGACAATTAATCGCTTTTAAATGAGTAACAGGCATGGCTTCTTAGGACTATGACAGGGAGGAGACAGGCAGTGATATGACAACATGCACATGAAAAGTCTAAATCTTTCAGGCAAAATGATACTGAAAGTAATATGACATGATGCTGTTACAGTAATATATGTTGTAGTATGACAATATGAGTGCTCCAGTGAAACAAGAAAATATTTGGGTTTGTAAAAAACAAGGGTAGCGATTCAGCAGCCAGTACCACGCATGATGGATTGCAATTTAATCCGGGCAAGACCAAAATGTCCCGTTTCAGTACTGGGTCTTACTGATTCAACGTGTAAGAGGATGTCCACTAACACCTGGAATTCTCCAGCAAGGATATGGCATCATTATTATAATGATCTCTAGAAATTTTACTACTCCTGTTGCATAGCTGTAATATTGATCCCATACAGGCAACAAGCCTGTTGCTGTGGTTTAATTCTAGAGAAATAGAAGATTAGACTAACATGTATGACACTTTTGTTATGATCTTTAAACTCCTAAGCTATATACTTCCATTATTAATGACAACTACATGAATATTTCAGAGGGAGTAAAGTAAGCACTCGGAATGAAAAAAGCACAGCTGGCAATGGAAGCCTTCACTGGAGCAGCAGAACTCATCACCGCTCTGATCCAGCATGCAAGGCTGTGCAGTTCTGTAAGTTAGCATCACATGCACACTTCATGTTTGTGGAAATGAGGAGTGATTCACCTTTCTGTGTCACATTTCTGCCATGCTCAGTAGGTCATTTCATGGAGTCTTCGCAGTAAAGAACTTGCAGGTGCGTTGCTGGGTGTGATGATCTGTTAGTGCACTGAAAGCGGGACAGTGGCTTCCCTCTTTCATCATAATGCTGGGGCAGAGGCTCATAGTCATTGTTACTCTTTGATGATGACTCTCCCTGTAAAAGTCATTCTGAAATCATCTTGGGCACCACTGAGGTGGCTGAAACATCCAGCTTCCTATCCTGGGCCTAAAACAACCCTCTGTCAAAGGCTACACATGTCTGCAAGTAAAACTATTACTGTAAGGCTTTACCAAGTTCATTTAGGTGATGTTAATATTATCTATATTAGATAATAGTAATGTTGATGATGGTAACAATAATAATAATATTAATAATAATGGATTTTTTCCTTACATCTGTGACGTCACAATAAATCTTACGTTCAACATTCAAAAGTAAGTTAAATAGCGCATAAAGACTGATTTAATTCTCTCTGAATTGTCCAAAGATGGACACTTTAAAATTATGTTGACATTAAATCATTACGTTGTTACTAGGCTACTAAATGTTACTAGGCAAGACATTAAAAATTCGTCTGTCTTGCATTTGGTACTCTGAGCTTTTCTGTCATGCTATAAAAATGCTTGGTGTCACTTTATGAGAATGATTCGAAATGTATTTTCCTGCATCCAGGATATAATGGTTTTCTACAATTGGTTCACCCCCATACCTGCAATGCTATCATGGTTTTCAGCAAACATCATATTCTTCTTACATGACAGTCATTGGCATAGAAACAATAATCTCAGTCGCCACCACTGACATCATGGTGAGCAGTTCATGTGGATAATGGGGAATATGCTTAAACGTGGCATCTTGGCTAAGTCCAAGATTGATTGGTTAGTTACATGTGTGGCAGTGTCCCTCTGTCATTAATCAGTTGTTTTTCTGCTTCATAGCACAGCCCCTCAGACAAGCATTGAGTGGGTTGTGACACCAGAGCGTCCCTGCTATACCAGTCCTCTTCTCACAGCTCGCATTTTCAATTCAAATTTTTTGGCAAGGCAAGATAAAATAAAATATACTTATTGATCCAAAGAGGGTGTCCTCAGTCAGTCTACGTATTTGGAAGATTGTTTTGCCAACATATTTGTATTTAATCCTACCTTTAACAAGCGTCTCCATCAAGGTGATGCTAGATAGTATTTGGCAGTCTATATCCTGAGAGTGTAGTTATACTTTTAATTAATGAACAGAGAAATGACCCAAGTGTGGAAGCTCCAAGTTTCCAGAGCCATGGTCCTCAGAAAGGCAAGGCATCGGAAAATAAGGTAAATAAAGGTAACAAAGAAGGGCAAACGAATCCAAACCGCAAACCATAGAGGTAGTATAGATGCAGACAGGAGTAGATGTAGAAAAGACTGGTCAAGTAACCAAATCCAAAACCCAGATCAAAGTACCAGAAAACCCAGAAAGCAGATCATGGGACAAATGATCAATAGGGTGAGGAGCTTAATACTTTGCAAAGGTTTGCTAAGTGATTTCAGACTGTGCTAATCAATTAGCCTGATAAATTGCAATACTGACAACAGTCAACAGTCAGAAAGGCATAAAACATTAACAGCCTACATGTCCTTTTCACAACATCCTTGTAAGCCATAACACTTTATTTGATGGGGCACAAATAATATATTATCATACTGTTATTTATTATATGTATTTATTATTTTTATTTAATCACAAACTAAGTCTTAGTTACACACTGATCTCATGATAATTCACCATTAATGAATCATAACTCATGCTTTATCTCACGGAGTTACTATATTTATTACTATAGCTGATAAATCTATAAACCTACTATAAAACTACTGAATAAACAAGTCATTAATAGTAGTTAATAGGAATGTTACGATGCACCGCAAATCGGTTAAAAATCGGTAATGTATGACGATTCAAATTGGCTGAAGGGGAAAATAGACCGCTACTTTTTTATGAGAACAAGTACTTAACAGAAGGAACAGTGTAACATTTGATTTCACAACTTCAGTTCCACGTCAGTTGTCACTGCGTATTCGACGTTGATGTCAGTTTTTGGTTCAGACAGAACGTGAAATAGCAAGTAAATTTTAAAATTGAGGACGCACTGCCCAGCTTTAAATCAGTGGTGTGGCAGCATTTTCGCTTTTCAGTAATCTCATACGAAAACGGCGAGTAAATTACAGAGAAGAAAAAATGGCGTGCAAACATTCTAGAAGACTGATAACCTAGAAACACCTATATATAGGGTCATCCTGGACACTTTGAGCTACTTCAGGTTTTTAAACCTGAAAGGCTTTTGCTTGGCTGAATAGTTCAGTTCTTCTTGTGCTTTGACTGGTTTGTTTCCTTAAGACTCATCCAGCTATTTCACATTAACATTAGTGATATGTGCATGAATATCGGAGACTTACTAATCAACTAATCAGCACACAACAAGAACGCAGCGCTTAAGTGAAATCCATGTTCTTTTAATTGAACTGGAAGTTTACAAATCCTGTCCTAGCTCAAAGTGTCTGGGATGACATAGATTATCTGGTCACCCTATCTATAGAAACAGGCGTCCCTGGAAGAATGCTCGGAGAATGAACCCACATTGGTGAATGCTAAGATGTTCCCACTGCTTTCTCCTCTAGCTAAGGCATACCTCACCACACCAGCCACCTCTGTCCCTAGAGAAAGGGTCATTGTGAATTTATAGAGATCTCAGCTTCAGCCTGAAAATGCTGACATGCAAATTTTCCCTAAAAAACATGTAAATTTGAAGCTGCACATGCAAGCATTAGTGTATTAATTTTTTATTGCGTTATTTTGATTTGGGATTTGTTTTAAAAATATTTTATTTCATTTCAGTTGCACTTTTAAGAGGAGGAAATGTTTTGCACAGTTTCGAGAGATAAGGAATACTTTTGAGTTAAAGTGTGAGAAAATCGTATCGTGAACTCAGAATCGTAAATTGCATTGAAACGTGAGTTGAGTGTATCGTTACATCCCTAGTAGTTAATGTTAAATACTGCTCTAATATTTGTTCATCATTAATGAATCACGATGCATCTTTCATCACAAAAAGTATTATATTTGTTACTGCATTTGTTCATTTGCTCATACTGATCTCATGTTTGTTTATCATTAATGAATCATGATGCATCTTTTATAATAGCAACTATACTTGCTTATGATTTGTACTTCAGTAGTAACTCATTGATTACTAAGTAGTTGTGCCCCGTCAATTAAAGTGCTACCCTGTAAACTTACAGAATGTCATCAGTATTGGACAACATATCATCTTCATTGGCCTGCTATCTTCTACCAGGATAAGCATGACATTATCACTGTACAAATTATCAATTTAGAAATACATAATTTCCACTCCTACCGACTTTACCCACCTTTTCATCTAAGCTTTCATCTAAGTAACTGTATAGATGAAGCCAGGCTAGGGCTGGATGTAGGCTGAGTTAACTGGGGGGGCATAATTTTGTAAAAAATATGATAAGCAGGAAGCAGTGCTGATTAGCAGAACAACATTACATCGTTTTTAGTGGAAAGTGATCAGTCAGCGAGCCAGATTTAATTATAATTTAAAAACGTGTTGCAGTGGTTCTCAAACTTTTAATACCACGTACCACCTCAGAAAATATTAGTCTCTCTTTGTCACTACTCATTCGCGACTCAGTCAACTACTCAGATGCTAGCAGTGCTACTAAATCCAACTGTTGTCAGTGACTTTCACTGACATAGAACGATTAGCAGAGAAGCTAATCTGTAAATTTTGGGTTAGCCAATCAGAGGTGCAGGATGACAATCTAGGGGGGTGCAAGAGAGATCAGACCCCTAGGACGGCTTTTACTTCTACATAAGTAATTGAGAAATTAATGCAGCTTTGTCCTGGTTATGTTTGACCACCACAATCAAGAATCATTTGCATTCAATCGGGGCATCATTCTGGCATGTGATTCGATGACACCCATTCCTGATGTGCTTACAGTATGGGTGTGGTTTATGATTTCCAGTGAAGACCTGGAAAACGAACTGGGAGTGATTACGCAAAGCACACGGATTCCGAAGGCAGCACCCATGACCATTTGCAGTGGTGTTAGACTCAGGGGATTAACAGTCTGTGCTTGGGTCCAGAAAGTCACCAGCTGAGTAATCAAATCATGGTAAAGCCCACGCGTAATTCAGGTGACCAAAACGCCTGATACAGTGATAAATGGCTGAACCTGTGCTGGTAACCGTACCCTACGCTCTGCTCTCATCTGTGTGTGTGTGTCTCAAGGAGAGCAAGGAGGAGGATGTGATAGCTGTGGAGTCCCTATGTCCCTGTTCTCATACTTGTACAAACATATAATCATAATCATAATTGATTATCATTCAGAAGCATCTGATTGAGCACTATGAGCATTTGGAGTTTGGACACAAGGGAAGTAATGAAGCACAGAGACAGATAACGGGTTCACCACAGGGAAGCCCAGCCAATGATTCTGGTGCAGAAGAGGATGGAACAATAACACAGAAAGTCAATAAAGGATCAGACTGAGTCATTTTTAAAGTAGGAGAATGACACCTAAGTGTATGAGTGACTGATAAGGCCTAATGGGCTGAGTGGTGACAGGATCTGGGGGCAGGTCCTAGTGGACTTGAGAGTGAAAAAGTCAGATTATGAGAGCATGAGTCAGAGTGAGAGGGAGAGCCTGTGAATAAGAGATGGAAGTAGTAAGTGATTAATGAACATTAGACACATTGAACAACACTGAAATAATAAAGGTTGACTTGCAGGACTGAGACAAAATAACCTCTTAAAATGTAAATATTTTACCAAGGTTGGAGTTTATATTTAAAATTGCAACATAGACTATAAAAATACATTTTGAGCCATTCCCATGATCATAAGTAAAAATGTGTCTGTGCCGCTGTATACAGGGTAGATTCATAAATGCATTTAGTTCCTCTCTCATCATAATATTTTCTGAGCACCCCTTCAGAGATTTGGAAAAGTAGTTTATGGAAATCTTTGGCTGAGCATCAGCAGAACCTTCCAAAGCAAATCTCTTTTTTTCTGTAATAATTTCTGCAGTCTACATTTGCTGCTTCACTAAATCATGCTGAAGTCGCAGAAATAGGAGATTATACAACAAAGGAAAACTTTTAACATTAATTTCCAACTGTATACATAAAAGATTGTTTCAGAGTCCAAACCATGTATATATGTTAAATGCAAAATTTTACAGGAAACAGTGTAATTGTATAAGTTTAGTAAGTCAGTAAATGTATAAATTTATAGAAACAAAATGTGCAGTTATACTACACTCATCCTGCCTGATATTTCACATAATGGTTTTACAAGACAAATGGTTTTACACACTATACACTAACAACCAACACAGTGATACACGCATATACAGCAAAATGATGCCACACACATATGTACTGTTAGACACAGAGCTGCACAACCACACACAGACCCAAAAGCAAAGGCACACTTAGGGGGGTTTTCCACCGCACGAAGTTTGGTACTTTCAGTACCTTCAGTACTTTTGGTACTTGTGTTGGTTTTCCACTGGCTGGTACCGGCGCCAAATGACATCATCAGTAACTGCCCATTAATGACACCACCAGTTCGGTACTTCTTTTGTGTTGGTTTTCCACTACAGTAAAAACTGTTACAGGCGGGGCATTTTGTACTGAATTCGAAAAATGGCTGTAGTATACAGCTGGACAATGTTGGATATTAAATCTAACATCGCA
>JAODKL010000017.1:18729230-18739483 GCA_026780765.1 Petrocephalus schoutedeni
GATAAATAAAAGTATATGCAGCACTTCACAATGAATGTTTCTTAGATGGGTGAAATATTTGAAAATGTTAACTACCTAAAACTGGCCGAGAGGCCTCGGACCCCAGAGGGTTAAAACAAGGCTGAAGACCTATTTTTATGATCTGGCTTTCAACTCCGTGGGTTAGCTGTTGCTATTTTTATACTTTTGTAGTACTCTTGTAGTTTGTAATTTTGATTTTGTTGGTTTTTTTATCCTAGTTTTGTACAGCACTTTGGTGACATGAGTCATATCTGTAAGGTGCTATATAAATAAAGGCTGAGTTGAGTTGAGTTGAGACGATCAGAAGATCGCCGGTTCCAATCCCTGGGTTGGCAGAGTGATTTCCCTACTGGGCCCTTGAACAAAGCCCCTAAACCCAGTTGCTGGTGGGAATGGCTGGCTTTGCTTGTTCAGCTGTATGTTACTTTGGATAAGAGCATCTGCTATGTAAATGAAGTGCATGGTCAGTTAGAAGGATCAGCCATGTACCTGCTAGTGTCCTGTAGCTTTTGGAGTTAAGGGCCTTGCTGAAGAGCCAAAAGCATTATGAGGACCATGCAGGTGTGAGGATTCAGATCCGATCCATGGGGGCATGGATGCCTAAGCTACAGAGCCACACCAGGCTATCTAAGCAAACCTCATACAAAGCAGCTGTAAGGTTATCAATTTTCCCGCACACTGCAGTGGAATACTTAGTGAGGAAATAGAATTAAACTATTTAATATGACTCAATTTGAATAATGACCACAAAATGCACAACAGTCAAGCTAATGGGCGAAGTGCTTTAGGCATCCATAAAGCAAAACATCTGTTACTCAAATTATGAACAATTTATTAACATGGGAATAAAGATTAACAAATGACATTCATATAAAGGATTCCTTCAATAACAAGTAACTGGATAGTTAGAACCCATCATAACATGAGTAATTGACAATTAAGTGACCAATTAAGTGACCACCTCATTGTAACATTTCACACCTTCATCCTCTTGACCAGTTTGATGTGTCTATTTTTTTTTTAGCTGGATAGCTGGCAGGCAAGCTCTTTGTGAGCTTAGACATCATCTCATTTCACAGCTGGCTCCTTCCTAGGGTTCCTTATTAGCCCAGTACTCAGGAAAGACGCTTGTTTAATCTGGTTGAGGTAACAAGGGGGCCTTAATCCTTATATCAGGCGTTAGGTCACCCAGCTGCCACAGGGATTACGTGACTTTTCCATTTACATGCCAGCCTGTTGTTTCGGTGTGTCTGGATTCGTCAGTATAGCCATTTTCCATTTTCCATGAAGACTTTCTGCTGTCATGTTCCCTCCCAGCCTATGAAGGGAATGCCCAAATAAAGCAGTGGCCTTCTCCAAACTCCTCATGTAAAATTATGTCCCATACAACACCAAGTTATATAATGCCATGTAAAATAGCACAAGTACTGTGTAGCACTATAAATTGTTTTAAAGCAATAAACCTATAGAGTCCTGCCTCTGTCTGCTGGCTTCAGAAAAGGCACTGTGTGGCACACATTGGCAATACTGTTGCTTGTGTCACTGTTGTTACCATTAGTTACTATTATTTGCCAAAAAATGTATAGTTTAACAATTCAATGTAAACCCATTAAAGATCATTTTTGTGCCCCCCCCCCCTTTTAAGTCTTACTTATGTTTAAAAAGGAAAATATGAAAAATAAGTTCTGCTTTTTTAATAGCGTGAATTTGTTGTGCTTATATTGTGGTTCTGCGGCTGCATTGTTCATTGGATCTCTTGGAGCAGGCCATTCCTACCAATTTACATTGGGTTTACATTGAATTGTTAAACTATACATTTTTTGGCAAATAATAGTAACTAATGGTACCAAACTAATGGTCAGATTCATGTCAAAGTTCAAACCAGATACAGCTTATACCAGACACACAGTGTGGTATACCCCACCCACGCAGTGTAGCATGTGCGTCACACATACAGTGTGTAGGGAATGCATGTTTCAAGTTTTATTGCCAAATCTATTCAGAGAATACAATGAAATGGCTGTGCTATAGAGTCTTTCCAATTGTAATGTAGTGTTGGTGGGTGCAGAATCAAGGCAATACAGTACTGTACTGACACTTTGAATATAATAAATTAGTATAAATACAATAAAAATAATACAAACTGTTTCAAGGGAAATGTGCAAGATAAATGTGGTTTAGTGAAGTTTTATAGTAAATTGCAATAAATGCAGGTGAAATTTGCCGGGTCGGGGGAGTATTAATAGGGTTGAAGTGTCACAGGGTGTTTACACTCCTAATTGCTTGTGGAGAGAAGCTGTTTCTGAGGCAGGTGCAGAGGGTGGTAATGCTCCTATAGCGTTACCTGAGGCTAGTGGTGTGAAGAGGCCATGAGTGGCCTGCCTGGTGTCTGTGATGATGCTCTCAGCTGTCCTTTGGCAGCCCGTGGTGTAAATGGATCAAAGGACATGGTCTAACAGCCCTTTGTATCAGCTGCCCTGTCAGGTTAGCCTCCCGTCAGGATGCTCTCAGTTGTGCAGTGGTAAAAGTTTATAAGTTCCCACACCGAGGCTCTTCAGCCTCCTCAGCATAAACCTGAAGATGCCGCTAGTGGAAGACCATGGAGAGACCATGTGAGCTGGTCACCCAGGATGCTGACAATCTGTACTGCTGGTGTGCTGAATATGAAATGCACAGAGCACATCATACATACAGTTTTACATAAATAGTGTGCAGGCAAAAGTTATAGTCTTCCATTATGTATTATTGTTTGTCTTTTTACCCCTGAATGACACTCTGCAAAGTTGTCACTGAAAAATTAAATGTAGAGGAAGCCCCAGGAGAATAATAACATTATATCTCTTTGACAAGGGCTCTTCTGATGAAACTAAACAAAGGTTCTTGACAGAGAAAGTGATGCCTTGTTTTTCTGTGGAAAACGGTCCATTGTTGCTATGAAATTCTTGTTGATGTTTTTTGAAATGATGCTGCCTTGAGTGCAAAGGAGAGTGCCGTACCTATCCTTTGGGGATTTTTACCAGGGAATTTTACATGACATGGTTTCAGTGACATGGTTATTGCTTTTATACAGAACATCTTTAGCATTAAATAGTGAAATTTAAATTATACTTGCACTTTGATAATTAATTTTTAATTATTTTATAATTCATTATTTTAGGTCATGGTATGTGTTGCCATTTCAGTTCTGTTTTCCATTGTTTGAGAAGAAGTATCTCGCAGAGGATATCTTGTGAAAAGACGATTTTTATTCTCCTTTTCTTTCCCTACTATTACACACAGCCACGACACCATCAAGTGCGTTTTTTATTTTTTTTTTACATAAGGTATTCTATGTAATACAGTCACACACAAGGAACGCTGTCGTAAAATCATACATATATTGGGCATGTAATTTTGGTTCATTACACCTTACAGGTTAACGAAGATAATACAAATAAATAAGATACTACAACAGGTGAGAGCACATAATTTAACACCCCCACTTGTTCTCATCATGTCAAACCCCTCAAAAATAAAATCACCATAAGTATATATTTCAATTACCAAAAAGAAAACTTTTAAATTTCACCATTTTAATCTTTGCAACTGATTTTGTCAATATATCTGCGACCATGTCTTCTGATTTCCATCGTTTAGTGCATCCCTGATGAAATGAAATTTCACATCAGTGTGTTTGGACCTTTGTCTGTTCACTGGGTTATTACTCAATGCGATGGCCCACTGATTGTCTCCATGGATCCTGGTGTAGGTGTAAACTTTATTATCCATGCCATTTAACAGCTGAACTAGATACATGCTTTCCTGAGTAGTGGTTGCCAGACCAATGTATTCCGCTTCACAGGTGGACAATGCCACTGTGGGCTGCTTCTTTGACTTCCAGGAAATAACGGGGCCTTGTTTGGTCAGGCTAAAACAGTACCCTGTAGTACTACGTCTGTCCTCCAAGGAAGATGCCCAGTCAGAATCACTGAATCCAATTATATTCAAGCCTTCATCTGCTTTCTTGTAGCATAACTCATAGTCAATAGTACCCTTCAGGTATCTCAAGACATGCTTAGCAGCCACTAGGTGTTCTACCTTTCGCCAGTGTTTGTGATAATTTGCTAACAATCCAACTAATGTCTGGTCTGGTACAAGTCATGGCATAAATCAGACTACCGACAATCTCACGGTATTCTTTATGATGACCACCCTCATTGCTTCCACCCTCAAGTTTTAGCTCACAAGGTGTGGATCTGGGTTTACAATTTGACATTCCAAACCTCTCTAGTATTATTAGAATGTATCTTTCCTGGTTAATTTTAATTTCCTCCTTGTTTTGGTCAAACTGAGTACCTAAAAAGTATGATATTTTACCCATGTTAAATCTGTTGAGCAAATCATTATTGCTGGCTGCGATGATTAAACTGTCAACCCAGACAATTACAACAATGGTCTCTCTGCCTATCTGTTTTCTATACACACAGTGGTCAGATGTGTTCCTCACAAAGTTGCTCTGTTCTAGATGATCATGTAGGAGTTTGTACCAATTTCTTCCAGATTGTTTAAGGCCATATAGGGATTTCTTTCATTTGTATACAAATTTCTCCCTTGTCTCTGACATCTTGTCTCTGACGGACCCTCTGGTTGTTCTACGAAAATTTCGGTATCAATTGGAGCATGTAAGTATGCTGTTTTGCCATCCATCTGGTGAACTATGAAGTTGTTTTGCACTGCTATCTGCATCAATGCCCGTATTGAAGTAAGGTTTGCTGTTGGGGCAAAGGTCTCATGGTAGTCGATACCTTCTATCTGATTGTAACCCTTAGCCACGTATCTAGCTTTAAAAGTCCTCTCTCCTCTGGCATCTTCTTTAATGACGTAGACCCATCTACCCCCAACCACATTCCTCCCCTCTGGTAAAGAAGTCAGTTCAAATGTGTCATTTTCCATAAGTGAGTCGAGTTCTTCCCTTATAGCATGTTCCCATCTGGGCGCCTCAAGTGACATCAAGTCTTCTCTATAGGTTTGGGGAATTCTGCATACTGCCCTGTAACAGTAATCAACACTTGCATGTGTTGCATCATTATCTTCATAATCTGGCAGGTAACTGTCTAAATATTTTGGGGCTCTTTTCTCTCTTCTTGGATAGCGCTTGTTCTGAACATGACTAGATTTTGGATCTGTACTATATTTGTTTGTGTCTAGGGTTGTGTTCTCTGTAGGTTCATCTTCATTATATGTGTTTATGTTCTCCTCATTTCCATCTAGGACCTGGTTCTCTGTGCTATCCTCACTTTGTGTCTCATTAACACTACTAGTCTTTCTGGCTTCATATCCCTGGCTTTCTGAATCATATTCATCAGTTCATGTCTGTTGTTTAAGACCTTTCCTTCTAATAAATTTCACCAGTCTGTGCTTTGACACCTTACCTCTATGTGGGTCATAGACCAGGTAAGCCGGGCTGTTCTTACTGTACCCTATAAAAATTCCCTTCTCGCCTCTGGGGTCCAGTTTCTTGTGTTCATGATTGTATGCATAACAATCTGACCCGAAAATCCACATTTTGGAAAGATTTGGCTTTCTTCCGGTTAACATGAAATATGGGGTATTTTTAGTTCTGTTGTTGTAACATCTATTACGAATGTGTGCAGCACTTTGAATTGCATAAGGCCACAATACCTTTGGTAGTCCCTTCTCTAATAATAGACACCTTCCCATTTCAAAAAGGGTCCTCCGTTGTCTCTCGGCTGTACCATTTTGATGGGGAGAGTATGGGGATGATGTCTTATGTCTTTATCTATTAAAAGTGACCGAAAAGCATTGCCTATGTATTTTGTGCCGTTATCTGATCTGATACACTTGACTCTATCATATGGTGCAGTATCTGCCAAGAACTTCTTTGTTGCCAATGTTTTGTCACTCTTGTTCTTAAGGAAATAAGTAAACACTGCCCCTGAGAAATCATCTGTGAATAAAATTACATACTTAAATCCATCTTTAGAAGTTGCCACAATAGGACCTGCTAAGTCAGTGTGTATTAACTCAAGTGGTGCCCTACCTTTTGCATCAAGTTTTCTATTGATGTTGTTGGTGAATTTTCCCTCAGTGCAGATACTACAGTCTAACTTGGTGTTACCTGTGATCTTCATGCCCTCTACCAAATCAGGTAATTTTAACACATCGTCAATATTACAGAGCCCCAAAATCTCATGCCATGTCTTAACATCACAAACTAAATTTGCTCCGTCATTAGACACCATATCATTAACCAAATCATCGACACACTGATTGTTGTTATTTATCGTTTCCAGATAGTACAGGCTCTCATGCTCCTCTATGTGGAAGGTGATCCCATCTTTAAGTATAAGTTCATTCTGTCCCTCCTGGAAGATCACTCTGGGTCCATTAGTCGTGACTGCTTTCACTGAGATTATGTTCTGTGGATACGACGGTATGAATAAGGCCTTCCACAACATGATATTGGTTATTTTCCCTTCTGAGTCCTGTAGAAATACCTCTGCGTCCCCACGTTTAAAAGCTACACTGTTCATCCTGGTCCCATCAGCTAGCTCCATGTAATGTGACTTTGGATTAAAAGTGTCATCAAAATTTGTGAATTTACTTTTCTCCGTTATGATATGGGATGTTGCTCCACTACCATCTACCTTCAGTCTGTTTCTTTTGATATTGTTTGGGAGAAAACTTTAGCTAACCATGAATACAAATGTTTGTTCTTCCTCATGGTCCTCTTGTCTTTCTGCAGTTTGTTTCGCATCGTCTTTGTACTTATTTTTTCTTCTGCATGTGTCATCGCTGTGTGTTGAGCTTCTATGATAGCTGTACCACTTACTGGTTCCTTTTTGGTGGCAATCTCTCGCGAAATGACCACGGTTCCCACACCCATAGCAGGTCACAGATGATACGTCCACTTTCATCACATTATCTGATTTTGTTTTTATGCCGAATTTTTCCGTCTCTCCGTAGCTTCTTAGTTTACTTTTGAACTGAGTAAGCGTTAGTTCCTCACTGCTTTGTGTAGTATGTATTGTGAAGGGTTTGTATGATTCCGGGAGGCCCTTCAGAATCATGGCTATTATCAGCCCATTGCTAATTACCTCTTTCGAATTTCGTAGCGATGTTACAGCCTTTTCAGTTCGGATGATATAGTCTGTCACAGATTCAAGGCCTTTTTGTAATGAGGTTAGTTCTGGGCCCATAACCTGTTGCCATTTCAGTTCTATTTTCCATTGTTTGAGGAGAAATATCTCGCAGAGGATATCTTGTGAAAAGACTTTTTTTTCTCCTGTTCTTTCCGTACTTTTACACAAAGCCACAACACCATCGAGCGCGCATTTAAAAAAAATTTTTTCAACATAAGGTATTCTATGTAATACAGTTGCACACAAGGAACGCTGTCGTAAAATCATACATATATTGGGTATATCATTTTGGTTCATTACACCTTACAGGTTAACGAAGATTATACAAATAAGTAAGATACTACAACAGATGAGAGCACATAATTTAACAGTATGTTAAACTAAAGAAAACATAAAGCTGTTTTTTTTTTCTTTTTTAAACAGAAATATGAAGATTGCCTTTAATTATGGCAGTGGTGTCCTAATGCTTAGGGAAGTGCACCCACAATTGAAAGGTACAAATACCACGGAGGTACCCTAGGCAAGGTACAACCCCCCCAGGCACTGTTCCCCGGACACAGAATTAGCTGCCCACTGCTGTGTCACAATGTCCCACATGGGTTAATTGTAGAGGATAGATTTCGTTGTTGTGTGCTGTGATGTGTCGACAATTGCCTTTCCATGTGATGGAAATGATTTTTAAATAAGCTATATATTTCTTTTGTAGATTATTAGATTCTTGAATGACTCTGGGGTTTGTCACTCAGAGGATTAGTGACCTGTGTCTGGAAAGGCCTGGGCTCTCGGCTTTTATAGTAATTATATCAGCACTGGGCCCTTGAGCATGGCCCTTAACACCAGCTGCACCTGGGGCACTGGATGCTGGGGTTACCATGTACTTTGACCCCTGAAATTTGTTTCCATAATGGTCTATCATGGAGAGCAAAATGGGGTATGCAAAAACAACCACATTTCCCCTTGGGGTTAAAGTTCCACTATTCTGTTCTGTCCTTCAAAACACAGAAATAAATGCTTACTAGTGAAATAATAGGTTCAAGAAGAACATAAGTTTGAGTTCATGTTTTAAATTTCAGTGACCTGTGTTATAGGAAATAACAGCTCAAATGGTGGTGTGTTTCCACCGATGTTCAGGGGAATTAATTATGGATTAATTATCAATTAATTAATCGGTAATTAATTATGGAATATTATATTTGAGTCGTTGTTCCGATATTACAGTATTTTATATTGGTCCCAATTAGTCAATTGCTAGATGATTTAAGTCCAGAATGTGAATGGAATTCACTCATACAGTATCGTTGCTTAGTCTGAGATACGCTGTTCGTCCAGCGAACGGCTTCTCTCTGTAACCTAGCAACTCTGCTCTCAGCTGAAGAGAGAGTCTCGTGATACTTGAGGACGCGATTGGGACTTCAAAGCTTCAAAGTGACCTATTGTGAGCATTTCACAGAGAGGGAGATTTAAAAGGTGAAAAGCACGCATTTATTTTAATGCTACAACTAAAACAGGACAGAAATTACACATAACAGAATACATACAAACACAAACTGAAATTAAGTAAAATGCATGGGAATAGAAAACAGTGATCAGAGATAATTGTAAATACTGTTCTGCAAAGGCAAGCCTCGGATTTAAACAGGCAACCCAAATTACAAAACAGCTTAATCGGACCAAGTTAAATGGGGAAGAATTGAAGATGAGTTTTTGTGATTGCAGCAGTGATGAGGGATGGAGCTTTGTCTTATGTGGAAGCTCGCAGCGAAGAGGCTTTGGAGTTTCGATGGCAGATTTATCTTCTTCGCGCGTAGCTTCTCCCGTAGTCTTTTCTCAGGGGCTTCGTCCTCCGGGGGGGGGCTCCTTCCTCCCAGGGGCTTCTTCCTCCTCAGGGTTTTTATGCTGTCCAGTGTCCATGAACATTCATGATCCAGAGTTCAGCACATACCCAATAGGAACGGCACCTGAGTCCGAGGGGCCGGTGGCAGTATGCGCGAGGGCCCCATTGATCTATTGATGGGTCTCAGGCCAACTTTAGTGCTGATTTTAATTAAATAAGTTTAACTTTGGATAGGTTAAATTGTATAATAATCCATCCCCGGATTCACATTCAGACGGATTTTACCATAAGTTTGATATCAAACATGGCATCCCATCTTAGATTCAAACCTTGGCTAATTTATATTAATTAATTTATAATCCCCTTTATAATGTGCATACTTATTATTGCCATCAATGTATAGAATACATGGCTAGGTTGCACATTCCACAGCTGTGAGAATTTTAGGTGAATTTACCAGAGCTTTATATAAAAGTTATATTCCATTGCATCTGTGTGTCCTAGTTGAGGGTGGGTTGGATAAATGTCATTACTCTAGTGAAAGACCAGTGTTGATTATGCACAAATTATAAAATGTAGTAAACTTGGCTGTTACAAAAGGGGTTCAGTACACAAGTTCAACATACATTGCTTAGTTTCTGCTACGACAAAGGAATCGAGGATAAAGGCACCAATGGCTGATTTACGGCTGTAAGGCACAGATCAGGAGCAGCGTTTCTACCCCCACACCATGGTGAGAGGTGGGGGCTTTCCTTAGTTCTACAAAAGAAATAACTAATGTGCTCAAACACGTGATTGGGTAACCCTAGTGTATACCTATCTATGCATATTCAATGCATATATATAATTGTCCAAGTAGGGAAGATACAGTGGGACATTCATAAGAAAAATACAAGACCATTGTGACTGACACATACACATTCAACAGGTTTACAGTACTGATGCTAAATAATAGTGAGGACAACATACAGGCAAATACACGTATATGGCGTATGATTTTAGACGGCCCTTTGTTCCACTCTGGTCCACTCCAGAGGTATGCAGGATCCCTCCTTCCCCCCTCCACACCTTATGTAGGTCCCCTAGACCTCTGTTTGAGAGTCATAAAATTTGGAATGGGGAAGAAAGGTGATTTAAGTGACTTTGAACGTGGCATGGTTGTTGGTGCCAGATGTGCTAGTCTGAGTATTGCAGAAACTGCTGATCTTCTGGGATTGTCATGCACAACCATCTCTAGGGTTTACAGAGAATGGTCT
>JAODKL010000017.1:18739583-18754702 GCA_026780765.1 Petrocephalus schoutedeni
CCGTTGTCGGTTATTGTCATTGTTCATGGTCATTGTTAATGTTACCTGTGCTTGCTCGTCCTGTTCCTAGAAATAAACGCCCCTGTGATCGCAGCCTGCATTATGGGTCGTTCATCCCGTAGAAACCGTGACAGTAATACCTTTTCTGAACCAATAATGCAGTAACTTTTTAACTAATAATATTTACAGGTATAAGCATTGTTAAATTTTATAAAACAACACTTTGAAATATCTGTGTTTAAAAAAAATTATCAATGTGAGATTATGGGATATTAGTAACAAGTTTCAAAGTTCAATAGCACTTTCATGCTATTAAGATTATTCAACCTTAAATGCATTTAATTTTAGTGACAGGCCAGAAAACTTCCTCATATTGTCTTTTGTTTCCTAATAAATTTCCCTGAAGTTTAATGTACTGCTTAAAGAGAGTGCCTATACCAGAGCATTGACATTTCTAAAAACTATGCTTAGAAATAAATCTTTGCTGCTTTGTATTTACAAATTAATCTTTCAAGTATATAATGCATCATGCCTAATGAATTCTTAATTCTAAATTCATGATTGGTTGGGTGGTATAAGAAAAAAAGGCTGATTGCTATCCAAACCCCTACAGAGAGCTCTTAGAAGAAA
The DNA here is from genome assembly GCA_026780765.1 of Petrocephalus schoutedeni. Lineage (NCBI taxonomy): Eukaryota > Metazoa > Chordata > Actinopteri > Osteoglossiformes > Mormyridae > Petrocephalus > Petrocephalus schoutedeni. The sequence continues at coordinate 18,740,214 of JAODKL010000017.1, forward strand.
GCGAAACAAAATTTGCATTTGCCATGTTCTCTGAGCTGTCAATCAAGAAGAGTACAACCTGAGTAGAGTGTAACCCCTTCAATCACGTCTGGAGAAAGGACAATATGGGTTTTCGAGGGACTTCTTATACTACTCACAGCATCTGTATAGAGGCCATGCATTTTTCATGCACGGTTAAACAGTTTGTACCTCCATCCTACGGGGGACAAACAACGAGCATCAGTAAGACAAGTAGCCATGAGGTAAAGGTCCCTCTTCTCTATTCTGTTTACTGCTGGAGTGATTAATGGTTTCTTTGGCGGCAGGCTGTACATTCTCAGAAAGTTCATGTTGTTCAGTTCTATTATCCTAATATACTGTATATAGTGTGATGCTTTTTTATTAATAAAATGCTTATCCTGAAACATGAGAGCTATGTTTCTTTCTAGTTTTATTTAAAAAAAAAATATTTAGATGTGTACCCTTTTCATCATAGCCATATATGCTCAGTTTAATATAAGGGCTGCTGAGAGTTAGCAACTTCCCCTGAACTTTTAACAGAGATATAGCAGGTGCGGGCTGGTGGGTGAAACTCCTCAGGCAGAGGGCAGCTCTTCCTTTTGTTTGTTTGTAAATGGTGTATGCCGCTGATGTGACACGGTTTCGGTGCCCTGCCTGGGATCGAGAGGTACGCTCGTTTCAGCACAGTGGATTGTTACAGAGGGTGAACTGCGGTGGGTGGCCCTGTATAGGGACCCCTGCTCCCCTTCAGACACACACACACACACATTCTGAATAAAATTTCATGTCTACTATGAATGGTTCAACAATCTCCGTCACCCTCCAGCTACTCTTAGCTAGCATACTGTTGTGCCCCAAGGTAATATAGGCTTCTTTCTCCAATAAGGTGTCCCGGTGTAGAAATTGTTTTTTTTTTTTTTTACAATAAACACTACAGTAGCACTCTCCACACACAATGGCCACACACAAAATAATAAAAACTCAACAAAAGTAATTAATGCATAATAGTAGGTATAATTTGCCAAACAAATATTTCTCAGTAGGGGACTAACATTCTTGTTTCAGGAGTGTTGTTCCAGTTCCTCCTCCATCTATTCTGCCGTGTCCTTCAGCCCATGACTGATCGATTCCAGATTGTGCAGCCCCATACAGAATTCAGGTTGATTGATAAACATCAGACACTGCCAAATCTGGCACATGGCTCCACAGATGTACGTGAGGCATCTCTGGACCATCACATGTACCTGCATTAGAAGCAGTCAGCTGCTAAGTCCATCATTGTCAATGTTACTGCACTGACAGATTTATGGGACGGTATTTCAGCTTCTTCTATAGATGAAACTGGCCTGAAAAAGCCACAGCTGGCTGGGCATACCCGTTGTGCTCACTTCTTCCTCAATTAAAAGATACTGTTCAGGTCAAATGTTTTTCTACAGTATGTTGAAATATTGTATGGTAAAGCATGTGATTTAGATAGATATTTAACCCCTTACCCTTTCTCTCATTATAAAGGGGAGGCATGGGGAGATATAAAGGGAAGAACCAGTTTTTCTAGTGCTTTGTAACCATGGTGAGAGACGAAGACAGCAGCAGCAGGACCACCAGCAATCGATGCTAGCCGGAGGCTTCTGGGCACTCATTCTGTTGCGTTTTCATTAGCTTCTGCCCCTTAAGGAATAACAATTAGAGGGAATGCAAGCTGACTAAACACATGTTTCTGGCCAATAGAGGAGGTCAATATGTGTATTAAAAGCTGATGTGACTATCAGAGAGTATAGGTAATGTCCAGTGTGCAGCTACAATGCATAGTCAAAGTGTAGCTAAATGACTGACGGCAGAATGCTCGGGCTGTTCAAAGTCAACTCAGAAATTTCATCACTGGGTTTTAACTTCAATCTCACATTAGCTGCTACCTTGTTCATCAAAATAAATGGAAAAAGCATAGGAGAGACAGGATAATTTTAATAATAATAAGAATAATAATGGCTGTAAATTCTCTTAAATTAAGCTACTCCTATTAACGACAAAAATTGCTGTAATTTCTGATTTTATGATGAAGTAAATTGGTAATGTGATCCTTGCAGTTTATATAGCTTGGGTTACTACAGCAGATTATCCTTGCCTCTGGACTTTGTTTGCCTGATTTCTGAAGCTGCTGGCACCTGACTTCTTTAACAATGCCATTTAGCACTATAAAATCATTCTCGACTACTCGTTGCGATCACAACAGTAAAATTTGCTTTTCCATTTTATATTCAAACTAAGAATCTAGAAAAAACATTTATAAGGGGCAAAACAAATTGATAATAACAGATATTTCAACTTAAACCCTTCTCACTTGCTCTCTCAGGCATACACAAGCTGTACTTTGTATATGAACATTGTATAATATGATATGACATAAGTAACAGTAAAATTTTGTTCAATATAGGTGTTACGAACCCCAATCTAGGGGGGTTGGGGAGTAACAGGAAGGACATAGATGCGTGCGAAAACAGAAGGACACAGTACAAGGAGTCTGTATTTTACAGTGGTAGCAAGTGTTCACCATAGTGTATATACAAACTTCAGGAGTGACCCAGGCCAATATAACAAACAAAACAGTCTACCAAAACCAACCCAACCTATCTCCCCTAACCAAAGCAAAAGAAACAAAAGATAGAAAGAAAACAGCTAGGGCAAATCGAGCATGAATGCAGGAGCCAGATAAAGGGAGTAACACAAGCACCCGATCACCAGCCTGGAAAACACGTTCTTTTGCGTTCCAGCCGTAGCGGGTTTTCGTGGCTTCTTGGGAATCGCCTAAACAGCGCTTTGCTAATTCCCAAGCTGCTATAAACCGCTTTCGGATTAAGTTAACGTAACTTAGAACATTTTTGATGGAGAAGGCGTGGACAGAGACAGCCACTGTTCCTGTAGAATCTGATGAAGTGATATGAGGATTTGACCTAGAATTTTCTCCTGACAAGCTTCCCTTCCGTAGCAGTTCTGTTCAGTTCCTGTATCTCTCAACTTGCTCACTAGGGGCACTGCAATGTCTGTTTTCCAGCTAAGTGCATACACAGGTCTCATCCTGGGAAATGGAATTATCTCCCAATTTTCCCCAAAACGGGGATTTGCAGACATAAGGAAAGGCCACTTTGGTGGGGTAGCACATCACATTGGCACAGAAGGATTCATTGTAGATTTCATAATCAAAAGCAAAAAATAGGAATAATTTTAATAAAGCATAGAGCCTTTAACACACACTGTACAATATGTCAGGAACATTTCCCTTTTTTATTTATTTAGCTGATGCTTTTATCCAATCTGAGGTACACTTTGATAATTCAGGACCAGACAGTTCCTGGATCAATTGGGAGTTAAGGGCCTTGTTCAAATGCTCAATGGCAAAATCGCTGTGCTGACTGTGGAATTTGAACCAGAAACCTTCATAAATTAGACAGATGCACAGCATCCCGACCTGCTGAGCCACACATTGCCCCCAAAAACAAGAACTGTTAAACTTCAATGGAATTTTTTTATCGGAAAAGCAAAAATAAAAATTTCGTACAGCGTTTCAGATAAAATCCATAGACCAAACAGAATACAATATATACCCACACAAGCATCTAAAGAGAAAGCAAAACGTTGCCTACTACTGTGCTGAGTCACAGCCCATACCCTCCTGATTTAGGTATTCTGTAAGGCTCTGTTCAGATCAGCAGCCTGCACCGCACCCCTTTTGTCAGTCTCACTCCCCTGGGTATTAATGCTGTGTTCAGTTTGAACTCGGAAGTCAGAATTTTTGAGGTCAATGTTGAAATTTCAACTGGAATGCCCCCTGAAGTCAGACTCTTTCCAACTCAGAAAGTTGGAGGAACCTCTGTAACCCTGACCTTAGAATTCAGGATGTCTGTGCCCTTCATGCACAGGAGAGAAAAAACTGCATAATGTGGTTTCATCATCTGGTGTTGCAAACATTGGCTAACAATGAACCTGGCTAGAACTGGGGCCTGTTTCATTCAGCAGGATTTCTTGCTTACCTGGATAACTTGTCAGATTTAAGGTAGTCTAGGCTAAATTTAAGTGAATGAAGATAAAGGCTGTTTAAACTGAGGTACCTTAAATCCAATTATTTATCCAGCTAAGCAAGAAATCCTGCTGTATGAAACAGGTCCCTCGTATTGCTAAATGGCTGTCCAACTGGAGTTGTGTTGGAGTGTGGTTAACATCATTCCCAGCCTTGACTTCCAGCCTCTGACAAAAATGGAATGCAGAGTAACAGCTGCTGCTCATTCCCATGATTACTGCCCAGTGGGAGGAATATGCGCAGATACCGAGCATAACTATTGATCCCCGGTCTTTCCTGAGTGCCTGAATCTCCACCTGAGTATTTTGCAGTGTTTGTGACTCCCAATGCCCTGCCCAGTGAGCATGTTTTCCAATCCTTTCCTCTGTACGACTGTGTGCCTGCAAGTTTGCCAGATTTTTTCTGCACCCCCAGGACTGACCCTTTGGCTTACCAACTCTGGCTTGTATATTTCTCATTTTCTCTTATATTTCATCATCTATATCTCTCATCATTGTTTCCTCTGAGTCTAGATCCCCGATTCCCCAGGTTTCTCCGTTACAGAATTCTGTGCCCGATTTGGACCCAGCAGAGCTTTCCAGCAGGCTGGTACTGTATACCTGCAGCAGTATCTGGCAGGTCTGTCTGCCATGCTAGCAGCATCCCCAGCACCAGTTCTACAACTCTCCACCGCTGCCTCAATCAGATGGTTCTTGCATCACCCCCCATCTTCCCGGCTCTATGTTGGGTGACTCAAACATGGTCAGAGCTTCTTCATGGAGTGTGACCTGTTCCGCTACCACAACATCCCGCAGATATGGAGTCCAAGTGGACTTTGTACCTTCTCACTGGAAGAGCTCTGAGTGGGCTACTCCTCTGTACCTCATTCAGTATGGAGATCTCTGACCAATGTCTTCATGGCCTCTTCAAACTCATGTCCAAGCTTTCATCCTAGGTCTGGGAAATATGGCCAAATATTTTATAACAATCATTCTTTTTCTCATATCAATCAATATCGGTATTTATCACAATATAATTCAAGTAATTATTTCTTGACTACTTGTCTCCATTTTAGTTTCAACTTCTCTTATTATTCCCCTGAAACTGAGACCCACTTTAATAAGTCATGCATAAATAAACTTATTTTGTCATAGGGCACAGTATAATTATAGTTTATATTTCCATAGTATTTTCATTTGTTTTGTTTTGTTTTATTTATTTTAAAGATATATTTTTATTTATATATTTTATAGTTTACAGGTTTAATTGGTAGCTATTTTATTTCTAGCGATAGAAGTTATACACTTCATGTGTCTTTACTGAATCCAACCATTACTTTAGGTAAATAATATTTTAAATGGTAATGGAAAGTTTATTGTCTTTTAAGATTATAAGTATAGTTTTCATTTAACAGTTTTTCCCCACTTAATTTTTGTATCTTATTTTATTTGCTATGGATTTCTTGGACATACTGTGCCCATTCCTAAAATTCGACCATATGATTGGTTGGAATTGCGTGCTATCAACTAATGTTTCTTATCCACAGTATATCAACATTTCTCTTGTCCTTATCATTTAAGTTTTATATAACATAAGTCAATACATCTTTTACATTTACATATTTAGCAGATGGAAAATAGCACACTGCAAACATTCATGCTGTTTAGGAGTCAACTAGGTGTAAGTACAGCAGGGCTGAGCTTCCAGTGAATGCCCAGGTGCACCTGTTCACAGTTAATGGAGCAGGAGTTACCCAAAGGCTGCACAAATAACTATTAATAGAGTAAGAACCTAATTAAAACTATTGAAGGGCCAATAAATGCAACTTAAGAATACAAAGACAAGAACACAAAGAAGCACCAGGTTATGGAGGAAATCCTGGAGCAGATTAGCTTACAGCGTTTCTTGAAGGTGGAGAGGGGATCTGATGACCAGACATGGTTCAGCAGCTCATTCTGCCACTGGGGGGCAACACAAGAGAAACGTCTGAAGTGATACTTCTGACATGGTGGAGGGAGCTCCAGGCGGTGCTGGTTAGCCGACCGAAGGGGATAAACCATCTTTTACATCATCTGGCCCTATTTCATCCCCACATCTGCTTTCATTGCAGAACTTATGGGCTGTTGGTACCTGTCATGTATTTTACAGCTTCCTTCACCACTGGTGTCCATCAACAGGGCCTTGGGTCTCTATTGTGATAAGCAGTGACTGCCTTATGGCTAAAACTCCTTACAGCAATTATTACAGCTGAGCATAGTCAAGTCAGCCTCCATAACTCAAGCATCACTCAGCAAGCAGGAGGAGTCATTATAGGAGTGTAAGTTTAATTATTCTTGCATATAAGCTTTATCCAGACATTTCTAATAAACAGTAAATACTCAGCTGGGTGTTTTTGGCCCGTCCAACCTCCTCTACGTTCATGAATTCAGCTTACCACTAAGCAGTGATAAGCTGACCATTCTTCCGCAAGCTTCACTCAAGCAGCCATATTAAAGAGTAAAAGCAGCAGCTATGAAGCTAAGCCTATGTCCAATAACAGGTCTCTAGTCAGGTTTAAATCCGGGAGACCATTCTTCATAATTACGTCCCTCCAGTTCACCCATCATTTCCCATGTGAGCTTGATGTCACCCAGTATATAATGAAGAGGCATCCGTGCAATTCTTTTGGATTGACTCGTTACTCAAATAATTAAATAATAAATAAGAAAAAATAATAAATAATAATTAAATAATTAAAAGAGCAGTATATAGGAAAGAGTTAGATGTAGATTGTAGCATACTTGAGGAGCCATTCATGCAGAAACTTAGATAATTCCAAAGGGTTTGAAAGGCCACAGTGTAACCTGGCATATCAAGCATTACTAATTCCTAAAGTAGGCAAAAAAAAACAGCAAACAAGCTTATCCGATGAGCAGGCACCAATTGGTCCAGGTGGTTCTTTAAAACAAGTTTGTGCTTAAAACAAGTTGGGTGTCATTGGCCGGCATTATCTTTTGAGTAAAGCTTTACATTAACTGCACCTTCATAATGACTATGTAAAACATAATGCATATGTAAAACATTCAGCGCACCTTCATAATGCATTCATAGAACATTAATTAACTGCATATAAGTATACCTTAGCATACAGACAAACCTTAACAGCTTTATTGAACAATAATAAATAATTATATGATTACAATTTTTGTTTTTGTCTATATTATAGCTAAAATGTCTTGTTCATTGAAAGTTTTACAAATGCAATGCTTTAAGACATGTTAAGGTATACTTGGTTTTGTACCCAAAAATAGATTAATAAACACAGTTTTGTAATAAGATAATAGTACAAAATAGTAAATGATAATAATAATAGTTTATATTGTTAAATCTTGTTTATTTGTCTTGGTCAGTTCTGTCACAATAGGAATAATTACTATTATTATATTCTTTTGCTTCTTCAGTTATTATCATTTATATTTTAATATGTTAGTTGATCTAATAGTTGATCCAATCATTCAATAAAAAGTTGCATAGAACCTATAATTTCACTCTAAAAGTCACCTATTTTTTATGCTGTAGAATGTGTTTTCATTTTATGTTGTATGCCCCACCAGACAAAATGCAATTTCTCTGCAACCAATAAAGGTATCTCTATGAAATTTTCAGATTTTACAAGGGAGACACTTTTCAAAAACTTAAGTGCCAAATTTTAAATTGATTCAAAAATAATGACTGTTAAACTATTCTATGTTGTAATTTCAAAATGACATGTTGAGAAATTGACAGGCACCCACAATTGTGAAATGTCAAATACCAATACTTTTCACTACATATTACCAAATGTAGTAAACAGCCTATTTCAAAGCATGTTCAAAGTGTCTGCCCCCAGCTTTCATGCATGCTTGAAATCATTTTTTCAAGAAACGAATTAACCAATTCACACTGTTAATATGTTATAAAATACCCACAAAAACCAATAGTGCCAATATTGATAACTTATTTCCAAGATAGTTTGTTTACCTATGGAAATGAGATCATAATAACATCATACAAATAAAAAGTCTGCTAGAGATACTATTATCACACCGTTCATCTATGGAAATTAAAAAAAATGGCATAGAATAGTTAAACAGATGTAATTCTTGAAGCAATGAAAAGTTTTCAGCGAAACTTTCAGTGATTGTTCAAAACGTTTAAACTGCAAAATTTGAAAATTTGGTAGCAGCTGTGTTGCAGCTGCTGTGCAGAAATTGCAGTTTGTCTGGTGAGACATTTTATTTTGAGCCACCCTGTATATACATACACCTGTGTCTACCTGGTTGCAAGATTGTTAGTTACTACTACTTTTGAGCATTGCTTGTGTCCTAGTTTTGGTATTTGACTTTTTTTCTAGTTTCTGGATTATGATTCTGCATGACAATTGCTTTGTTTGACATGCATTGTTTGTAGTGATTATTTGCTTTATCCTGACTATGATTTTTGATATATGTGGATCATGACCACAGAAACTCCTCCGTCCCTTGGCACTTCTCATCACTATTGTTTTGCACAGCTTCACTGCACTGGTGTAATAAACTGTCCACTGCATCACCAGTGTGTAGCTCTCTCTATTCTGTATGTGACAAACAAACATATAGCTCTTCTGTATATATTCGATCTTGTACCCTCAGTTACCTCCATGTAAGGCATTGTGTTGCATATTTAAATTTTTTTGCCTTGTCTTGCGTCTTGGATGTGATTCTTTCCTATGAGATGTCTGTTCTGGCCCAAAGATCTACTGTCAGTGCTGTGGCAATAATTTTCGGACTTGGATTTGGTTTTTCCCCTATTATCCCTGGCCATTGACTTATTGCCATTGTCTGGACTGCAGTTTCGGCAGCACCTGGATCCTCTTGTCATTCTGTCACATAAAAACAGATTTAAAACCACTTTGGGGACCTAATAAATTCTTCATATAGGCTAGGAGGTCCACTGATGAGTAGTAGGATTGTTAGTGAAAACAGAAAAGCATAAAGGAAAAGGGGTAGTGATTGGGTTCCGTCTCCATCTAATGTCTTCAGGACATTTATCAAACACTCAATAAATATTTGCAGCTTTGACACAGAATAAAGGAATATTATACAAACGTGTTTGTTGTGACCTTCCAAGGACACGGACAAGGAAAAGGATGTTATTGATATCAGACCCTAGGACTCTAAAACTCAAAGAAAGTGTTTTTTTTACCTTGCTGTACTTATTATAAAACACTTTTAAAATGTGGACTTTCCTAAACTAAATGACCTACTTACAGTTTTTGTAAAAGAAGTAAATGGCCTTATTGAATGACCACAAGTAGAAAGTCTGTTGTTTCATTGTGACAGTTATCATTGGTAACCCATAAATGTACCAAGTAGTGAAGGTCTTCTACCCAATCAACAGCAGACTTGTGGAAATCCCCTCCCAGAGAGGTACTGCCATTTCCAGAATTTTAGGCATAGCTTAGAAGGAATAGAAATAGAAACTTGGGCATGGGTGCTGTGAGAGCCTGCTGGTTACATGTTGCACTCAGTGGTCACTTCATTAGGTGTACCTGTTTGGTGATGCAAACACGCTGCTCTTCCAAACAGCCAATCATATAGCCGTATTACACAAGTACAGTATGATGGCACGATCAAAAGGTTAATGCTCAGTTAAACTGTTGTATGGTAAAGACGCATTGCCTATAAAAGTGGTTTAGTGGTCTGATAGTTGGTCTGCTAAGTGGTGATTGTGGCAGAAACAGCTACCTTACTAGGATATTCAAGTACTTGAGTTTCTAAGGAGAACGGCCAGACCTGTTAAAGCTGCCAGGAAGGCAACAAGTGCAAAGATAAAATCTCAGTTAACAAAAATAATACACGTAGGATCTATGTTTCTCCCTCATCTATGGTCACAAGCTTTGGGTAGTCACTAAAAGATTGAGATACTAGCAGCAGAAATTACTTTCCTTCGCAAAGTGTCTGGGCTCAGGGTAAGGAGCTGCTCCTCTGCATCGAAAGAAGCCAGTTGAGCTGGTTCGGGTATCTATCTAGGGTTTTTTTTGGTACTTTCAGTACTTTTGGTACTTCATTTCTGTTGGTTCTCCACTGGCTGGTGCTGGCGCCAAATGACATCATCGGTAACCGAATGACACGACCAGTTCAATACTTCTTTTGTGTTGGTTTTCCTCTGTCGTAGAAACAGTTACCGGCGCTGAATAAAAGCATAACGAAAAATAGCTGTAGTGTACAGCTGGACGATGTTGGATATTAAATCTAACATCGCATGTTATGCACATGCAGTTCTTACATCGCTAGTGAGTTACATTAAGATCATAGTTTCTTACTTTCGTTTATATACAGACATTACGGACAGCGCAGGGCGTTAATGTTTTGCTAAAACATTTTTACTTTGGCATAGGGAATAAACTTAGCTAACTTTGCCACTGTATTATATTTATTGAATAAATATTATATTTATTATATTTATATCCAATATAGGTTTTTAAAATCAGTTTAAAGTTTACCTCTGCAGCTTTTTCTTGGGCGCTGCATGCGTTCTCCTAGACGATCATAATCATTCTCACGCTTGTTATTTAAATCACTTCTAGACAGGTTTGTGAGAAATTAAAGTAATTTTTAAATTTTATAAACACCCTGATATTTATTACAACAAAATCACATCACTATATCTGGAGACTCTCCAATACCATGCTGCAGTAGTATATTAAATGAAATGAATTTTCTTCCGACCAGATCGCAATTATTATTTTTTTACATTTACATTTACAGCATTAGGCAGGCGCCCTTAGCCAGAGCGACTTACATAAGTGCTTTAAGACTCTACAATGAATTTGTCCCGATACTAGCTCAATAAAACCCAGGCTATGAATACCATCGATCTAATACTCTCTTGGGAAAGTGCAGTTTTTTTTTTTTTTAGGAAAAGAGCTCAGAGTATAATACCAGAAGTGCTAATTCAGGTATTTCTGGAAAAGGTGTGTTTTAAGTCGTGTTTGAAGACATTCAGTGATTCAGCTGTTCGGACATCTAGGGGAAGTTCATTCCACCTACTTGGTGCCAGAACAGAGAAGAGCCGAGAGGTGCGTCTTCCTTGTGCCTTGAGGGGTGGTGGGACCAGTCGAGCAGTGCTGGAGGATCGGAGAGATCGTGGTGCAGTGTGGGGTCGGATGAGGTATCTTAGGTAGGATGGTGCCTGATCATCTTTGGCTTTGTATGCGACCATCAGTGTTTTGAATCTGATGCGGGCAGTCACAGGAAGCCAGTGTAGAGAGTGCAGCAAAGGAGTGGTGTCCATATCTGCTGATCAGGTGGTCCATTATCCAGGATGCAGATATGGATATGCCCACCTAAATCTAACAAAGCTTCCCATTCAGCAAAACATACTGCATGGTGTTGAAAGTATTGTAAAAAATCTAGTAATATGATTGTACAGTGTTGTTGGCTCATAGATGATGGCATCATCCACTCCAATAAACTCCTGATAGAGAAACAGCAGGGGTGCAACGCCATCTTAGCCAGCGGCCTGAGGTAAGTTAAGACAAGTCTTCCCAGGGTCTTCACAATGTGGGATGTCAAAGTCACTTGTCAATGGTCACATAATGCAGACTGTTGCTCTCTCTGGGTTACTGGGACCAGGCAGGACCCTTTCTGGGATCAGGCTCAGCTCAAAAATGCCCTGGGGAACTCAGTAGAGCTGTCTCAGCAGCCCAGGGCAGATGCTATCAAGACCATTGTGGCAAGGCAGTAGTAGGAGAGGATGAAGCTGGGAGGAGAATCAAATGTGAGTGTTGTTGTACTGAGGTGCGAGGCCGCAGTGCGGATTGGTAACGACAGTCGTGACTGTTCCGTGAGCTGGGGGAGGGGGGTAGGTGACGACAGCAGAGGAATTTGGAGATCAAGGCTGCGGGACTGAAATGGGGGGAAGCCAGGATATCCAGGAGAGCAGCACATGTCATACATTTGAGAACGCGCAAGCAAATGAAAGCGAAAATAAACATGCATCAGAGGGAAAACAGCTGTGTGAAGGCCGACTGAAAATCAGTCAAATGCAATCACATCCTTCTCAGTGGGACAATTACAACCGATCAGTACTCCAGGTCACAAACCAGGATATAAATAAATCACTGATGATGACTGACACAGTAATTTGCACCATTGCATGGAAATACAGAGTTACTAACCTCTATATCAACTTTTGAGTAGAGACTAGTTGGTTTTCATGTTAGCCATGTAAAGCTCTACACTTCTGTGTGGCCTTGAGCGATTGGGTTAAAAGTAGGAAAGGATTCTAAACAGAATCAGTTTGTATTTATATCTTCAGTAAACTATACATCTTAAGAAAATGGATATGTGCCCCTAACTGACAACAAACTAAACAAACCAAAGATCTAACGACTTAACTTGCACATTCACACAAATGGTAAATGCCCTGCGGCAGCTGAGGTTAAGAAACTTCTGGTCCAAAAATCTTTTGGGCATTTTAAATTGTAAAAGAAAAAAATATATGGTGTGCTGCTTCTGTTCGGAAAAATGGATGCTCGACTAGTACAGGCTGTTAGCATTAACCATTCCTGGTCCCCATAGAGCACCATGCATTTTGGCTACTAAACTCATCTCAGGAAATAAGTGCAACAATGAGACAATGATTCTACTAAAAATGTTGTTTTGCCGCTTGGTTATGAAGTTGCTGATTGACCTGTCCATTGTGCAACAGGCTACCCCGATGCATGGTTACAGGTTTGGCCTGGAGTCTATCCCAACCTGGAAATTTTCCCAAGCAGCATAGGGCGCAAGGCTGGGGGACACTATGTATGGGATGCCAGTCCATCACTGGGCACATATGTACACACAAACACACGCTAAAAGCATTTCAGAAATGCCAGGTCACCTACAGTGACTGGTGCCTTTGCCTTGTGGGAGGAAGCTGGAGAGGAAACATGCACACACACACACAGGGTGGTGGTAAACTCAAGTCACCAACCCTGGAGATGTAAGACAACATGCCTATAAAGCCTTTGTGCCACCCGCTAATCAATTACTCCTTAATCACTCAGTAATTATTTCCTAATTTGTAGCTAATTAAAAATAAAGGACTAATCATTCATGTATTAAAATATATTTCTTGTAAAGTATTTTATCAACAGCAATAAATGTAATATGCAATATATTCAATTAATAATTTAATTCATAGCTCATATGAAATGAAAAACATCATAATATTCTGTCCGTCCAGGGCTAGTTAAACTATATTAGGGAAATCATCCTTTTATCTTCCATTTTCCAGCACAGATTTGTTATGAGCCTGGAGCTGAAAGCAGGAAGCAGAAGGTAGATGGCAAGATGGGTTGTTGGTCCATCACAGGGCATGTACACTCCTGCATATGCGTTATACGTTCACGCGTTATACGTATACGTTCACGCGTACAGTCACGCACTACGGGCAATTTACAGATGTAAATTCTCCTTCTTTCATGTTTTTGGACTGTGGATGGAAACCTGAGCACCCATAGAAAATCCAGGTAACGTCACACACAGAGTAAAGGCAGGATTAAAGAGTAAAAGAGGCGTGAGGCAGCTGTGATACCTTCTGAGCCAGTGTGCCAGCCAATAAAGGAACCAAACCAGGTGAAAAGGACAGGATTGTGCAGGTTGAGTCTGAAGATATAACAATGCCAGTCGCCTTTTCATTATTATATTCTACTGATCTGAAGGAGGCCGTGTAGATCAGTGGGTTACGCATGTGTGCCCATACCCAGGAGAGGGTTGGTTGAATTAGCTCCTGTAGCTCAACAACAACCATACGAAGGTTATGGGTTGAAATACCATACCGAGTAAATTGCAGCCCTTTGCGCCTCTGTAAATCACTTTTGATATAAGTGCCAGATGCATGAGCAAAACAAATGAATCCTGTTGTCAGGTGAGTGCTTGCATTGCTCTTTGGTCAAGGTCTGTAACCCCAGCTGCACTGGCATGCTGGCTGACCCTGTGCGTGAGCTTTCCTCACTTGTCTACTCAAGACTTTTATTTGTCACGTGCACAGATATACAGGTACAACATGCAGTGAAATTAAAAGCTAGAATGCTCCAAGCTGTGTAAAAACAAAAGTACATTATTTGAACAAAAGTGTCAGGTGCATAAATCTGAACCTGTGTGTGTTAAAATGACTCTGCCATCAGTTGCCGCAGTTTGTTACCTGACTTGTTCCCCAAAATACGCCACTGGAAATGATCAATAAAGCACTTCTATAAAGGGTGAGCAAATTGGACTTTTTGAAGGGAGTAACTGGATGTGTTACTCAGTAAGACTGACTTTATTACCCTTCTGGGAATCTTGCTAAATTGCCTTTTGGACATGAACTGTTTTTATGTGTCTGGAAATGTTGATGGAGGGGGGGGGGGGGGGGTGGTGGGATGCCTGGTTGCCGGGAAACGCCGGGCTGC
>JAODKL010000017.1:18770551-18785544 GCA_026780765.1 Petrocephalus schoutedeni
CTGTTCCAAATTCTGTGTTCCTTTTGGAATAAAACCTGTGTTTACGAAACCGCCTGCATCATGGGTCGTCGATCGCGATCCGGCCATGACAGGATGCTATTGTGATCACACTGCACACACAAAATACATGACTGGATGGTTATTGCATATACATTTTATACATCTTCAGTTTTTGTTAGTTGTGCCTTAAAAGAGAAAAAACTGGAATCCTCCAATGAGGGATAAATTCTATTTTAGAGATGAGTAGTATAACATCAGGGCTGCTTTGTGGCTTCAGAGTCTGAAAAATCCTATTAGTACTTTCTTCTGCAGCAGCACCTGGAGGACCTGAAAGGGATAAGCACTGACCTGCAGATATAGAGCAGTGTTTATACTGGATCTAATAAATGCAGGGCTCTATGTGTGTGTGTGGGGGGAAGGAAGGGGGGGGGGTCTTCAGGTCAAGTATCCTAATATTATCCTAGACACTATGCTAGGATAGGAACACAAAGCAAAGGATGTCCACATTTTTTTAAGGTGGACAGTGGGAGGGGTGCAATGGCTGCCAATGACTCACCATTGTTTTCCATCATTTATTTTGTCCTCTAATCCACTGTGAGCGCTCAGCCGTGTCTCAACAATTGCACTGTTTGGCAGTTCTTATTGATTGAAGTATCCATTTCCATTATTGTGTATCTGATTAGCGACAGTCTGTAAGCACTCCTGGCAAAAAGGATTATATCTTTCAGCGGTACCTTGCAAGACAGTCATATTATATATATCAAATACCATGCTATTGGACGTTACCATGTTGCGCTTTGACCAGGGTTAAGGTCAGAATATGAGGCATTCTACTCTAAAGCACTACTTCCTTTGACAGTCATTTGATCAGTTCATGCCATTCAGTGTATTCACAATTTTGCATAATGAATAAAAAGTTCCCCTTCAAAAAGAAAAAGTCCAAAGACATTTACTTACATATGCTGTTTTTTCAACATACGTTAAGCTAAATGCCTTGAATCTGTGTCACTAACTCATTTAATACATATTTCTCTCCCATCATTTATTTCTGTGTCCACTGCTCTGTGACTAAAAGCCCAGAGGTATTGTTCCAATAGAACGGCATGAAACCACTTCACATATGACCCCACTTTTTATTATCTCAGTTTCATACAATAGCTAGCTGTGCGGATATACACTCAGTGGCATGCTATTTGGTACAAGCTAGTACCAGGATGAACCCATGTTTGCTTCCACGGAAATGCCATTGACTCGATGTTTTTTGTTTATCGCACCATTTTCTGTAAATTCAATATACAATACTTGTGAAAATCCAAGGAAGGTGGCTATTTCTAAGATGCTGCGACTACCTATAAGGCACCATCAATCACGCCACACTCAAAATTGCTTAGGTGACACATCATAGCATCATCAAGCAGTAAGTGAACCTCTTTGCCCCATTTATGTTGTGTATATATTCAGTTGTAGCCTCATGATTGGCTGTTAGGACAGGCAAGCTATTTGCATTTAACAAGCAGCTGTACGTAATAAGCTGCCCACTGAAAGAATGAAGTTGCTGTGTTCATGCAGCAATATTTCCAGCCACAGAGATGGTCAGCACATCCTACTGTAAGGGTAATCACTGCATTTAGAGAGTTATATACCTGTGCATTCAGATAATAACTGTGATTGGCAGGTTCACCCAAGCAAGTCAGCTCAAAATGAATGCTTGTGAATAAACAGGCATTTCCTGCGTGGTCAATCATTTCCCTTTTTCATTTTGTGTTCACTAAGTATGGATACAGAATAACATTGTCAGCAATATTAGTTACATGTAAACTAACAATTGCTTTGAATTTTATTGAAAATTACGAAGAAAAAATAAGCTTAAATCACCTTTCTGCACTGGGCGCTAGCACATTCTCTTTAAAGAAAATTGTGTTCAAAAGTGCTCAGTTATATGAATATGTACCTGCTCCTCTCCGGAACAGCTCAGATATCCACATTACCCCCAGGAGCAAATCTCCTTCTTAAATCCCCTGTGGTAGAGAAACTCAATAGGACCTGTCAGATGCATCATCAGCCGAGGACAAAACATCATTTTCTAGAGGAAGAACACCATAATGTCTATCTACAGTCTGGAACCGAAGTTTTAATGCATATTGTATGACGTATCAAATTAGGATTTTGTCCTGACTTCTCTTTCAAGCCGTCCACCAAATTTCTAAATACGTTTCTAAGACAGTTCAGTGCTAAATCATCACTTTTACTTTTTAAAACTTTTGTCTTTGCTTTGCTTTTATAATTCTCACTTCTTTCGCACAGAGGCACGTCACAAAAGCGAAGGTGGGATGTGAGAACTGGGTGGTATGACTATCACAGCATCACAGTGGGCCTGTGCCACTTCAAAATGCAGAATCAAAGTGAGATGCAAGTGCTAATTTACTGTAGGAATATGCAGGAATGCGGCAATGAAAATGTTTCATTGTTAATTTTCTTGGCATTGCCTGAGTCAGTCTGAGCTCTTGCACTGTTTGTGAATATGAAAACTGGTCCTCTTGGTGTCTACTGGTGTGGTAGTGGGGTGGATTTAAAATTTGGGATCTGGTATTGAAATGATTTGATGATTATCATGTGAATTGTATAGTTTCTTGACAGCCCATAGGGGTATGATAGGTCATGTTGGGGCTGGGGGGGGGGGGGGGGGGGGGTCTTCTGTAATTGTTATGTAGCGTGATTCTGTCAGATTGCTAATGTAGCAAACACCACCTCCCAATCTATAGCTAATGTACAAAGGACTCTATTATTGCCGCTGTGCTTTCTTGGTGCAGAATTTTAGTTCACAAGCCTCAATGCAATCTTTGCCGTGCTACCCAGGGGAGGGGTGCAGACTATAGGTGATTCTTTGGAGGCTGAGCAGCGAGGAAGGGTCTCAAACTCCATTACCCTTTTTATACATCTACAGACTGGGCCAAGTGAAGCCAAAGTAGGTAAAGAGTCACTGTGCATCTAGAGGTGCAGCAGCAAAGTTGTATTAAATACTAGCCTGAATCACAGATGTTTGAAGTGGTTTATATTGTAGTCATTTTAAAAGAATTCTAAATCATGGAGCAAGCTTGGTGATGTAATGCTTCACAGGGGCTGAAGGAAACACCTTACACTCGAAACTGAAGGGAGCCAGATAAGCCACAAAATGATATAAGGCACCAGCGTTCATACTTCATACCAAAGCTAGCTGTATTTGTGAGTTATTGCACATAATCACACCAGTATTCTAGCTGCTATAAATGAATGCCCAAGTGTTTTTGTCAATGCCTTAATTTACAATCATCCAGCAGGGAAGGAATGGTTTTATTGCAAAGAGAATTGCACTTTTGACAGTTCCATCTTAAGCAATCAATAACCTTGCTAAAATAACATGTTATCAATACTTGTCTGTTGAAGTGTCCCTGATTTTCCATTGCCATCCAACCTTTCTGTTATTATGATTTCAATGCTATCATGGGCAAGCTGTGAACACATTTATATTAATGGAGGCATTCGTCTTAGACTAAATGAATAATGGCCTATTCTCCAGTGGAGATGGATTTTAAGAATAATTTCAGCAAGCCTAAATGGAAAAAAATAATGCTTATGGATATTATGAGTTGTAGGTTAGTTATGCTTTGAATTGAAGGGCTGCTTTGAACCCATCAAGCCAATGAAATATGCACATTGCTTAACCATAAATCAGACGCTAAGTAGGCAAATAAACTTCATATGTTTTTATATAGAAGTGCTATGCCTTGCCTCTTTGCTCTCTGAGGCCATGTCGGAGTCTACCTCAGCGCTTGAGTCCATCTCGTCCCCTGAATCATTGCCTGAGTCCGCCTTGTTACCAGAATCATCGCCTGAGTTCACCTTGTCGCCTGACTCGTCGCATGAGTCTGCCTCGTCGCCTGACTCATCACCTGAGTCCGTCTTGACCTCTGAATCGTCGCCTGAGTTCGGAAAGCTATGGGGAGGAGCCCAGGGTCAGCGATCAGAAGAAGGGCGGGTCATATCCACACCATCCACAGTGACCGTTCCAGTTCCTGTCCCTGTTTTAGGCCCCTTTTCCTTTTTTTTTTTTTTTTTTTTTTTTAACTTCCTTTTTTTTTAGGCCCCTTTTCCCCTGTCACCCTCCAAGTCCATCATCACTCTCTGGGCCTGACCCAGTTGTCCCTGTGGTGCCTCCAAACCCGGCTGTCCCTGCGGTGCCTCCTGACCCAGCTGAGTTCACAGCTTCACCTAGTCTCATTGACCCTCTGATTCCCAGGAGGTCCCTGCCCGGTGGACGGCGCCCTCTTGCTCAGCTATTCCTATGGTGCCCTTTGGTCCCAGCCCTGAATCTCTACCCCTACCCTGCAGTTCCATCGACGCCCCTCTGTATGGGTCCTGCCCCAGCAAACCCTTTAGTACCTTCTGGTTCCCCAGGCCCTGCAGTGGCATCTAGTCCCCAGGGTCCTCCAAAGCTAGGGAGGACCCGTGTCCTCGGGCACCCGGCATCCAACTGAACCCCCTGCATAACCCTATACTCTCCTGTTGTGCTCCAGTTTTGGTCTCTTTGCTTTTTGTTCCACAGTCCCCGCTGAATGTCTGTGCCCTTTACCATGTTGTCCCTTGTCTAATGTCCTGCTAGGTTCACCTGTGTGTCTGTTCCTGTCCCAGATTCCCCTCTGTTTCTTTGTCCTGCTGTCATATTCTGCATCCTCAGACCCAGTCTGGTGTCTGGTGGTGTTCTGTCTTGTCCTGTCTGGTGCTGTTTAGTCAGCCATGTGTCTTGTTGCCCTTAGGTTTGGTCCTGGGTCACATATGTTTCCTGCCCTGTTATTCTGTCACGTTAGGTCCCCTCTGCCTGTCCTGGGAGGGGGTTACAGTCACTCCTTGCCTTCCTGCCCCTCCCATTTTCTGCCCAGTGTGGCTCTAGCAAGTGTTAGTTTTACTTCTCCTTCTGGCCCACATGTTAACTCACTCCAGCTGTCTCTTGTTGTAACCCTTAAAAATGCCTTCCAGTCATGTGCTCCCCGGTCCACTCATTAAAATCATAGTATCTGCCCTACCTGTTGCTTGATTCCCCCCTAGTTACTTGTTCTCCCTGTTTTGGTCCCCTGTGATCCTTTTTGTTTTTGATGTATCTAAAATAAAACCCAGGTTTGCTGCCCTAAGTCCAGCTCCTGTGTCCTTCATCCGGTGGACCATGACAAGACATTGTGTTTCAAACTAAATTAACAGTGCCTCTTTTTTACTGTACTCTTTCTTTGGAGCCCAGAAGACTGTTGTGACAAAACCCATTCATTCTGTTCAGTAAAGAGTTTTAAACTCATTCTGGCAATGTCGCAGAGTTGTATAACCCTATTGTTTTCATAGTGGCACCTTCCTATAAATGCATTATTTTTTTAATTAGTTTAATGCTGAAGCTATGTTAATTGCCAAGCGATGGACATTCACAATGAATTCAGAGAGAGAAAAATAAGGTTATGCAGGGATTGAGAATTCTCTTAAAATGTTTGTTTTATGGCAATATATCCCAGGGCATCACAATACCCTACTACTCCCTACATGTAGTGAATGTACATTTAATTCTCTTTCTCATGTGTACGCTCACTGGGGGATTTAAGAACATTGATTATCAACACAATGGAGACAAAATCCACTCCTCAGGCTAAACTATCGTCCATCACCCCAATCTGCACATCTAGTGTACATCTGTTCATTTTATAAAACTGCCTTCTTTTTGCATGCAGTTTGATATATGAATAATTATAGAGTTGGGAAATTGCATTTAAGATCCACGTTATCAGCAATGTCATGTAAATACAGCCGCTCAGTGTTTCTGGATTTTTTGTTTTGGACATTACTGCAAGCCTCTGTTGGTGCAGAATAATTCAATCATGAAACACCATGCATTAATCTGCTCTGACAGATAGTATTTGGAAATTAGAACTTTTATGTACTAAAAATGAACACTTGTCATTACAGTGAATAGCAGAATAATCATACGATTGGCTGCAGTATGGCTTGATCCAGCCCATCAATGTCTACTTGGAGGACAGCATTGTGAGGAGTACAGGAAAATATGAGATAAAAAGTATAACAGTTTTATGTTCTGGGGAGGAGCAGATGACCAATGACATTTCCAAATAACTTAATTGTCCAGAGGCTTGTGGCAAGATGTTTAGCTATCATGTGTTTCCTTACAATTTCCTTCTATGCTATACACTCAACAACAGAGATGTTTACCATGTTAGCTACATTATTGTATGGAAACAAAGACAGATGGAAGTATCAGAAATGGGCTCTAAAAAAATTTATGATAACCAGGACATCAGTGAGATTACATGACATTTTCAAAAAACAATTTTACTTCCCTAGGAAGTCTGAGTTGTCCAGTTCCAAAAATGTAATATAAAGATCGAATCTTCCTGTGATAAGTAAAGCAGCTGCAATGGGCCATGAGGTACTGGGAGCTGAAGCCGAGAGAATTTAGGGAGCGTAGCATGTTCAATAAAGATGTAATAAGATATCAATACACAGTTCAAACTACTAGTTTGTTGTGATGCGACATATGATGTCAGACATGACCAGCTAGCAGTAATGACGATTTTGAATTCTTCAGTGAGAAATTGCTGTGGTGGCAGAAACTCCCAGCTCAACCACTACTATACAGCCTTCGGTATCATCTGAGTTGCCTGAACCACAGGAGTGGGAGTGGTGGATCTGAGGATTTCAGTGCTTTCCACATGCCAGCAAACTCCATGCAAACCCAGGTAAGCACATTAGCTTATTGTATGGGGGATAAAGCTGAAGATGTGCTTAGAGGATTACCGCTGACTGACGTAATGCAGGAGCAGTACGAGACTGTGAAGGAAGGTTTTGACAAACTCTTTGTGCTGAAGAAGAATGTAATTTATGAGCAGGCTGGGTTTAATCGGTGTGTGCAACAAGCAGTCAGAAATGTTGACGTACTCATCACTGCTGGCATAAAACTGCAACTGTGGTCAGTTACATGTGTGATTAACTAGTGGGTCTGAGGGAGACTGTGCTTTTGGAAATGATGCAGCTAGACAAAGAGCTGATGGTAGAAAACATTTTTACAAAAGAGAGATGATTTGAAGAAATGTGACTGGGGCATGTGAGGCTCTGCAGGTTAGGCCTTCTTACCAGTGACTGGGAGTACCATTTTCTCAAATCCCATGGATGCCAGAATGAGGTCACCACTGGGCTCTTATTTACTCCTAGGACTATCTGGCCCTGCTCTCAGGTATCCCCAGTGAGCTAAACAAATGGTGGCCAACAACCCCTGCATAAAGAGCCAAAAATAACTGACTCCATTGCAAAGAGCCACACACCACATGGACCCCCACACTACAACAGCAACAGGGACCTATTGGCCTAATGACATATCACATACCCTAACAGTTTCCATGTATCTTTGTTACCTTGGCTTACTTAATGTGACACATGGCAGTCTTTGTTTGCCACAGTCCTTTTCAGGTCAGGCTTACACTCAGTTGTGGCCACTCAAAGCAACTTGTCTCTGTAAGAACTGAACAATGTTTCGACTTCATTTGTTTTAGTATAGAAAAAGATGATTCACAGACCTAAGTTGGTCAAGTCAAACTAAAATATTTCTTATGATATTCAGGTCATTTTCCAGGAGGTCAGTTAAAACGAAATGTAATCATATAAATTTAAGCATAAAAAGTGGGTCAGGCATCATTTTGCCTTATTCATGTCAGCAGTTTGAGTCATGGTGCAGTACTTAGCACTGTTGCCTCACACCTCTGGTACCAGGGTTTGAGTCTCTGTCATGGCTATTTGTGTGTGGCGTTTGCATGCTCTCGTTGTGGGTTTTTTTTCTGGATACTTTGGTAACCCCCAAATTCCAAAATCGTTATTTGGAGTTACCTCATTGCCTATACGTCTGAATGGTGTGTGAGTGTGTCTTGCAGGAACGTGCATCCCAGACAGAACAATCACTAAGCAGCCACTAATATCAACCAAGCATTGGGTGCATCACACATCATTGTACTGTAGCTATGAGCTTGGTGTGTAGGAAATTCCTATCAATCTCAGGATGACAAAATCTTTTCGTTCTGGCACTTGTACATTTATCAGAATTATTATTAAATGTAAAAAATCTAAATCTAAAAAGTCTGAAGCCCCGGGCCACACAGGAGCAGGGAAGGAGCTGCATGTGGCTCACAGGTCCACCGTCCTGGAGCTAATCAGTTTAAACATTTGCTCAAACCTATGTCCTGCTAAAGAAGCCGTGCGTGGTACATGGGAAAAAAATTCAACATGGGAAAGTTTGTAAAGGTAAAAAAAAAAAAGTATCTGTCAGTTTACCACAGGAGGAAACAGACACAGTAGACACAGAGAAAGACTCTTTGCCTATAAGGCTCCAAATTAGACAGAATGTTATTGAGCAACCATGTTTAGAAAGCCTGGCAGAGGCAAAAAGGCCATTGTTAGGGTTTCAGGGAGCTACACTGTACAATAACAAATGAATTGCAACAGACCATATTTATATACAGAAACATCTACATACAGCACTGCTAGGCAGGCCAGCCATTGCCAAACTCCAGCTTTTGTCCAGAGGTGACAGCATCACTATGGAGTCAGTGAAATCTACTTAGGTTCAGCAGTTGCACACTCAGGCCCAAGCCAAATGCTATACCCTTCATCCTGGAGTCCAACAGAAGGTGAAGGAGCAGCAGCAGATGGGTGTCATCAGTAAGGAACACCTTCAGCATGTTGGTGGCCTGGACCCAGCAGACAGCTGAATAAACTCCTGAACTCTTAAACATGCATCCTGGACAGAATAAAAGATAAGCAGCCACTAATTCCAATGAAGAGGCCTGACGGTAATGCTTTTCTGGTAGTGACAGTAAAGCTTTTCTGGTAGTGGATTACTCATAGAGGTATGTAAAGGCAAAGCTCACTCCAGTTAATTCAGCAAAAGCTGTTGTCTACTTGAAGCCTTCTCATCTTCATATGTCATGAAACACTGAAGATAGACAGTGGATCACAATTTCTGTGGGCTCACTTTGCAGCAGGTTAATACAGCTTTAATCAAATGACTAGTATGCCCAGGTTTCCACAGAGTAAATGGAAGAATGAAAGAGCCATTTTGGCTGCTTGAACTCTCCTAAAGAAAGTAGCTTATTCAGATTATGAATTTATTGCTTACAATCCGATCACTCTCCAGAAAAGTTACCGTCAAGTGATGGGGTGAAAAGACACGAGAAACATCAGCAGGAGATAAGGGTGCAAAAGGCTTGATCTGTGTAAAGTTACACATAAAACAAAGATACCTATTAGATTCACAGTTCACCAACTTTAATTACTATTCATCATTTATTGAAAAACTAGAAAACCCCTTAAGAACTGGAGAGACAAAGGCAGTGGACACTTTGTTCTGAAGGAAAGGGGAATAAATAAAATCAGAGTCAGAGGTTACAGGTCAGTATAATGGAAGATAAAGTTGAGAGAAGTCAGCAAGGTTATTTGCAGGTTTCCCAAAGCTGTAATGCCAGTAATGTAATGGACAGTTCAAACTATAGCAGTTGTGGAAGCTCATTTATTTTTAAAGAGTAATGTGACACCTTCCATATATTTTGGCTGTGCTTAAGATGTTGGAACTCTTCTGTTAGCTGCCACATGTTAATTCTACAGTCCAGCATTCAGAACTGTCCAAATGCCTTATTTACTTCTAGATTTCCCAGATTTTTGTATCATAACCAGGTTGTTTCTCCTGTGAAAGAGGCATTTTTAGATCTTACAGAAACTAGAGCTGAGTTATGAGAAAAACAATCAGCTTGTCGCAGCAGTAGGGCCCTTGGTAGTGGTGGTGGTGGGGGGGGAGTAGAAAATGTTCCGGAAGAAGGGTGTTCCTACATATAAAATGATGAGCCTGCATGGAAATAAAAGTGAGGCATATATTCTGAAGTTCCCCTGGCATGCTGATGGAGACTCGCAGAGGAAGTGCACTGCTAAGGGAAATAAGATTCACATGCATTTTTTACATGCTTCAGGTACAGTAGCAAAGTCCTTCACTTAAGGAACGGTGAAAGACAGGACTCCAAAGAGACAAAACTGCCTGCTTTAGCAAAATGCTTTCATGACATATCAGGTAAAAGGGGCTTTTTACCCCTTTTTTGAACAGATAATGGACAAACAGTTTACTGATACCGGCACTTTATCAGTGCTAGCTATCTAGCCTTCATTGCTGCTATAATTATAATTGCTGTTATAATTATAATTATTTTATTGTTTGTTTTATTATTGTATTATTGTATTGTGTATTATGTATTATTATTGTTTCTTGTTTTATTGGGTTAACTGGGACCGTGAGTACGTAATTTCATTCCACCTCATGCAAATATAAAGTAAAGTACAAGGTAAAGTGCAAAGTATAAAACCAATTGTTTTCTGTGACTATGAGCATGATTTCAATGAATTTCTCTCTTAAAAAGTCAACCAAGTTATCACTCACTATATCAAAGAGGCTCAGTTAGTGAAATAATTTTTTGGTCATATCTGGCTACATTTGCAGAGCTGTTGAGTTCAAATTTAGTGTAACCTGAAATTATATACAGCAAGGGTGTGTTTTCACCTTTTGCACCTGTTAATCATGTGCAAATTACCAGCATGCACAGTGAATGAAGATATTTTAAAAGAATGACCTGGGATTACTAAATACGCGATTTCACGGGGGGTGAAATGTTTAGGCAAGTTTATTTATATAGCACAATTCAGACACAAGGCAATTCAAAGTGCTTTACAAAGACAAGAATACATTCAAATAAAAGCATCAAAACTCAGGTCTTCAGGAAGCTGGTTCCACAGATGGGGAGCATAGAAACTGAATGCTGCTTCACCCTGCTTGGTCTTGATTCTGGGAACACTGAGCAGGCCTTTCCCAGATGGCCTAAGGGGTCTGGATGCTTCATTCTATTCTAGTAGATCAGAAATGTATTTAGACCCGAGACCATGTTATGCTTTGTACACAAGTAATAATACCTTAAAATCAATCCTGAGATGCACAGGAAGCCAGTGCAGTGATTTTAGGATGGGTGTTATATGCTCAACTGTTAGTGAGGACTCTTGTGGCAGCATTCTGGATGTGTCTCTTGCACACTCGTATATGACCTAAGCTACGGTTTTGTTGAAGAAGCCTAATTTTTGAAAATTATATACAAATGATTCCTCTGTGAAAATCAGCTTCTGCATTTATGGTCTGCTGTCGGATTCCTTTTTATTCTTTTTTACACGTAGGATAAAATTCAGAGCAGGCAGCCTTAGAAATTGCTGTGAGCATGCTTCTCACATACTGATTATGTTTAGTATTATAGTAGCGATGTGGATCTTCTTTATTCTACTCTATTCAACTGCCTATTTTAATTAAGGTTTTCACCAGAATTCTGAAAACAAAAACCAAAATTAAATAAAACCCAAACCTTTCATGCATAAAACCAGACATTTCATCAAAGCAAAAAGTAAGGCAAGCAAAGTTTATTTATATAACACAATTCAGGTGCAAGGCAACTCTAGCTTCTTTACAAAGGCAGCAGAATAAAGTAAAATAAGACCTTAAAATCTTATTTAAAAATGAAAAAGAACTATTTAAACAAATAAGTACTCGCTTACAATTAATTGAAACAAAAATTAAATTGAATACAGAAATGAAAAATTAAAAATAAAAAACTTGAGAAAAATGCTAAATTATAATAGCCCTACAAGCAGGCCCGGCTCCAGCTCTCGGTAACAGGGTGGGCCAAGAAGTTTTTTTTTGGGGGGGGGGCAATCACATATAATTACATATAATCACAAGGCCAGCCTTGCGATTGGGTGGGCCTCCCCCCCTACCCCCGTGAAGCCAGGCCTGCCTACAAGTAATGAAGGATGTGACATTTTCCCTCAACATATCTTAGACAGCTTGTTGGCTACCCAGCTAACATGTCGCTAAACATCCAGTCCTAAAACATTTTTATATATCATAATTATCATGCCAGGCATGACACCAGGACACAATGATTATGTCATTAGTCAGCAACATAGCACTTGGTGTACCCAGCATTGTCATTTTGTTATGCATCTTCATGCCCTCACAAATCACAAGAACAGCATGACAGAAGAGAAAATAAATCACAGAGAATCACACTCAGGGAGCAGCAGCTACCCTGGTGATGTTGTGTCTTGGATGTCTAACATGTATTCTCAAGATTAGCTCCTTTACAACTGTTTGGTGCTAAACTGAGTTCACAATAAATGCCCAGTTACAAGTGCACTACTTGACACTATTATTATAATGACAGAACAGACTGGCATAGCATGGTAGCTGCATACTATCGACCACAAAACTTCATATTTGAAGTACAAAAATTTCTGTATTTGGGGGGGTGGGTGAAAACAAATTAAACATTGCAGGGTACTAAACCACCCACCCTCAGCACCACAGTGCTCTCTTTAGGCCAATACACCGCTTGTTTGGAGAACTTAATCAGTCTTCTAATCAGTCATTTTCTAACACGTTAAATTGTTAAAGAAAAACAAAAACGTTTATAATCATTGTACTGCCCAAAAATATTGCACCCGTGTCATGCGGTTAACAACATCGACGGGTTGGTTATGCTATCGAATAAACAGAGTGTCCGGCATGGCCGATGAGGAAGAACTGATTCCAAAATAAGTTCTACTTCAATTGCTTGGAAATGGTTTGTATTTGCAATTTGGATCTACAACTACTATAAGGTGCAGACTTTGCAAAGATACCAGTCATATAGTAAAAAGTATTCACCTTCTTGGATGTTTTACCCTTTTATTGCTTTTATAAATCAATCATGATCAACATAATTTGGCATAGGATGACAAAAAAGAGAAAAAACCCCCTTTAATGTCAAAGTGAAAACTGATTTTGACAAAATAATGACAATTAAATAAAAAGATGCAACATTAAATAAGTGATTGCATAAATATTCACCCCCTTCAAGTCAGTATTTAGTAGATGCACCCTTGGCTGCAATCACAGCACGGAGTCTGTGTGGATAGATCTCAATCAGGCTTGCACATCTGGACACTGCAATTTTACTCCATTCTTCTTGGAGTAAAACAGTAAAAGTTTTTAAGCTCTGTCAGTTTGCATGGGGATCGGGTATGAACAACCCTTTTCAAGTCCAGCCACAAACTCTCTATATCGGATTGAAGTCTGGGCTTTGACTCTGCCACTCCAGAACATCCACCTTGTTGTCTTCAAACCACATCTGTGTAGTTTTAGCTGTGTGCTTTGGGTCATTTTCTTGCTGGAAAATAAATCTTCTCTCAAGTCGTAGTTCTCTTGCAGATGGAGTCAAATTGTCCTCCAGGATTTCCCTATATTTTGCTGCATTCATTTTACCTTCTACCTTTACAAGCCTTCCAGGGCCTGCTGCTGAGAAGCATCCCCACAGCATGATGCTGCTACCACCATGCTTCACAGTGGGGATAGTGTATTTGTGGTGATGTGCAGTGTTTGATGACCGCCAAACATAGCGTCATCTGATGGCCAAAAAGCTCCATTTTGGTCTCATCAGACCATGGGGTCTCCAACATGCCTTTTGGCAAACTCTAATCAAGACTTAATATGAGTTTTCTTCAACAGTGGCTTTCTCATTGCCACTCTCCTATAAAGCTTAGACTGGTGAAGAACCCAGGCAACAGTTGTTGTATGCAGAGTCTCTCCCATCTCAGGTGTTGAAGCTTGTTACTCATTCAGAGTAGTCATAGGTGTCCTGGTGGCCTCTCTCACTAGTCTCCTTGCACGGTCACTCAGCTTCTGAGGACGGCCTGATCTAGGCAAATTTACACGTGCCACATTCCTTCCATTTCTTTATGATGGATTTAACTGAACTCCAGGGGATATTCAGTGCCTTAGAAATTTTTATGTATCCATCCCCTGACACTTTTCAATAACCTTCTTCTCTCATTTGCTTGGAGTGTTCTTTTGTCTTCATGCTGTAATGGTAGCCAGAAATACTAATTAACCAGTGAATGGACCATCCAGACACAGGTATCTTTATACTACAATCGCTTGAGACACAGTCACGGCACTCAGGTGATCTCCATTCCACTAATTGTAAGACTACTAGCACCAATTGGCTGGACCTCTGTTGAATTAGGTCAGTCACCTTAAGGGGGTGAATATTTATGCAATCACTTATTTTATGTTACATATTATTATTTAATTGTCATTATTTTTCACTTTGACATTAAAGGGTAATTTTTTGTCAAAAAAGCCAAATTATGTTGATCTTGATTGATTTATAAAAGCAATAAAGAGGGAAAACATCCAAGGGGGTGAATACTTTTTATAGGCACTGTATAACAGGTAGCAACATAACCAGTGTTGTTTATGTATTATTGTTTGTTTGTATCTGTTGTGTGCAGTTACTGAGTGAAGTGATGAATGTTTATTTTTACTTCAGTGAAACCTCAGTATTAAAAATATTTCGAAGCTCTTTTGACATAATACTACCGTTTCTTTTATATGTGCATTATTTTATATTTTACATTTATACATTTTATAAGAAGTTTTTTTTTTGAAGGATAGAATTGCTATTCGAGTGGTCATATGGTTATTAACATTATTACATACCATACTGCGGTGAGCTTTCAGGTCATTATCACGATATTTCTTATGTGATGGAGAGACGGCTCCTTAACAACGAAAGTTCCACCTTTATTGGCAACTCACAGCCAGTGCAAACAACAGTTTACATAACATTTAGGGTTAGACACAACGCACTCCACCGCAAAACATTACACAGGTGTAACACTTATTATTTACAATGCATACAGACGGACTTCCCATGATGTGAAATTAGGCAGCCACCAGGGGCCCCCAAAAACGACATGCCCCATGAACAGAATTTCCAGTGTGGAAGTAAAAAATCTTGCCTGCTATTATTTCTCTAAGTTCTGATCAGCACCAAGGTTGAAGCAAATTTCCCTGA
>JAODKL010000017.1:18807957-18820838 GCA_026780765.1 Petrocephalus schoutedeni
GTTTCAGGGTCAGCACATAACATAAACATACACATTCTTCTTTGCCTAAGGCCTAAGACACTGACAGCAATCCCACTGTGCCCCATTCCCCGGCCTTACTGAAATTCCACTTCCACAGTATATATGCACAAGGATGCCAAAATGTATGGATACGTGCATGCACATGCACACATGTTTACACAAACACTTATATACACACACACACACACATACATACAAGTAAAGTTTCTGACTCATTAAGTATGATTGAATAAAATCAGCTTATATTTTAGTCATGGATCACTTTATTTTACAGGCTTGGCTCCTGCCAAACTAATGGCAAACTTGGCTTCCGTTTCTGTCCAGGTCGTTTAATTAAAGAACTTTGTTGCAATCAGTGCTTATTAGGCCTCTTGTGTGTTCATCATGTGGGTCTAGGTTGAGACCTCAGACAGAATTGGATGATAAATTGCTCACCCATGACAGCATGAAGATTCAACCAATTAAAATATGATTTACTGTGCGATTTAGAACCTTAACATATTTAATATAAGATTCATCTTATCTTCTTTTTGGAAATATTGTGGTGCTAGAGAAATGGCTCAGCATAGCGAAGTCCATTAACAGCACAGAGTGTGTTAGGGGGTGTAAATAGCCCCTTATTTGTGTTGTTGTAAATACATGTTGTGCTCCTCATTGTTGTGTGTGCCTTTGCCTGTGTCATGTGCAAATTCTGTCTTCGTGTGTCTTTAACCATTCTGTAAACTAACCACCATGTGTGTTCCTTACTGTCTGGTGTCTGACCTCCCTGCATTTCCCTGATATGCATTTTAGAGTCGTGGTTTCTATCCTTGTTTAGTCCTTGTAAGGGCTACAATAAAAGCTGTCCTGTTTTAAAAAACTAATGCAATGATTCTGCCAAGCGCTATATTGTTATTCAAAGTAGAATATTGTAAATATGTTCACATTATGCTATATTGGATTTCTTGAAAGGATAGTCATTTTTGAAGGTATCTTTCTTTAGCTCACCGATAACCCAACCATAGCTCATTAAAGTCATCAAGCCTGCGTCACTGACAGAAAATGAAATATTTCTTGGTTGGAAGTGTATGCTTGAGTGTCTGCATGCTTATATGTGTGCACTCTATAATACTGGAGACATTGCTGGGTTTGTGACTGTCTGCACCATTCTGTGAAAAGGGCATAGGGAGTTTTTATGGGCCAGCCTTCTGTGCGTCATGGTTACTACAGCTTGCATAAGCCGTTTTATTGTCAAATGTCAGTTTGTGTGTTGTCTTGATGTCAGCGCACAGCAAATGTATCCTCAGTTCACATCTCTGATTGAGTGGATGATTTAACATGGGACATCAGCTTGACCTTTCATTCACAAAATTTCTGGATATTTATATATACAAGAACCAAGACATTTGACAGATGCAGCTGATCTTTTAATAATATTCTGTTTTTTGTCCCTACTGGTAAATACCTTGCTTTTTAATTTTAATGAACTGTAATTTGAGTGTATGATATGTGGATAGGCTTCCTATGGGAATGGATCTCTGAAGAGTGGAAAAACAGAGCATGAATTTTTGAGTGATACAGTTTGCCATATTTTTCCTGGTGACTTTGAATGTTTTGTTTTGTGGACATGAATATTTTTGAAACCATTTTCACAGTTATGTTTGCATATATGCACATTGCTAATTTCAACTGACCATCCACATAAAAATGATTAAAAAAAAGTTTTAAAAAAAGTATTATATTTTATACTTTATACTATAATATTTTATTATATACTAAATATATAATATTTACATTCAGTAAAGGTCTTATTCTCTCCTCTTTATAATTATATATATATATATTATTAGATAATTTAAATAGTTTCGAATATGGAGAGAAAAAAAATCCTTTTAGCATCACACTGCTTTGGTTTAAAGCTAAGTTAAAGTACTCTGGCACAGTACTGCAGTACTTCCACTTCATCAGGTTCTGAGTTTGCGATGTTTCTTTAATTATGTGGAAAGATTAGTCCGTTGATTGTACTTCCAGTCTAGTGACTTCACCAGACTTCCCCTTTAGGATTTTGCCCCAGTTTTTATAAGCTTCTGCTGAATGAGCCAGCAGTCTCACCACAACCTCTGCAGCATAATCAGCACATATGGAACAATCCATACTGGTTGACCTTGAACAGGAGCCACACACAGTTTGCGTACTTCTGAGTAAAAAGGAACGTGCCAAGCTCTAATTGATTCACTGCTGTGTGTTGATAGAATAAAAATAACAACTGTAAATGCCTGAATAAGAAAAGAATATTTAATTCCCAGCATTAATATTTTGGGTTCAGTGTCAGTCAGCATTTACATACCTTTATATTCATTTACGTATTCTTTTTTTTTTGTAACACTTTCTATAAAGCCCATATTCATAAGGCCTAATAACACATTCATAAGGTATTATAAACATGACTATAACTATAAAAAGGCATGACACATTATAGTTGTGTATTATGCATTATGAATGCTCTATGAAGCTCTCTTATGTTTTTCTTTATTTCAGTATTTCCCAACCCTGTCCTCAGGGCCCCAATCATGGTCCATGTTTTACTCCCTTCCAGCATGAGGACCCCGATGACTGGATTGAGAAACACTCTGTTTTTTATTTTTATTGAGACCTCTTATAGGTAAAACATGCAAATGTATTATCCCTTCATCATTATGTGTTTTCAAAATACAAGTTTATGTTTATAAAGCGAGCACTCCTCCCGGGGACTCTCTACTTCTGCTGGGGGACTTCAATGCTCACGTGGGCAATGACAGTGAGACCTGGAGTGGTGTGATTGGGAGGAACAGCCCCCCCGATCTGAACCCGAGCGGTGTTTTGTTATTGGACTTCTGTGCTCGTCATGGATTGTCCATAATGACCACCATGTTCAAACATAAGGGTGTCCATATTTGCACTTGGCACCAAGACACCCTAGATCGCAGTTTGATGATCGACTTTGTGGTCGTGTTGCCGGACTTGCGGCCGCATGTATTGGACACTCAGGTGAAGAGAGCGGCGGAGCTGTCAGCTGATCACCACCTGGTGGTGGATTGGCTCCACTGGTGGGGAAGAAAGCTGGTCAGACCTGGCAGGCCCAAGCGTATCGTGAGGGTCTGCTGGGAGCGTCTGGTGGAATCCCCTGTCAGAAGGAGCTTCAACTCCTACCTCCGGCAGAACTTTGCCCATGTCCCGAGGGAGGCGAGGGACATTGAATCTGAATGGGCCATGTTCTGCGTCTCCATTTTGGAGGCAGCTGACCGGAGCTGTGGCCATAAGGTGGTCGGTGTCTGTCGTGGCGGTAACCCTCGAACCCGCTGGTGGACACCGGCAGTGAGGGATGTCGTCAAGCTGAAGAAGGAGTCCTATCGGGCCTTTTTCACTTGTGGGACTCCAGAGGCAGCTGATGGGTACCAGCGGGCCAAGCGGAACGTGGTTTTGGCGGTCGCTGAGGCAAAAACTCAGGTGTGGGAGAAGTTTGGAGAGGCCATGGAGAATGACTTCCGGACGGCTTTGAGGAAATTCTGGTCCACCATCGGGCGGCTCAGGGCGGGAAAGCGATGCAGCATCAACACTGTTTATGGTGCGGATGGGGCGCTGCTGACCTCATCCGGGGATGTTGTGTGTCGGTGGATGGAATACTTCGAAGGCCTCCTCAATCCCACAACACGCCTTCCAATGAGGAAGCTGAGTCTGGGGAGCTGGGGGTTGTAGGATCACACACACACATACAGCATGGGCACCCAGAAAATGGCTACAAGGAAGGCCAACATTCCAAGTTTTATTGCCGCTGAGTCTGCCATATCACAAAGGAGAACCAGGGGTTCGAATCTGCGACCACACACCCGAGACTTCCCAGAGCACATGGGAGACCTGCATTCCATGTTTTACAACTCTCAGAGGTCCAGGGAAGAAGGTCCTGATAATTTAGGAATCCTGCATACCTCTGGAATGGACCAAGAGTTGGAACAAAGAGCCGTTTCAAATTATAAGCCATATATGTGTATTTGCATGTATGTTTGTATTCATTGTTATTCAGCACAAGTATTGTGAACATGTTGGATGTGTATGTGTCAATCACAATGGTTTTGTATTACTCTTATAAATGTCCCATTATATCTTCCCCACTTGGACAATTATATATATTGTACATGTACAGATAGGTATACACTAGGGTTACCCAGCCACGTGCTCATTTCTCTCTCAGAAAAATTGGGAATGAGTTTAAGTGGTGTAACCAAATGTTTAGAAATGTTGTAGCGCATTAGAGTTATTTCCTTTGTGGATCTAAGGAAAGCCCCCACCTCTCTCTCGGGTATGAGGGAGAAACTCTGCGCCTTATCTGGTCTTAAAGTCATAAATCAGCCATTGGCGCCTTTTTCCTAGGTTCCTTTGTCTCAGAAGAAACTAAACAATGTATGTTAAACTTGTGTAATGAACCCCCTGTAACAGCCCAGTTTACTATATTTTATAATTTGTCAATGTGTAATCAACACCATCCTTTTACTGGAGTAATGACAATTATCAAACCAACCCCCAACTAAGACACACCATTTGCAATGGGATATAACTTCTCCTAAAAATGTCACAACTGTGGAATGTGCAACCTAGCCATGTATTCTATACATTGATGGCAATAATAAGTATGCACATTATAAAGGGAATTATAAATTAATTAATATAAATTAGCCAAGGTTTTAACCTAAAAAGAGATGCCATGTTTGGTATCAAACTTATGGTAAAATCTGTCTGAATGTGAATCCGGTGACGGATTATTATACAATTGGATCTATCCAAAGTTAAACTCACTTATTTAGAATCAGCTATAAAGTTTTTCTGAGACAGACCATAAATCCATGGGGCCACTCGCGAAGCCTGCAACCAGCCCCTCGGATTCAGGTGCCATTCCTATTGGAACTTTGGATCATCCATATTCATGGACACCTGACAGCATAAAAACCCCTCCGAGGAAGAAGCCCCAGGAGGAAGAAGCCCCTCCAAGAAATAAACTACGGGAGAAGCTATGTGCAAAGAAGATAAATCTGCCATCGAAACTCCAAAGCCTCTTTGCTGTGAGCTTCAAAGCAAGACAAAGCTTCATCCCTCATCACTGCTGCAACCACGTAAACTCACCTTCAATTCTTCCCCATTTAAGTGGTTCTGACTGATCTGTTTTGTAATTTGGGTTGCCTGTTTAAATCCTAGGCTTGCCCTTGCAGAACAATATTTACAGTTATATCTGATCACGGTTTTCTATTTCCCATCCGTTTGGATTAATTTCAGTTTGTGTTTGTGTGTATCATGTTATGTGTAATGTCTGTCCTGTTTTAGTTGTAGCATTAGAAATAAAGGCATGCTTTTCACCTTTTAAATCTCCCTCTCTGTGAAGTGCTCACAATAGGTCACTTTATTGGTGCGAAACCGCTACTAAGCTTTTCAGTCCCAATCGTGTCCTCAAGTATCATCATCATTTCATAATTAATTTGTGATTAATTAATTAATACTTAATCCATAATTAATTCCCCTGAACATTGGTGGAAATACACCACTATTTGAGCTGTTATTTCCTACAGGGTGGACTCCTCTATCACTGGGGCAGAGGTCACTGAGGTGGTTAAAAAGCTCCTTAGTGGCCGGGCCCCAGGGGTGGATGAGATCCGCCCGGAGTACCTTAAGGCTCTGGATATGGTAGGGCTGTCCTGGTTGACACGCATCTGCAGCATCGCGTAGACATCAGGGGAGGTGCCTCTGGATTGGCAGACCGGGGTGGTGGTCCCCTTCTTTAACAAAGGGGATCGGAGGGTGTGTTCCAACTATAGGGGGATCACACTCCTCAGCCTCCCTGGTAAGGTCTATTTGGGGGTTCTGGAGAGGAGGGTCCATCGGATTGTCGAACCTCGGATTCAGGAGGAGCAGTGTGGTTTTCGCCCTGGCCGTGGAACAGTGGACCAGCTCTATACTCTCGGCAGGGTCCTGGAGGGTGCATGGGAGTTTGCCCAACCAGTCTACATGTGTTTTGTGGACTTGGAGAAGTCATTCGACCGTGTCCTTCGGGGTATCCTGTGGGGAGTGCTCCAGGAGTATGGGGTGCCAGGCCCCCTTATAAGGGCTGTTCGGTCCCAGTACAACCGGTGCCAGAGCTTTGTCCGCACTAGCGGCAGTAAGTCGGACTCGTTTCCGGTGAGGGTTGGACTCCACCAGGGCTGCCCTTTGTCACCGATTCTGTTCATAACTTTTATGGACAGAATTTCTAGGCGCAGCTAGGGTGTTGAGGGTGTCTGGTTTAGTGGCCTCATGATTGGGTCTCTGCTTTTTGCAGATGATGTGGTTCTGTTGGCTTCTTTAGATCGTGACCTTCAGCTCTCACTGGAGCAGTTCGCAGCCGAGTGTGAAGCACCTCCAAATCTGAGACCATGGTCCTCAGCCAGAAAAGGGTGGAGTGCTCTCTCCGGGTTGGGAGGGTGGTCCTTCCCCAAGTGGAGAAGTTTAAGTATCTCGGGGTCTTGTTCATGAGTGAGGGAAGGATGTAGCGGGATATTGACAGGCGGATTGGTGCAGCGTCAGCAGTGATGCAGGCGCTGCATCGGTCTGTCATGGTGAAGAAGGAGCTGAGCCAAAAGGCAAAGCTCTCTATTTACCAGTCGATCTACGTTCCTACCCTCACCTATGGTCATGAGCTGTGGGTAGTGACTGAAAGAACGAGATCGCAAATACAAATGGCCGAAATGAGTTTCCTCCGTAGGGTGGCTGGGCTCTCCCTTAGAGATAGGGTGAGAAGCTCGGCCATTCGGGGGAGACTCAGAGTAGAACCGCTGCTCCTCCACATTGAGAGGAGTCAGATGAGGTGGCTCGGGCATCTGGTCAGGATGACTCCTGGACGCCTCCCTGGTGGGGTGTTCGGGGCATGTCCCACTGGGAGGAGGCCCCAGGGAAGACCCAGGACATGATGGAGAGACTATGTCTCTCGGCTGGCCTGGGAACGCCTCGGAATCCCCCCAGATGAGCTGGATGAAGTGGCTGGGGAGAGGGAAGTCTGGATGTCCCTGCTTAGACATCTGTCCCCACAACCCGACTCCAGATAAGCGGCAGAAAATGGATGGATGGATGGATGTTTATAAAGCCAAAGCAAGCACATTAACATAACTGACTAATAAGTTCCTAATGGGTTGTTGCATTGGTACCCAATCAATACCATTCATCGATTCATGGCCACTGATTCATGGCCACACTCCCATAGGTGTTTCTCAAGAGGGCAATATCGGTCTAAAAGACAACACAGAGAATAACAAGACAATTAGGAAAAGGCCTCAAAATATATATACTTGGAACATTAAACATTATATGCAGTGCAATCATCAACTAATCTACCTAGATTGGCCCTCAAATTGATTCATCTGTAGGTATATTTTGTTTTAAAAGTGGCTGGGAGGACAGAAAAGTCAGAAAAGTCTTTTAGAGGCAATATATATATATATATATATATATATATATAAATTTAGCTATAAGTGCCTAAGGCTGAAAGAATGCTGATGACGCAGTAGAGTCTCATTGATTTACAGCAGTCAGGGGGTGAGTAACACCTGTCTTGAACAGGTTTTTGGAGCTGTCTTTCACACATGCATCCATGGAAGTTATGTGCGAGCCAAGTGACTTAATTAAGCTTAAGTTTCAATAAGCCTTTGAAACATATGCATCTGATTTAGGGAATAATCTCAAACCACAGAAAGAGAGGACTATTATCTAGTCACAGCTGAATTAAATAGTAGTTAGGGAATTATCACTTGGTGTGTCTGAAAATGAATAAAGGAATATGCCCCCCAGGCACTGTGTTCTCTTATAACGCCATTGCATTATTTTGTGGCTTATAACCTTAACCTTAAGATGACATGTGGCCCTCCAAATTAACTCAGCCTATACTATACACAGGAGTTCCCAATGTCAGCATTTATGACAGCTAGAAAAGTTGTAACAAACCTTTTATATTCTGACAAGTTGTGTCTGGTTTCATGAAGGCCTTATGTTGGCTCATGTATGCTTATGAAGAGCACCCTTAAGTAAAGTGTTACCGAATATTTCTTCCCCTTGGGTCCTAGGGGGTAGAAAAAGACCACCAGACCAGCAAAGTACTGACAAGTTCAAATTGTCTTTACTGTACAACGTATGCTGTGGACAGCAGAAAGACCTACATTGAAAAATATTGCTCTGGGGAAATTCTGTGGCAGATGCTGTGGATGGGCTGAATCTGACACAGAATAGGGCATGTATAAATTTGGTATGAAAAATGGAGGAATTAATTGAATGAGTCACCCTGTTTATCTATGTATAGGCTTTGAGTAAGGGATGTCTATACACCAATCAGATTCCTGCATACTGCCAGGATTTTTTAACTATGAAAAATCAGCTGTGGGTACAAGCTGTGGTGAAAGACTCTGTGAAAGACAACCTATGGTGACTAAAGGGAGAAATCAGCCTGGCATAATGCTTGAGTGGACATCCATACATTTATATAGTTTGGGAATCTTAACAGAATGGTGAATGAAGACAGAGGAGATGACATTTGTACAGTGTGCACAGCTGTAAAGGAACTTTAAAAACCATGGAACCCTCAGCATGTGATCAAGTTGAATGCTGGCTGCTATTATTCTGAAACCTGTTTCACTTTTTGTGGGTTTAGTCTGCCAGAGGACAGCCAAAGCAGATCAGTTTTCCCATTCTCATTTTCCACTAGAATAAATAGGGCTTTCTCATGTGTAAGGGACTACAGTTTTTCTGAAACAAAGCTTGTCACCACTATTTTCCAAGCTGTAGGTGGCAAGCAACTTCCACCTCTATAAATTACAAAAAAAGATGGTAGAAAAAGATAAGTGTGAGGCAGGTATAAGGATTTTGACCTATAGCTGAGTGTACTGCAAAAAGCTAGGATGTCTTAACAATAAAAGTACAACTTATCTGGCAGTTGGCAGGATGGGAAGCCAAACTAGCAGGAATAACTGATATTTTTCCCAACATTTCTACATCAGAATTACTTGTAACCGTTATATTGGATGTCTTCCAGGGGTGAATCCAAATTATTCTGTCAGTATTTGCAGCAAAACAAGCAATTTAACACTGTCTGGGTCATCTTCGGTTTACATATTTGTCAGCTTACTTGCAGGTATTGATTTGTAGTCTGTTATGATCAGCTATATGTCCACACAAACCTGCCCCATAGCTTCCAATCAAGCCTCAACAGTAACTGCACTAGCAATAAGGCCCTGGGTTGTGACTGGGGGCTCATTATCCAGTTGCAACATCAAAGCCCAGTAGGACAAGAAGCCAAAGTTTAATGCGGCTTCCAGCATGCTTAATTGTACTATAACAAAATAGATAAATTGCCTTGTAATATGAGTCCTTTGTACTTTAAAAAGTTAGGTTAATTTTATATTCCCTGCCTTGGCCATTCAGATAATAATGTGTCTGACTAACCAGTACCATCTAGTGCTGGAAAATCTCACAGCAGGGACCATATATTTCTGTTAGAGTACATACCTGGAACACCGTTTATGTGGTGTATAGGATTCACAGGGAGACTTTGGAATTATTCTTTCACAGGATCATTATGGAACAATAGGCATGTTAAGCATGTTTCATTATGAATTATAAAGATATAGTTTTTAAAGTTTCTTTCCAGCTGTACACACCATCTAAATGTCATCTCCTTTCTGTCTTCATTCATCATTCAGTTAAGATTCCAAGACCATATAAATAACATATAAATACTCACAATAATGTATATTTGTCCTGCTTTATAACAGTTGACTCCTTGTATGCAATAAAATGTACCTCTTCTTTCCACTTGAAATGATAGGAATTTGACTGTGCATGAACTATCATGGTACAATGTATGATCGTCTCCAAATATTAAATATGAAAAAACTATGATACTGAGACGAATCTAAAGAAAACTGTTTTCATGCCGTACTGTATAGGCAGTATGATTTGCATTGGACTAGACCACACGAGGCATGGCAGCCTGTAGGTAGATCTGTGGGGTGAATGGCTTGAATTTTTATTTTTTTCTTTCCAACTGCATAAGAGTCATGCTTTGTGTCGCTTTTGATCTTGCATTTGACCATAGGTATTCTGGTGTGACAATGCCTTTGTGACTCTAGGTGTTTGTGTGTGTGTGTGTGTGTGTGTGTGAACAGCTGAACAATAGACAACATACCATACATTATAAATTAAAGGTGAGAGGTTGGATTATTGCTCCTTCATTTACACCTTGTTTTTTTCCTCTGTAAAAACCTTTCCCTCTGGTGTTACCATGGCAACAACCCACATCCAGACTTGTAATGTACCCACACACTAGATTCTGTATGATTAATCAAAAGAGCAGTTATTATTTTTTTTTTTTGAAGAAATATACAATTTGTCAGTATACATCCAAGCTGCACTCTAAAGACTGGTACATGAAGACTGTATTGGTTTGCCCATTTTATTCTAAATGCATATGCTTTATTTTCATTAAACATATAAATAATGTAATTTTATTACATCATGTAACAGTGCTATTAGATATGCTGTTAATATGTAAAGCTGGTACATCAATGTTATGACTTACAGCCTTAGTTTCCATGGTCACATTCATATTAGGAGCATGACGGTTAAGTGAGCATGATCCATTTAGTGGCTCTCAAGAAAACAGGGGTTTATTAAACAAAACAGAACACAAAGGTTGAACTGGAAAACAAAGTGACCGGGACCATGGGGCTGTTCCAAGAAACTGGATTAAGTCTAGCTTATTTCGATAAGTCTCACTTAGTTAAGTAAGAGTTCCATTCCATGAAAGTGGTTTGAATGAATCCCCGCTGTGTCACCATGATAACTTACACTGGCGAACAAGTCTGCTCTGGACCAGGGTAACTTTCTCACTTAGTAAAGCTTTGTCTCAAAGAATGTCGGACGTGTGGAAGCAGATTCCCAAGAGATCGTTCCGTCAGGAGTTCCCGCGCTATACCTACTCATGTCAAAAATAATAAAGACTATAAATGTTGAGTCTCAACATTTTCATTGTATTAATATATTAAATCCTTACAGTATTGCAATCTCAAACAATAAATGCAACAATTGGAATCAGACATAAAAAATATATACTAATAAGGATATGGCAGCATAAAACAGTTTATTACATAAAAAATATAACAACAAGAATAAAAATAATTATCATTAACTATTAATTAATTAATTAATTGAATGAATGAGAATAAGATAATTAAGGCCAGGCCTATTTAAGCATTACTGAGACCAGCACCTGCATGGAGAGTCAGCTCAAAGATGAAGAAAGATACACAAGTATGGCCTGCCCATTAATAGAAGACCCTGTGGAAGAGGGTGCACAAATAATTCAAAGGGCATTCAGACCACCAGCCCCAAGGGTTTTTAGGGACAGAATAAACCATCTTGCCTTTTCAGATGACTACCTGTGGGAGAGATATAGGTTCAACAGGCCCAGCATAGTGTACCTATGTGTCCTGCTTGAGCCACACCTCAGCAAATCCACACAGTGAGGCCAAGCCCTGACCACAGTGCAGTCTGTCTGCATTGTATTGTGGTTCTTTGCCAGTGGGACATTCCTTTGCAGTGTTGGTGATACTGAGCATCTGGGTAAAGCAGCAGTATGCTGTGAAATAAGAAGGGTATACCTTGCTCTGAGGCAATTTCTGGTCATCTTTGTCACTGTTCCTAGCAATCAGCCAACACAGAGGTTCAAAGAGGATTTCTATGTGACAATTCAAATAAACTTGAATGTAAAGTGCCTCCAGGCTGTATTGAGTATGGTTATGCCTGTGTTAAGTTATACGTCACCCTCAGGTTTCCCAAATGTCCTGGGTGCTATAGATTACACCCATGTACAGATCCAGGCCCCAGCTGGCCCCATGGAGGCAGAGTACGTGAACAGGAAATGTTTACACAGCCTAAATATACAGATATGTAGGTTTGGAGAAGCTATATACATTCTCAGATGGAGAGATTTAGCACTGAATAGGATGTAACATTTTATACAGAACGATGAATGCTTTGCCAGGCAAAGTGTGCTGTATTACTGAATCCATTCTCTGTGTTTAGATTATCTCTGCTGGGAATTGCCTCACTTCTAATGTTGAGGCAAAATTACCAGGCTCTGTCCATGACTCCAGGATCTTTAAAGAGTGACGCAAGAGTAACACAATACAAACACTGATACAAATACAATACACAGGAATTTCTTCTGTACTCCAATCTTCTTACTGATGCCTTGTTGGGTGGCTAGATGAACACCACTTTGGTTCGCAAACCTCTCCTCATTCCATGTATTAGTTAAATTTCACCACCAGCTTACTTAATTAATTAACTAAGCAGGTTTTTAAAAGTCACTGAAGTATTGGTTAACCATATGAGGTGTACTAGTGGTCAAATCAAATACATGGATGTTTTGGGTGGTTGCTGCAACTATGTGGTGTGGTGATTATAGGAGAGGTTTGAAATACTTAAGCTAACACACTTTTACAGACATAGCATTATAGTTTTACACAAACATGATGGTCATTTAAACATCATTTGCTTGACTGCGTAAGACTTTTGCACAGTACTGTATATCAACTACTTTCACTGAACATGTACATTTCATGGGAACTAAAGAGAGATGTAGTCATCTTACGATGCAAACAGTATTTAACCCTTAGGGGCCTAGGGGTAGGAAACACACTCTCACTGACTGGGGCATGATCACACATTTCTTCAAATATCATAAACTTAATTCATGGCAAATTATTTTTTATATATTTGTTTTGGCATGACACTCATCTTTATCTTAGTGTACTTTGTAAATATGTCAGATTTAT
>JAODKL010000017.1:18840206-18864049 GCA_026780765.1 Petrocephalus schoutedeni
CATTCTCCTCTGACCTCTGGCATCAACAAGGCATTTTCGCCCACAGAACTGCCGCTCACTGGATGTTTTCCCTTTTTTGATGCTGTTCCCCAAAGCAATTGAGAATCAGTGACCAGATTCCGACAGTGTCCCTGGAGAGATCAGGGCTAAGGTTCTTACTCATGAGCCCAACAGTAAAATCGCTCTCCCGGTGATGAGATCAGAGCCACCAATCAGTCCAAACCCAAACAGTCACATTTTTGCAGAAACACTCAAACCATCTTACACATGGGCCCACCTCTGGAATTAAGCTTCTAGCCAAAGGATTTGAACAAGCAACCGTCTAATCACCCTCAAAGCCACACACAACTACAATGTGCTAATTACAGTACCTTAGACAGGAAAAGGGCAGTATTACTACAATTTCATCTGTACTCAGTAGTCATTCAAAGTGTATTAAATCCCTAGCAAACTTTTGATAAACATGCTGCTTTCTGTATTTGCTCTCCATGTCCCCCTCTGTCTCTCATGTTTAATTTTGTTCTTCCTCTCTTCTGCTCCAGTGTCCCTAAAGGATTATTCTGAAATGCCGCTGTATAGCAAATTTGTTTCTGGATATAGGTTGCCACTACTGAATATGTCAGTAATCCTTTGAAATGTGACATTTATTACATCCTTTTTGTTCACAGTATCCATTGAATTCATTATCTTGTCACCTTGCCATGTCCTCCGATGGTACTCCTGTGGTTTTTTATGTATGGCATGCTGTGGAAATGTTTCTGAAGGAATATCCAGGGGAAGACAATCTGGCAGAACTTATATTAAGACTTATTTAGCTGGCTTTAAGGAAGGAGAGGCTGTAAATTATACTGCTGCTTGACCTGACTAAAGTGCAGGGAGGGAGGGCCAGACCATTTATTTATCTCCCATCTAACCTTCCCTTACACCTGAAAATCAAACTGAACTGCCTGTCACATTATTTATGTATGGAAGAACTAACAAAATGGAGCAAGAATAAATTGTGCTTTAAGGAACCCTGCTCAGCCTGTGAGAGGATGCTTTCTTCCTGCAAAGGCCCATGAAGTGATGACTGCATGTCTCATTGCATGTCTATGCAATTTTTCTTTATTTTTAATATGAATTTTTTCAGCACAATATGAAAATACTTGCAGTATGATGTCCTGAACATGTGTAATGTGATGCCATCTATGGCAATTTAGTACTACTTTAGTGTTTGCCTTAATTTAACTCTCAATTTTTACCTTTCAATTTTCATGTGAACATTTACATCAATATTTCCAGTTTAGAACATGTATGTATGTGTTCTGGTATGTTCACTGATGCGCAGCATGTCATTACAAGGAGCACTTAGAGGTTAGGGACCAGTTAACCAGTGTTAATATGAGATAGTAGCTAACCATAATGTGTAGTATAAATATACAGTGCCCCTAACCCACTGGCCCTCCATTCCAGTTGCCCACAAGGACCCATTATAACACTGAGCCTTATTCTTTTCTCTAGCATTCTCTTTAAGGAGACCCCAGAGGGAAACACATACTTGTCTTTCTGGTCTTCACTCTTCAAAGGTGCTTTTATTCCAGCCCGAGTGCGAGCATGCCGGAGAGGTCCTATCAGCAGCAGAGGACGTATTAACCTCTGAGCAGAGGCGCTGACAGACCTCATTAGGCTGTACACCTGTGGGCCCCCCACAGCCTCCACCAACACCTTTAGGAGGCACCCTTCGAACGGCTGGCCGGGGGCACCTGGGAAAGGCTGCTAATTAAAATGAGGTCGGAAGAAGCACAGCTGTGACCACAGAGAAGGAGTGCTGGCTTGCTGGGGAGGCCGCACAGAATCGCAGAATTCTCCAAATACCCTTAGAGGGTTTTTTTTTCTTTAAGAATAACAGACTGCAGAATGTCTAGGGGGGTCAGACAGACTATCATCTGCTACATGACTTCTTTATATTCCATTTTAACTGATAATGGCTCCCACTTCTTTCACCTTATTGGTATGAAATTCTGTGTACTGTTTGAAAGTGTATTGTGGACAGTATGAGTTTAAAGTTAGTAGTAGCACAGTCCCTCAAGTAAAAAAAAACCAAAATGACCTCACAGTTGCACTCAGTAGTGGACCTTTGTAATTCAGAATAACAGTTCCAGAGAGCTGCACCACACAAGTACAGTAACTGGGATCCAGAGAGCTGTCTCTGGAAGTTGTCTTTGGTTAGTGCAAACCCATTTAGAAATATGTTATATGTGAATCACACAATAAAAAAAGAGTTATAGGGATATAGCAACTGCCCCTCCCCACCCAAAAAAAAATCACTTTCTTGTTACGGTACCAATCACCCCACTTTTTCAGTAAACTAACAGCTCACAGAAACATTTCTCACCGCATTTTACCCCCATTCATTCGTTGTTATGCTAATTAGACGCGGTGCACATGCACGGTGAGAATTCAGTGCACCTGTCACAAATTACATTCCTCGGCAACCCATGTCTGGA
This sequence comes from Petrocephalus schoutedeni, assembly GCA_026780765.1. Classification (NCBI taxonomy): domain Eukaryota; kingdom Metazoa; phylum Chordata; class Actinopteri; order Osteoglossiformes; family Mormyridae; genus Petrocephalus; species Petrocephalus schoutedeni. The sequence continues at coordinate 18,842,693 of JAODKL010000017.1, forward strand.
GAGCGGAGCATCTTGCTGGAGGACAGCGGGAGGATCTGAGGATGTCTGTACCAGAAACCTCAGCCCCATTCTGACCCCAGAGAAAAGGCCTGAGTTTGTGGGTGGCACCTCTGCTTGACACCAGATCCAGAAGGTGATGCCAGTGATTGGGGTGACGTTTTCCTCTGGGGGGTGGGGTCTTTCTGGTCAGCTTCAATTTGCTCAAATTAATCCTTAATGAAAAAAAAAATTGTGTGTTTCTCTTTGTTTAACAATGCAATGCAAAGTGTGCTTATATCCCTTGACAGTTATTTTTATGTGAATATAGGCTGACAGGATGCTGCTTTTTCTAATATAACTTTGGATGCAGAACTAATGTATGCAGTTTTGGGCCATTAAAGGGATTGTTGGGTTGGTTCTGGGTCTGACTCCCTCCACCCGGCCGGGACCGTCAGGAAAAGGCAGGCGTGTGCATTGCCTCAAGCATGGCTTTCGTTCCGTTCTGCTGCCTGCACCCAGCCAATCAGAAGGTTAATTAAATTGGCTAACCCATCCGCAATGGACAGCTTTGGTGGGAGTGAGGGGCAGGGCAAGGGGAGCGAGGGGTTGGCAAGATCCATATTTGGGGATGTAAGCATTCCTTTGTGGGCGAACTTCACAGGCTGGAAATATGTGGCTTTCAGGAAAGGACTCATACTGTTCCCCTCCATCAAAGGGTCCGCCACAACACCCATGGTGGGGGTGGTGGGGGAGGGGGGTGACCTATTAGCACCTCTTACGTGGAGAGTGCCCACAGCAACTTGTATAGTGCTTGGGGATGTGACATCACACTGCAGTGCATTATGGGGCGGACGAGTAGGAATCTTCATATTGTGTGGCCACATTTGTGCAGCAGGTGTTGCGGTAAAGCAGTGTCGATTGATATACTTTATATATACGAGGGACGTTCCTGCACTTTTTAAAAACTATTTCAAAACAAATTCCAGCAAAAACTGCAGCACTTTTCTGCACAGCCACCTTCTTTTGCGATACAATGATACAATTTTCCCAGGGTCGTACCAACTCACAACAGTACGGCCATTCCCAAACAATCCACTCATAGACCACTCTACGAAAGAATAACTTATCTCCATACCATACAGAGTACACATGCGTAGATGAAGTTGTGCTCCTGGCACGCCTTCTGCCTACAAAATGCGTATGAGTGAAAGCTGTTCCTCTTTGGTGCAATTTATAAGTTTCACAGCCATCTTCACCAAAGGGTGACAAATCTTATGCTAACCAGCAAGGGCAGCCGGCTTGCCTGACGGAACTAGTTACATGACTCGCTCAGACACTACCAGTTACTGCTCCGCCAGCGTTCACCGTTTGCAATGAAAATATAAAAGTGCGGAAACTTTTTGAACTTTTCGTCCCTTGTATGTATTAGCAGTAGATGTATACTATAATGCTGAACAGTTATATATGGAATTATTGTGTTATAAGTTTTAAACTGTTAGTGCGAAGGGTGCACACAGTTTACAAGGGTCCCCTCTCAACACCCATGCTCATCTCCACTCCTCCATTCTGGCTGGCTATGTTTCTCTCCCAGTCTGCTCATACCTGGTGCAAACACTCCAGAGGCTTGGCTGAAGGGTGGCCCCAGGAGCAGTTTGCATGGTACTGTTAGCTCATTGAGCCGCCCCTCAAATACCCTATTAAACATTATATGCAGTGCCCCTTTGCAATTAAAGCATTATTGTAACTGAACAGCGCAGGCACCTTGCAAACTGGGGTGCTCTGTTATCACTGCAATCTGAAAGTAGAGGGTAACGACTTCTAATTTCACTGCAGACAGGGCCAGCATTGCCAGCAGTTACTGCCGGATCTCCTTTGGGATCCGTCTCTGCTCCATGTCCTATCTGCTTTCTGATAGATGTACCTGTCCTGTCTGCTTTCTGTTGTCTGATTTTGCTTTTACAATAAGGACTTTGTTAGCTAATAAAACAAAGATGATGTTAGATCAGGCCTCCATTCATTTTTTCAGTTTGGAAACCTGGGAATTAGTCCAGCTGAAACCGCCAAAAGGGGCTATTCCACTTTCAGCGACGTCAGTAGCGCGGCTAATGTGACTTTTCCGAGAGATTCCCTATCACTATGGAGGGCACCAGAGGGGGCCGCACAGCAAAAGGGAACCAGGATACCAGGATGCTGGTGGGGGGGGGGTTAATCTCGTTCTGATTTTGGGCAGCCTGTTTTAGGCTATGCCATAGTTACATGTCATGAACTTGCTCCCCTCTTCTATTAAACCAAAAATTACATGTTATTTTACAACTTATGCTGTTTGAACAGATATTCTCCTGACTGAACAAAGTATCCTTAATTCTTATATATAATGCATAATTAGGTATTTAGGTAATTAGTTATTAGGCTTTATGAATATGGGCTTCATAGAAAGTTTTACAAATCTTTCCTCTGCTGTGTATGTGCCTGTGCATGAGTGTGGAGTTTGTATGGTGTCCTATGAGTCAAACCGGTTCCAGTTTCCTCCTGCAGTCCAATGACACACAGTAGGGTTAACTGGCCAGTATGCTATGTGATAGAGTAGTATTCCACGCAGGGTATATGTCTTCCTTTTTCTCTCTACTACCTGGAAAGGCTCCAGGATTCTTCTGCCCAGGGTAAGTGGCTACTCAAGTCCTGAATTTCACTTTTTCCAGCCTCCAGCGGGGACCGTGCTTGCAGGCTTTGACAGCTCCAAGATTACATTTTCAGTAGAAGCATTGTAGATCATTGCCAGGTTACAGCTCTCCAGCACTCAAATTCGACGACTAGATTAGTGCCGGATATCATTTATACTTGACAAATGCTAATACCTGCAGAAAAGCGCTTTTACAAGAAAGGCCTTTGCACTCCTTGGGAGGAAGTCTCCTGTCACTAGACATACAGCTTTTGTTTTTCACCCTACTGGATCTGGTGTGACTGTTACGGCGTTTTTCCACTGCACGAAGTTTGGTACTTTCGTTACTTTCGGTACTTTCGGTACTTCCTTTGTGTTGGTTTTCCACTGCCTGGTACCAGTGCCAAATGACATCATTGGTAACCGCCCATGAGTGACAACGGCACACTGTGCAGCAAAAATGCTTTTCCACTGCCGTAAAAACTGGTACCGGTGCTGGATAAAAACACAACGTGAAGTGGGGCATTTTGTACTAAATTCGAATTATGGCTGTAGTATACAGCTGATTGATGTTGGATATTAAATCTAACATCGCATGTTATGCACATGCAGTTCTTACATCACTAGTGAGTTACATTAAGATCAAACTTTTTCTTACTTTCGGTTTTATACGGACATTACGGACAGCACAGGGGGTTAATGTTTTGCTAAAACATTTTTACTTTGGCATAGGGAAAAGGCTTAGCTAACTTTGCAATTTGAATGATTATTCCTTGCATAGATTATATTTATATCCAAAATATGTTTTTAAAATCAGTTTAAAGTTTACCTCCGCTGCATTTGGTTGGGCACTGCATGTGTTCTCAGAGACAATCATAATCGTCCTCACCCTTGCTATTTAAATCACTCCTAGACAGGTTTGTGAGAAATTTATGTTAACAATTTTTTTATTTTATGTTAACTAACTTATAAATACCCCAATATTTATTACAATAAAATTACATTGCTATATCTGGAGACTCTCCAGTACCGTGCTGTTGTAGGAGACTATAAGTTAAATAAAATACTTTTTGAATTTCTTGTTATGCCGTCCTGATTTTGTTGAATCTGTTCTTCCGACCAAATCGCAAATATTATTATTCTTTTTACTTTGTTTATTGCTGTTTTCTGAGTTCGTACATTTGTCAAGATGGCGCTCGCACTGTGTTTCAGAATCGGGCTATTTGCAAAACCAATCACAGCAAAAGCGTTGCAAGGTACACCCCAAAGTACCGAAAGTACCAAAGAAGTACCCCAACTGGTTTGGCACTTTCGGTACTTGACTTTTTGGTACTGGTACTCAACCAGAAGTCAATGGAAAAGCGAAAGTACCGTACTGAAAGTACCAAACTTCGTGCGGTGGAAAAGCGCCCTTAGAGTCAACGCCCCAAAATCTATTGGGAATGATAATGTGTGAAATGTTCTTTTGAAAGGTAGGTGGTCAGGCCCATTAGGTGTATGAACTGAATGGTATATTATCTCAAGTAAAAGCAGGATATGGAAACCCCAACAATTTCATTCAAAAAATGAGGACTGTACCCCTGGCCAGTATCTGATGCAAAAACGTGTTATGCTGAGGGAATTAATTCAGGTTATCCATTAGGAAATTCGTATTCAGAAGTATGCTCACTTGAGCATTTTGTGAAGACATGCATGAGACTCATTGTTTTAAAGGAATCAACCTCCATACTTTTAGGCAGATTTTTTGGTACTTTGGAGTGGGACAGGCTTCACATCCCCTGACTCCATTGGGAAAGAAGAGAAGTTCTGCCAGAGGTGTGAGTTGAAGATCTTCTAGACTGGGGCCTCCACCAGATGATCCACACTGCATATACACAGATAATGGTCAGAGTCCAGGAGTTTGGTTCCAGAGTCCAAACTGTGTATTGAGTTGAGCCTGACTACAAGTATATATAGACCATATCTCTCTCCCTCTCACACCAGCTCAGGCTCCTATCACAGGTTGGCAGACCCATGTTTTTTCTTCAAGCTATGCCTGGCCAGACTCCATAGGTGAAGGCCCTACCACCAGGTGTCACCCTTGAGCTCCCACTCAGCCTGGCTATAGGACAAGGCCCCAGTCTCCCCAATCCAGGTGGGGTAACATGATCCTTATTATTACTCATCAGGGGCCAATTTGAACCACACTTATCGTGCGTTCCATTATCCTCAGCGGACGGAACTCGGGACTCGGGACAACATCACATCCGGTAAAAACTCGAGGAAAACCGAGTCGAATGCATTCCACTTGCCGAACTCGGATTCAAGATGGAAGCCTCCAAGAAAGCGGCTCTTGCACTACCTCTTTCGGACTACGAATGGCTCCAAGCGTATGCCATTCACCATAACAACACATCTATCGACTACAATAACACTGTTCGGTGCACACAGCTTACGAAGTTGACTCAAACAGCACTAAAGTGCTTAAAAATGTAAAATATCACAGCACCGTGTACAGTCTTTGTACTGGGCAGCCATCTTGAAACCGAAACTCGGTGGACTCTGGGCTGCGCCGAGATTATCTCAGATTTTCGAGAAACGGGAGCGCGTATGTCGTCACTTCCGGCCTCGAAAACTCGGTATACAACTCGGATTCCGACCTCCGAGGTATAATGGAACGCACGATACGTGTGCCCGCTCACCTAGGACAAATTTGCCTTGGGAGGCCCTACCAGGGGCAATTGACCCTGACAACACAACTCCTAGGACAGGGGTGGGCAATCTTATCTGCAAAGGGCTGGTGTGGATGTGGGTTTTCGCTGCAACTCTCTAATTAGGTTACTAATTAGAGGACTAATTGGCTGAAGAGTCCTCACACCTGGGTTTGAACAGCTGACCTAAAGGTTATTCCAGAAACCTGCATACACACCGGCCCTTTGCGGATAAGATTGCTCACTCCGGTCCTAGGATCACGGAGGCAGACAAACCCCTCACGATAAGGTGGTGATTTCTGATTTTGATAACCATTTAAATTGCAAAACGTGGGACAAACCAAAAGTACAGTACTCTCAGGGTCCGTGCCCACCCTACCCTGTCTGATGTGTTCCTTGCCCCTAGTGCGTTACCCTTGTTCCTCAGACTGCTGCATACAGTAGCTCAGTGGGCTGAGCATGTGGCTCAATTAATCTCTGCAGTATGGGTTTGAGGCTGGACTTAGGCCAGCCTTATGTGTTACCTCGTATTTATTGTTGTTTTCTGTCTTATAGGTTTCCTCTGCTTGTTTCCTGTTCTCCAGTCTTGTGTAATATATTTGGCTCTGTTTATCCTAGTGTATTCCTTTAGTTCTAGTTAGTGCTTTAGTTTCAGTGTATGTAGTGTTCCTTAGTTCTGTGCTGGTTAGTTTGTTCCACCTGTTGGTTGTTGTCCTGTTCCCCTAGTGATTTGTTTAATTGGATGATCCTCACCTGCTTCTTGTTACCTGTAGTCCTGTTAGCGACACCTCCCTCCTGTTAGTCATTGTGTTCAGTGTATTTTAGTGCCTGCCTGTGTCCTCTTTGTTAGTTGGTCATTGTATCGTGTGAAGTGTATGGTGTAAACTCTGTTTTGTTTCCTTCAGTGTTGATTTGCATTTTCCTAGTTGTTTATTATTGTCTTTGTTTTCCTGATTAGTTCTTCAGTTGTCTTTCTGGTATTTGTTGTGACCCCTTGTGGTCAGTCTTCTTTTATAGTTTCCCCAGTGTTTCCATCCCAATAAACCCTGTCTGTGTTTTCTGAGCTACAAGTGGGTCGTCCCCCCGTTTTTTCCACACTGTGCCATGCCTCGTCACCAGCGGATCCCTGACACTGTACTGTAACTGGTGCATTGTAAGAACTGCCCTAATTATTAGTAGAGGCCCTATACCTTTATTATCTTTATATATATATATATATATATATATATATTATTACCTGTAACAAATGCCAATAAGTTCATATTTAGATTGACTCTCCAAACCGTTTCTCAAGTGTACTCTCTCATCTCATTCTCTACTGCTGTCAGTGGCCAATTCTCTAAAAGTCTATTGGTCAAGTCACGCACGAGTCGGAGGCGTGTGCATCGCACCGTATCGTGTCATATCCCGCTGCATCACAATGGGGTGAATTGAATCATATCGCAATAATAGTTGCTTTTATATATCTTTAATGTACCGCATATACATGTATATGAGAGAGAAACACAGAGATAAAGAGAAAAATTTGCATGCATGATTATGCAGTACTGGGGAGATGCAGTACCAGTGGAATTCCATGATTTTTTTCCCAGTGAGTGATTTGTTTTTGATGTTCTCAGCAAACAGAACAGGTGTTAATAACTAGAGACAAGTAGATGGAGAGGAAAAGCATACATTTCATCATAATTAGCTAAATTAGCATTTTTCAAGGGGGGGTACTTTAATCTGAAATAACATTTCATTAAAGTTAAACTATATTGTTTTTGCAATGATTGCATGACATTTTTTATTTTTCCCAAATAAAATAGACATGCATCAGTTATAGTGCATGACAAAAATGGCTTATTTCACACACTAGAAATAACCCTCACATCTTCCCAATATTATGTTTTGCTTCTGTCATAAATAAGCATAGAACATAAGAACATAAAAGGCAATGGGTTGTAGATGCCTATGTGTGCATCAAGGTGAGTAATTATTTTTCAGATGAACTCTTACAGAAAAGTTGCAATAACATGGCAGATAAAAAATAAAGAAAGAAAGAAAAATCTGTGGTCTTCACCAGGCGATTCAATGGAAGGTCGACTAGCATGCTGGTCTTTGAAGATTGGGAAAGTGATTCTGTGGTGATGCTTCAGCCACTCTCTCCTTTGCCATTCTCATTTCAGCTCCTATTGTAACTGGATTGCTCAATCAAATAATATTGTCAAGTTCACAAAAGAGAGAGCTGACAAGCTCAGTGTTTATGGCATGTCCTTGGTAGCAGGTAGATGAGGGGCAGTGAGTTTCCTCAGCTCATTTCCACTTTGACATGATTGTAGAGACACCTTTATTGGAATGCTGAGATAACTCAGCTTTAATCACCACAGCAGCTGATTTCATTCAGGGGGATTAGAGCTTTGAGAATAATATTAGTCAGCCAAACCAACCATGGAAACAAAGACTAAAATGATGCACAATCAGACAAACCTACCATCTGAAAATGAGAGTGAAATGTGATGTCCAGTCAGTCAAACTATCCATACAGAGAGACACAGATGATGTGAAAGGAGTATAACTATACACATGAATAGAAATTAAAGTGCTTAGTCTGGTAAACCATAAAAACAAAGATATGTAGCAACATGACAAATGGCATAAAGCCATATAGCCTCGAGCAGGTGTCCACATAGCACACACGGCACACAAAGTACGCATGGCACACATAGCACACATTGCACATACAGCACTACTGCCCCGGCGCAGCACCGGCTCTACAGATCCACTTTGAATGTGACTTTCAACTCTTTAAGAACTAAGAATGGTGATTATGGTTATACCTTATGTAGGCAACGGTTCTTTTTTTCTTTTTGGATCAACCATTTATTCGTTTACACAAGAACAAGGGGGGAGAGAAAGAATTTCAATTACTCTAAGGGTCAAGTATGATGACATTCTAGAAACTGCATAATTATATTACCACTTGTGTTGTCATAGTGACTGACAGCCAATCCCAGAATGACAGTTTGCTGTTTGTTTGCTTTTTTGCTGATTTCTATGTCAGTTTAGTCCAAACCCTTTCAATACCTGTTCACTTCACTCAATGACAGTGTCAATTATAGTTACTTCTGGTGATGGAGTCGTTCGGTAGACCTTCAGGCTGGATACATATTTTTCCTAAAGTTTTTCTGCATGAATCATACAGCTCCAAGTACCTTATGTAAGGAGTTGTGGGGAATGTATAATTGTAGGAATTGCAGGTACTCCACACTCAGATGGATTATTAACATGTTATGCAACTGTATTTGCCTGCTGGGGTCACCAATAAATCTCTCTTTTACTTCATCCCCTTTTTTCTCAGCACTAATTGAGATATTAATATTTGAAAACACACAAAATGTGCATGTAGACACAGACTTAAGATTCTGTTGTTTGAAAGACTTGTTTGTCTATCTCTGCATTAAAGAGAACCTGAGAATCACACTTTCAGGGTAATCTCCTGAATTCCCCATTCCAAAGATCTCCACACCAAAGCTTAGCTGTGAATTGTTCCCACTGTGCTTCCATGGAATTACTGACAGACACAAGAAAACATAATTACAAGGGGAAGGAAGACTGAGATTGAATATTGTATGATTGCTTACATAATGGTCTATTTCCATGTTAGGAATTCATTGTGTTTTTCCTATTGTGGAAAACCTTGTATGATTTAAGAATATTTCTCAATTTTGTGAGGGCCTGGGAGGACCTGTTTTATAACTGCATAATATTATAACATGTTTTTTTTAACTGCAGGCTGTCTGACATTAGATATTGCAGCCCCTGAAAAAAGTGAACCAACACTGTTACATGCAAATATATACTCAGGCTACTCAAGTTTAGTGGCCCTCCTGACTTTGGCATTGTGGCATCTAGAATCCATGCATAAAGACTCTGTTTCAAGCACAATGGCAGTTTACGTTTCCGCAATGAAACGGTCATGGTATAGGCTATGGCACAGGCTTTGTAAGCACATTGATTTTTTGAGATAAAATTAATTAGTGGAATTAGTGGAATTATTTCGAGTATTGAAACAGTGGTACTGCTGTACTCGGGCAAAAAGAGAGTTTCCCCATGAGGCTTAATAAGGTATCACTATAATACTGTAGTACTGATACAGAAAATACTCTGACTATAAAAAATTCTTTTGACCTGACAGAGGGGTTCGCCATCGACTCAATAGCCCAAGCCTCAAAGTTCAGTCTCCTCAGCACAGCGTCATGATTCCATTTGAAATGTCAGCAGTGTGGGGAGAGGATTAGAGAGAGCGTAACAGCTCCCAGCACCCATCACTTGGTCTGGTCTGACCCAGGCAAAGGCAAGTTGCATTCTGCCCGTAATTCATAACCAATTTTAACCCCTTCGGTTTTATGTACTATGTATCCAACGACCTCCCATAATATTGGCTGGGACATGTCCCTGCCATCCATTACCTAATCGGCACCCTAGTTCTGATCCTCAGCTCAGAACACCACTCTTCCAGTCCACTTGACGGTGACGCTTTGGCAGCATTGTCCTCTGGGCCTGTCCCCTAAGGGGCAGGTTACACAAACTGCCCCTTGTTTTATATTGATGTACGAGAGTTTACCAACCGCAGTGCTCAAAGTGTTGAGAGGAGAGAGTCATCATTAGCTCTTCCTGGGGGGTGTATTCACAGGACATAACAGAACAGGACATAATATCCAACCTGTAAAATCAATCACTGGTTGTTCAAATGGCTCAACTTTTGGGGGTATGAGTGCATGGGTAAGTGGGTGTGTGTCCATGGGTACCGCGTATCTGCGACTCCTTGCATAGTTGAATTAAGCATCTAGTAATTCATAGGTATTTGGTGCATGTATTACACAAGATGATTTCATCACCATTCTGCAAAAGAATACAGACTATCCATCAGTACCTCTTACCATTACAGAGAGCTTGCAACCTCTTCCAAGAAGCAAGGTAGGAAAAATGTAAGAAGAATTTAGAGACCTATACAAGCTCTACCCACAGGGCGGGTTTCAAACCCACAACTACATGCAGTGATGAAGCCACAGCGCTAACCCTTGTTCCAGTGTGTCACACTTACATAAAGCTGGCTACAGCTTATTCCAAATGTATCAGATTGTGTTATATTCTGAAATCTACATGGGGTGAATTTTGAGATCTTTCTCATCTATTTCACTTGACAGCTGTTAAGTCATCTGTGCTATCTTACAGTCTTGGCAATAATTAATTCACATTTATCATTTAATAAATTTACATGACCCCATGTTGCCTGGTCTTTGGAAAACTACCTGATCGGTAGGTCAGGTATCCAATGAAATGTGAGAAGTACCATTTAACAAACAACAGTAATGCGTGTGTGGCCTGGTCTTTATCCCCAGTGGTTTCTTTGTTCTATCAGCTGGAGTGGCCATGGCATCTCTCCTCAGATGTAAACATTTTTCTGAGCATTTGTTCACAATCCCCAGCTGGCCCCTTTGTAATAACTGAGCTGGAATAGCACGGGAGACTGAAATGGAGCCAGGGAGCTTGTGGGGGAGACAGGCATCCTCTGGGGACCACTAAGCAGCCATTCATCTTATATATTTGTATGCATGTATTCCTGCCGCTTTGTAGCAGAGTGAAAATGCTGATTTGTGGAAAAATGTGAATGGAATATTGTTTGCCATTTTAGCAGCATATGGTTATCAAGGCAGAACATCAGGCCATGTTTCCTCTGAGGTGCACGCAGGACACAGTGAATAGGGCCTCTGAGGGCCAGTGGTTTGGGGCAGCCTGTCTAAATCCCAGTCACCTTCACAGACCTCACATCCCTGATTTTTACTAAAATTTTGTTAAAATATTTCTTGCGATATCGGCCTTTTTTGCCCAGCTGCATTATTCATTACTGGACCCTGAATCCCGAGAGCTACATGTGAGAAAAGTATGTTTGTATTTCTAGCATTGCTCAGTGGCTCCATATTCTAAACTTACACAAATTCCTAGCTACGACAACCTTAACCACTAATTCTGCTAATTCCAACCATGACAACATTAACCTTTACCCAGTCCTAACTTTAATCATAAGTAACCAAACAAAAGACTTAGCTGTTTTAGTTTTTGATTTTTTTTAATGTGCCCACACAAGCAAAATAATGGGTTTTTATAATATTTTGAGGACATTTGGTCACCACAATGTAATATGTTCGTAACACACACACACACACACACACACACACACACACACACACAGAGTCACATGTAGAATGTCATCTCGCTTACTTTCATTTCACAAGTTGTATACTTGCACATTAAGTCCCATGTTGCATCCTGATACTTGCAATCGAGAAAAAAAGCAAAACAACAGTGACTGAATGTGGCCAAAGGTGCCGACGCTGTGCATTTTTCAGCAGTGAGAGGTGTGAACATAGGCGCCTCTTCACCGGTATAAGCAAGCAAAGAGTGAGGGAGAGTAAGCGTGGGGCCAGGCCTTAAATATTACACATGCTGAAGTGCAAATGAGAGCACCTGGAAAGGCAGCAGGTGTAACAAGCAATCATTGATACGTCTGCGTTCTCACCAGGGGAAACAAAGGGCAGACGCTCCTCTCGCGGTGCCGGGCATGCTTTCCACTGACAGGCTATCCTTTCAGGAACTAGACCACTAACCTGGGGACAGAGGAGCAGACTACACCTTTCAACAGCAATCTGCTGAGCAATCACTTGACCTCGACACACTTCAGTCCTGTTCTCTGCTGGTTCGTCCTTTCTGGATATAACTACACTGAAGTTTTTAGTGCCAACCGGATGTATATACAACTCATACCTTCACATATCACACTATTTTTTTTTTCTTTTGACAGCAACGATTGATCTTGATTGTTTGAATAAGTGGTTATTGAAAATGGATAAACAGTCAACAATTTAGGCAACAGAACAACATTGCACATTTTTGTTTTCTGGTCCTGGTTAATTGTTGATACAAAAGAATTAAGTGTAACATCAAATTTAAGCAGGTGATGGAGCTGCAGATCCATGGTGTTTTATTTTTAAGTGCTATTAGCTGGAGCTAGGTCAATAAAGCTTCTAATGAAATTCCTTGGGCTACGGTAATAGTTTTATATAATATGCATGACAAAAACCATGAATCTCATAAGTCTGATAATGTCCATTATGAATGAAACCAACGGGGCAGCTATGATGTTCTCTATGCACAGGACTCCTTATGTAACCCATTCCAGACTTATAAGTTTACAAGCTTCAATATAAGCACACTTTCCTCAGTTTTCCATAATCATTTTCCCTTGATGAGAAATACCTGTGGTTGTGGGGATGGTCTGCAGCAGCAGACACTTTTCATTAATGCAGTAACTCAAAAAGTGTTTGACTGATCTTTTCCTGACTTTGCAGTGAAGACCTGGAGCTGAATTTTGAGACAAATCGCATGAATATTGAACAATGCCTTATAAAGACAGCAGAGAAAATGGATGTTTTAACACTTGATCCTGCTAGCACAATAATTCAAAATGTATTTGAATGATCTTTACCAAACTTTGCAGACACACTGTATTGGTGAAGATCCGAAGCAGTTTGCCCTAAAACTGAAACAACGTCATTGGTATTTGATGGACATCAATTGGTGGACATTAATGCTTCTTAAATATGATTACATGGATGAAGTTCCTTGGCAGCTATTCCTGATTTCATTTTGAGACAAATTGCTCCAAAATGAAGCAGCAGTGCTTGGTGGCAATAAAGGAAGGTGAACACAGTAACTGTAAGAGTATGTGACTTTTTGTTTTTCTTTTTCTCAAACTTACCAGGACCACAGTATAGTGGTTCTCAAACTGTAGGGCATGAGATGATTTTGAAATTCTGCTAAAATAATTACGTTAAAAAAAAAAATAACATAAAAATCATTTTTTTGGGGTAACGTGCAGGACCACATTGTTGTCATTTTGACAACATCTATAGATAAAGATAGCTCACATTTTAGGAGCTATTCATGCTGAGATCCAAATAATTCTAAAGGATTTACAATTTTTTCAACTTGCTTAATATTTTTTCAACTGAAACAAGGATTCAAAACAAGGGCTCAAACAATGAAAAAGTGTTGGCAAATGCAGTAATAATCACCCTCAATGATAATGAAAATGTGTGGAAACTTGACAACTATGGCATGATTAAAAGCAATCTGTAAATTACTGAAAGCTAATTGCATTAGAATAAATAGCCCACTGCTGGAGGTGATGGACAACTACAGGTCGCTTGGAGAAACTGAGTTACGGAGAAAGCATTTATGCTTTTAGTTCATTAGAGTGCACAAGTCTCTAAGTATCCTGGGTGAAGCACTGACATGTGACTGCATCCATAACAAGAGTAAGCTTTTAGTGATCCAGGTCTTCTGAGGAGGTAAACACCACTCAACTACTGTGTAATAATGAGCAAGATCATTAGAAATACTCTTTTACATTAGGTGTTGGAACATCTTGGATTGTCGTCAAACTCATCTTCTGGGGTTAGTGAAAATGGGCAATATTAGGCAAAAGGACTGAAGGTTGAATAGATGAAAAAGCAGAAAAGAAAGAGAAATCGTTTTTTAGTTATACATTTTCTAAGTGTCACTTAGACGGGGATCCATGACAGTCCTCAGAGCCTAAAAGGCATCACCAAGGACAGCTAGAGTCAGTAAAGTAAAGGAATAGCAATTATCAGTGAGTAACGCTGTGCTAGTTCCGCATTTTGCATTAAGGTAGTTCATACTTCTCCACACATGGACATGTGCGTACATTTATGATTTTCGAACACTTGCAGTATCAAGATGTAAACATCTGTTATAAAACTTTGTGTACTTACACTGCAACTCCTTTGGAAGTATGTGTGGCTCTGACAAGCCAGCAGGCTTACTTGTATTAGATATACAGTAAACATTAGTCTCACTGATGTTCCATGTTCCACTCTGTTTTGTCTTGCGTATAGTAATGTATTCCAACACACCCATGTAAAGTGCCCAGGGACAACTTTGTTGTGAAGGGCGCTACAGAATAAAAACCTGAATTTAATTGATTTGATGTAGTGCATTGTGGTGTATTTACTTAGCCAAAGACAGCTTCCATGCAGTTTTTTGTGTGGATAAAGTGCACATCATGCAAGCTGCACTTGGCTTATCTGAGAGATGGGACACCCTTGAATACTTGTGCTAGGCACATGAACGTACATTCCAAATGCAGTATTTGTAAGTGTGGAGCAAATGGGACAAAATCTTAGTGTCCACCCAGTCACTGTCCGTGCTGGGCCTCCCCGATGTTCTGGAATTTCACTTCACAATTCTAGAGAATACTTATTTATTTATTTATTTATTTATTGATCATTCATTCATCTATCTATCTATGCATCTTTGATCTATTATTATTATTATTGTTAGTATTATTATTTTGCATTGCATATTGCCTTTATGGAGGTGCAACAAACAAAATGTAGAGGTTCATGGTATATTGGTTAGCATACCAATTTTCACCTATATCAATATTCAAAGTTAGCAGCACTAGCTACTGAAATAAGGTTGATAATTGCATTGGATGCAGATTAATAAAGTTGAATTTAATCTTGATTTTAACCTCATTCAACCTCATTGTCTTCTGTTCTCCCAAAAGTCACTGACATCTTGCAGGATGGCTAGAAGAACACCGCCTCAGTTCCCAAACCTCTCCTCAGGGGGACCTTAGCCATTTCATGTATTTGTTACATTTCACCACCAGCTTGCTTAATTAATTAAGATAATTACTTAAAAAAAATCAATGAGGTGTTGATTAGCCGAAAATGGTATGCTAGTGGTCAAGTCAAAAAATACACTGATGTGGTTGCTGGATGGTCACACGGATGGTGAGCTTTATTTTATTTTATTTCATTTGTATCTGTATTTTACTTTAAGTATGAAATGTTCTTCACAGGGATTCTGAGCACGTGTGAATGTACACATTTTATGCAGCCTCGACCACAAAAGTATGAACAATTATGCATTGTGTGCGGATACACAAATACACAGTCCACATGCAGAGAAGTATGAACTGGCCTTTAGCATTGGTATTTCTCAGAAAGGCCATTTTTGGCCCTGCTGCCATATGATACCATAACAGACCACCTGCTACCCAAGAGGCACTCAGAAATACAGACCCATCCATTACTCAGTCTGTTTTAGCAAGAGCACTTTGAATTTCTCTGTTTTACCAAGTGTACATGAATTTTTGCTCCCCTGCCCAGTGCAAAGGACCAGCCGTTTCTAAGGGTTTATTCCCTTGAAACTGTGTAAAATATTTTGTATCTAATTTTAACGTCTTTGCACACATAGGGACACCACACAATAAAAAGTATATAAAGCATGGGCGTAACTCCAAAATACACAATTAAAATAGTAGCAGAAACACAGTATGCTGGCTGTTTTAGATGACACTGTCAGCTTTTGAGAGGAATTAGCAAATGCCCGTGATGCTCTGAAACAGACAGTAAAGCTGAAGTCATGGACCACATATGTAGTTCTGTAAAACTTGGGTTTGTTGTGTAAGAAAAGATTTTATTAGTACCCAAGGGATATCTTGGGCAGGTGAGCCAACCACAGTTATCCCCTCTAGTTTAAATGCTCAAGATGGTAAAGCCACTACAATCGGGTCATTGCTCTCAATTGCTTTCTTACTAACACATGCAGTGAACTTACTTCATTTGTAACTAAATATGCACATATATACATACTACTGACAAATATTTAAATTTATTCACAAAAGTTTTGTTTTTGTGAATAATTCTTTATATCTATCCACTTACATTTCTAATACAGGGTTCCAATGAACCTCAACACTATTCCAAGGAAGCATAAGAACAAGACAGAGGAATGCCCTAGACGGGATGGCATAGTATTAATCAAATGTGATTGCATTAGGCTCACAGCAATCCTCTACTAGAGGATGGCTGGAGGGATAGAGTACTAAAGCATGTCCAAAGAGTTTGTATCTTTATGGCTTGGCAGGTAACATTGAGGTTACGGCTGTAGAGTGAAAACCCATTCCGAGACAGGCCCAGATGATGTGCCCTTGAAAAAAGTACTTAACCTGGACTGTTCTTGTAAATAAGTGTTTCTGAACCTGGTCCTCTGGGACTCCCAGACAGTCCATGTCATTCGTCCCTTCCTGCTCCCTGCCAGACAGTACACAATTTTCCTCCCTCTCAGCACTAAATGAGTCTGTAGCTATGTACACTATATTTCCAAAAGTATTGAGACACCCCTAAAATCATTGAATTCAGGTATTCCAATCACTTCCATGGCCACAGAGGTATAAAATCAGGCTATCCTATTGTGATAGGATACCAACTGAGCAAAAAGTCCATTCATGAAATTTCCTTGCTAATAAATATTGCACAGACAACTGATAGTGGTATTATAACAAAGTGAGCGCAACTGAGAACAACAGAAAGTCAGCCAAGAAGTGCCAGGCCACGTAAAATCACAGAGGGGACAACGCATGCTGAGGCACACAGTGTGCAAAAGTCACCAGCTTTCTGCAGAGTCAATTGCTGCAGGCCCCTTAGTTCCAGTGAAAGGAACTCTTAATGCTTTAGTATACAAAGCCAATTTGGACAATTTCTTGCTCCCAACTTTGTAGGAACAGTTTAGGGATGCCCCCTTCCTGTTCCAACATGACTATGCACCAGTGCACAAAGCAATGTCTATAAAGACATGGAGGAGCGAGCTTAGTGTGGAATAACCTGCACAGAGCCCTGACCTCAACCCGATAGAACACCTTTGGGATGAATTAGAGTGGGGACTGTGAGCCAGGCCTTCTCGTCCAATATCAGTGCCTGACCTCACAAATGCTGTCCTGGAAGAATGGTAAACAATTCCCATAAACATACATCTAGACCTTGTGGAAAGCCTTACCAGAAGAGTTGAAACTGTTATAGCTGCAACAGGTTGGCCAACTCTATATTAATGCCTATTTATTAAGAATGGGATATCGTTAAAGTTCATGTGTCTGTAAAGGCAGGTGTCACAATACTTTTCGCAATATTGTTGCCCCAGATAAAAACATAATCTAAATATTTAATATTAAGATAAATATTAAGATGACTTTATTTATTTATTATTTTACTTATTTTTCTTATGCTTTAGTCAGTACAGGATTACCCCGAAAAAATGCAGATAACACAGGGAAAGCATGCAAAATCAAACACACAGAGCGAAGGACATACTGAAACCTGCAGGTGTCCTCCCCACTGAGCCACCGTGCCACATATATAATTCAACAGAAGTCCAGGCCTTCGCGCAGCGCTGAAGCAGCTATACAGATGTCAGAGAATTAAGTAATAGCTTGCTCTCTTTGATGGATGTATGAGTGTACATAACTTCTGGCAGCTTCAGGTCATTCGTCACAAAACTACACCGACGCTCCACTGCAGAGCTGGCAAGGGACCATCATTCGCATGCTGCCCGTCTCGGAACCTTGTGTCACCACTATACACAGCATGGTAGCGCACATCCCACACTCAGACAGGCACAAATACACTAACACCTCTGCAGCTATCAGCTCGGTGGATATGCCCAGTATATCCTGTGCATTGCTAATTATTTTATTTCACTAAGTAAGTAATGGACTTATCATCTATACTCCTTGAGACACGGTAAAGTATGTTCAGTGAGTTTGCTATTTTTATAACAATGTTCGATCCTCATTTGCATAGGCCCAACAGAATGTTATACATTATTAAATAAAATGGTGCTGCCTTCTTCATTTCCGAACACTGTATTCAACAGGGTATCACATCCATTTGTAGAGTTCTGCATCCACTAACCCAACCTTCGTTCAACCTGCGTTCAGTATATTTCACCCATGGGAGGTGGGGTGCCCCTCTTTATATTCTGCCGATTTTACTGACTGGATTGGTCTTCGTGAGAGACCTGTAGATTGCGATCGACCAGTTGGGCTCTCCTGCACTCAACTGTCACTCTTGTTTAACATTCACTCTTTTATTGCTCTTCTGGGCTATTGTAAGAAAAATTGATTGATGTGGTAAGTGCATTTTCTAGTATTGCTAGTATATCTTGTAAAAAATTCTGTGCATTTCTGAAAGACTTCCATATGTCTGCCCCTAGCAGTTTAATGTCTTCCCCCAAGTGTCTTTATGCCTATGAGATTTCCTTGTGCATCGTAATGTATCTTTAATATATGCTATAGACAAAACATCTCTTCATCGAGAGAATATACTGCTTTTTTATGGAGCTTCAAATGGAGCTTAGTAAAGCAATTTATCAAAATGACGTAAATGAAGATGGCACCAATAAATGTTGCCCTGTACCAAAAGCAAAATTCTACGGAATGTAGCTCTATATATTAATCTTTGTGGCTGACTCTCTGCACCTGCCCCGACCGCTACGGTCATATACGTTTAGTTTTGTGTATTTTTACTAGCCTGGCACAGGAGCTCCCTTGCTCACTGCATCCTCTCCATAACGTAATGGTAGAGCCACTGCTAATTATTATGCCTGGTTGTACCCAGCCTCTACCGCAATAACCCCATGCAGCATGAAGATATGCTGGCAGTCTGGCGGCAAATGACCACGTACTGTTTACATCATTAATGCCTGCATAATATTTCCAAACCACTTCTATACTGTTTCCATTTTTGTGGGCTAATTTAGCACAGGTTCTCCCCAGCCGTGGTGTAAATATAAACAGCAATAATTACAAAATGTGTGAAATATTACATATAAAAGAAACTGCTGCATTTTCATTCAGTTTTTTATTTTCTTATTTCAGTTTAAACACGTGTTCAGACTGCTCTCTATGAAAACATTTATATTTGCATATGTGCATGATAATGTTTAATAAAAAAAAACTTGAATATAACAATGGAGTTTCCTTTAAATAAATGGGCAAATTAGTACATATCATACATCACAGACCTCCTGTCCAAGGTGTTCCCCTGATTTGTACCCCATGTGGCATAAACTCTATATTCCCCTAGTAATGGAGAAGAAGTGGAAAGATGGATGAATGGAAATGTTATAGGAAAACTGTGGAAGTCTTCCAGAAAACAGCATATTCCAGCCATATCCAGTTGGAAACCCTAACTGATGGTGTGAAGCACTTCCCTTCTGTATGGTCTACTCGATGGCAAGGCTTCATGTGGTGAAATGTCACAGTATATCCAGGTTAGTTGGCACAAGTTTTTCGACAGAAACCTGTACCAGTCTGTTGCATGTCCATTAAATTGCCAAAGGACCACCACACCACTGGCATTCTTTCACCTTGTTTATCTCCTTTTTAAAAAGATGTTGTGGCTGCTGAGCTGTTGCTTTTGTCATCCACACCTTAAGCTTCCTCCAAGGGAGTGCTTCTCTCTTCCATGTTATTATTAAAATAGGAGCATGTTGCTCCGCTGACTCCAACCTTGCAATGCGTTTTTGGGTATAGGTTGTCCATTATAAATATAAACCTATAACCTTATAAACCTATAAACACTACCATATGATTGGTTGGAATTGCATTTGATTGTGTGATGTAATAGGCCTATGTGTGCCATCAAGCCATATCAACAGTTTATTGAATTTTCTAATTTTTTATAGTTTAAATTTTATATGACGATAAGTTGATAAATCATTTACATACCCAAATCTGCTCCATGCAATCCCAAATTACTGTCCGCAGCAGCCAATCAAGCTTCGTTTCTACAAAAACTTTACTAATAATGGATTGGTAAGGCTGTGGAATAATATCCACACTAGTCCCTGCCCCCTCACCACTGCTTTACCTGCTGTCTCTGAAATCGTGAGGCAAAGAGCAGTGTTCAGACCTTCCCTCCCTATACTCACCTTGTCAGCTTCATTCCCACGTAAGCCGTAAAGAATAGGAGGAAAAAATGTACAAACCGAGGGTTTGCTTCAAAAAGCATGTTTCTGATTTTTTTCCCAATTTACTTAGGAAGGAGAGCTTTAATGTTTAAAACAAAGGAGCGTGTGTTGCTCACTTCCCCTGGACTGGCTGTCAGCCATGTCTAAGCCCCACTGAGTTATTCCATGAGGCTGCCTAGCCTTCTCCACCTGCTAAGCTCTATCCGTGCTCTTTCATTTGAAAGGAGGATTTCAGAAGTATCATCAACAAAGTCTCTTCAGGGGAACATAAAGCGGAGTTGATCAAGAAGAAGACAAGAATATCACAGCAACCCTCTTCCTCTACAGTTATACTCAGTTCAGGTCTGAAGCACAGGTCAGCTGAAGCTGGGCTCAGGGTAGCTGGTTTGTCAGCCTAAGGCTGACAGATTGTCACATAGCTTGTAATTTGTTCATGAACTAGTACGCAAACAAAGTGTTCCCACCCTCAGTGGAAAACAATTATTTGCCCAGACAAGGCCTGCATATAACACCAAGAGCAACATTCCAGCATTTATCTTTGGTGTGACACCAAATCCCACACTTGCCTTATAACATATCACTTTAGGCATTACATCAAACGTAAAACCAAAGAATAGCAGTTTAAATGAAATATACACATACGTGAAAGATGTGGAGAGCAGCAGACTAACAGTAAAGTAGCCAGGACACCTCAGTCTCGGATGGAAATATGATTTATATAGCGAGATATTGATATTCATGCATTCCGGAGTTACAGGCCAGAACTGTCCAATCACAACAGACTGAGCTGAGCATATGTTTGTGGAGGACATGTGTCATGTGTCACTCAAACCTCTCTCCCTGAAATCTACATACAGATATTTCAGTGGTGGAAGATAGGTGGGGGCAGGGTATATGTGGGTATGCTACCCATAAAGATGCTTCTGCTACCATGTTAGAGATGTTAGAGCCCTTGTACATCTTACAGTCCTGTCCAGCTTCCTGGAATGGAATGGATGTAGAAAATAAAAACTTCAGCCTTCAATATGCTGTAAAGAAAAATCAAACAGGACATTTGAAGGGATTTTGGGAAAGACTGGAGTTTTGTGGCTTTAAAGTTGTTATGTGTTACCCATTTTTTCCAGCTTTGATCATAAGACTCTTTTGTTC
>JAODKL010000017.1:18919790-18932502 GCA_026780765.1 Petrocephalus schoutedeni
CATATAAATATAAAACAGTAAAACATCTTGATATAAAAATTTGAACAACATATGAGAAGCGTATAAATTAGTAAACAATAAAACATTTTTGTAAGAGAATTTGAATGACATACAGTATAAGAAGCATATAACGTATTAAACAGTAAAAAAATTTGCATTTAAGAATTAAAGATACACTACTGCAGTGCTTTCGGGTAAACTACAGTTTTTGTTTGCCCATGCAATCAAAGTTTTCTTAAATAATCACTTACCAAATAGGTGTTTACTTCTTTTCAATGTCAATGAAATAAGTCTAAAACAAATAACAATTTGTAAAGACGATATAAAAATGGCGTCCACAAATGAAGTGAGTAGTTCCCGGCACCTACACTGTCTACGTCTAGTTTCTAGATATGCTGTTTCCGGTCATATACACGTAGTGTATTATAATACGTTCTGTGGTCATATATATATATATATACAGACACACACACACACACATTCATTTCTTTTCAGATTCAGTTGCTGCATATCCCAAACTGACATGGAAGCTCTCTAGAAATGATGTGCATAAATAATTATAATGTATCCACTGAGCTTTAAGACCAAAATATTTCAATCTAAATGCATTACGTTCTGGTTGAAGGAACTTCTGGCAGCACGATGAGAATATCTGATTGCCTTAAACAACAATGTGGATTTTCAGGGGAATTTTTCATGAAGGCAAATGGCAAGTAGGTTTCCAGTCCCAGATGACAGGCAACCTTTGATGAAAGCACAAGTGATGCTGTGTTACCACAGATGCCTCAATGTCATTTGAAGTGAAGGTGATTAACCATCATTGTTGGCACACCACAACAAAATGTGTCCTCTGCATTTAACCCATGTGACACTGAGACTCAGCAGGGGGGTAGTTACGTGAGCACACAGGGAGCAGTGCTTGGGGACAGTACCTTGCGTCCCTAACCACTACACCACCTGCCTGCCCCTGCACCTGCCATTGGTTTGATACCCAATGAAATGACTAATTCTTTAGTGTGCCTGATACTGTGAGTATCGTTCTGTAACACTATAGGCATCCCTGTCTGAGGTTGTAATCCCCTGATAGCAGGCTGGAGAATATGGAAACACAAAAAGTTGTTATACCACTTGCCAAAAAAACAGCAAATAGTTATTCATGGTATTTATTTGTGCAGTTAGCATGGCATGAATGATTCCATGGCAAAATTCTCTCTCTCACCAGATAATGCTTTGAAGGTGAATTAACCATATAACCTGCTGATTCCAAAATGAAATACTGCACATAATGTTTTTTCTAACTGTTGAACGTGTCACTGTCTCTGTTTGCGGATTTGCTGATCAATCACAAAGTCAGACACTTAATTTCATGTTTATGTTTCCTTGTTTCAAAATGTCTGTCCTGTTTTAGGATATCTGTCAAACAGAGGTGCATGATGTCAGAACACTCCTTTCATCAGTCAGCACTGTGTTGGCATAGTCAAGTTTCACTGGTCTTCACAGAATATCATAAAATATGCATGATGCCATCTGCACTTCATACATTATGTGTAAAAGGGCAAGGCAGAACTTTTCTCATTGCTGTGGTGACATTGAGCAGTTTGACATGGACTTTTTGCTCTGAATCGTCTTTGAGGGGGTCAGGGAAGATGTGTAAACACACACATTAGCCAACTTCCTTTTTCCTGCACTGCAATTATAATGTTTCTAATCGTGTGGCCCAAGCAGACCAAGCCGGCCCTCCGAACTCACTCTGGGGAAGCCATAGCTAACATCTCGACTCGTGACCTACGATATACATGTTGGGCACCTGGGGACCTCGGGATCAGAGGCTCTTGTCCAGGACAGCTTCTGCTAGATTGGTCTACATGTGGAGTTCTTACCAGCCAACAGCATGTGCATGAGATGTGGAGGGGAGAAGGCTTTGCGACTGAATGAAAATGCACAGGAAAAGAAGAAGAAGAAAAACAAAAAGAGAAAGGTGAATCCAGATATGGACTTTGGGCTAAAGTCAACAGTTTCTGAGGCTTGTGGGCCACAGGAGGGGACAGAAATGACACATCTCAAGTGCTGCACCTGAGAGGATTTATATTCATACTGTAAATCATCCTGGCGACTGCGACCCAAGTGCGTACAATGCCTCTTTCTCTGTGTTTCTCCCTTACTGTATGATTTTTTTTTCTGAAAATATAAATATGTACAAACTCTAGGGTTTGCACAGAGGGTAAGTCACATGTAGACCACAGAAAGCTGATCACTTCTGCCTTATCGCATTGTGTGGCATGCCACCCCTTGTGAATTAAAGGAGAAACAGCTGCCTGTGCCCTCATTTTTCATTGCCCAGCACCATCCACCCCCTCTCTCCACTGGCTCCTGTGCAGAGCAGATAATCCCGCCCTTCCCACACTTGGAAATCCATCTTTCCAGTGGTTAACTACAGTCCTTGGTTATAGGTCCTAGGTCACCCATTCTCCACAAAGTGTGGTGCTGTGACCCACGTGTTCATTTCACATTGTGAAAATTTCTGCTCTTGCACTCTCCCTTAGAGCCAAAGTGCTCATCCTGCCCTCTGCATTATGCTCAATGGCTTTGTTTGGACTGGTGCACTTGCAGTGTGTCACCATGACCAATACCCTCAGGGAAGGCAAGCTTAAGGGCATAGTCATGCAAAAAGCAATGGCTAACTCCTCGATTGGCTGTTACCTGTACTGGCTGCAAAGTAGGACACATTCCGTTGTTGTGAACTGTGTGTGCTGTGGTGACAATTTCAGTTTCAAAGACAATTAATCACTTTCACTTTCACAAATGTCAAATTTGATACACATCTCAGTTCTTCAAGGTGGCAGTTTTAAAATTGATGTGAAGTTAAAAAATCTATTTCTAGACATCAATTTAAATATGGGTTACTGACATTATGTTCACATTTGGTTCTGCTACCATATTTGCCTAGTTGCACAGCCTGATTTTGATAAGGAACTGACATGCATGAGTTTTACATGGTGCTATCATGACTGATGTAAGTACTGTGCTCCACACCTAGGGGACGCCCTCTTCAAACTGCTTGAGGGGCGGTCCTGAAACCAGATACCTCACTGTCATACAGAGCGGGACCTTTAAAGGTGTCTGCATGCTATTGTTCGGGCTCTCCGGACATGCCATCACCACAAGGACATCAAGAGAGTGGGCATCTGTAGATTCACCGGCAGGAGGTTATGGTCTTGGTCTTACACTTGGGCCTCGTATGTCAAAACTAAACTCTGCTGGCTCAGATGTGTTGCTATCACACTAGACTAGGTCTCAACTGCTAGTCAGTGGTTGAATGAGTTCCGTGGACAGCCGGACCTCCGTGAAATACTCAAGGCTTCGGGTCGCGAAATGCATGCCCGGAAGAGTGAAGGACGACTCCACTCATTGGAAGCCGAGCATTGCCAACATGCCTGAAGCCCTGCTTATCGGATGCCATGCATCACCGGGACCCCGTCACCGCGCTCGGAGAATCCCCCTCGCCGGACGCCACACTTCACGGAGCTGCTTCCAATCGCGCACTGGGGAAATCAGCCTATGCTGCAAGTCATTCAGGTTTCGCCTACATTCAGACATTTCATCTGGGCAGTGTTGTTTAATTAAACGTGTGCTTCACTACGAATGTGTTGGTTCAATATATACTATTTGTTGTTTCCTGGTTAAAGAAGGATATCTCAGGGCTTCTATAATTGTGGTTTCATTCTCATACGTGCAAACCCGCTAGTTATCTCCTAAAATCTCTTTCCTTTCCTTCTCACGTACTTACCACTCTCCCAAATATGCATGTGTAGTGGGGTAAATTCAAATCTCCCGCCAAGAAAGTATTGTTCTTGGAAAATCCAAATAACCCCTTTCAAAAGTATGGCTGCTTTGCTCTCCACCACATGGAGAGAACAATGGGGCTGTAAATTCCCGAGATTGATTGCGGAGATGCAGATACCGGGAGAGTAAAATCCAGACACACTGATTAGCGGTCTCCTACGGTGGCACTGAGGTGCAAAACACAAACGCACAAAAAGAAAATACACAAAAACAAAAAGAGGATAGACAAAAACAAAAAGAATATACATGAAAAAAAAGAAACACAAAAACAAAAAGAGTATACACAAAAATAAGATACAGAAGAACATAAAGATACACAAAAATTAAAAGAAAATACATGAAAACTAAAAGAAAATACACAAAAAGAAGATACCGGAGTACCTAGGGGAAACCTTACAACATCATGAGGAGCACATGCAAGACTGAAACGGTGGTCCCAGTGCCACCATGTTCCTGAAACCATTCCTGAACAATTCTTGTAGTACGGCAGGATGCATTATTCGGCAAAGAGGCCACTACCTTTGGGGAATACCATTGCAATGAGTGAGTGTTTGGTTTGGTCTGTGGGTATGCAACTTCATAAACAAGAGACTGCAATGCACCATGTGTTCTGAAACCTTTCTATATTAGCGAGCAATTTTTTTGTATTAGTACTTTTCAGTAATTTGTGCTACAGTAGCTTCCTTGACAGGTGTCATTGTAATGAGAATAAATGTTATTCACTGTCAGTGGTTCATATTATTTATGTTTTAAAAGAATCTTATAGGAGCAACCTGGCACAGACAACTATGTGAACACACACATCAGCACCACGGGTGGTCAGGGGTTTCATTTCATCCATTCATCCATCCATTTTCCAACCCACTTGTCCTTCTTGGGTCGTGGAGGGTCCGGAGCCCATCCCGGAAGCTACAGGCATGAGACGGGGAACAACCCAGGACAGGGGGCCAGCCCATCGCTAATTAGTCTTTGAGAGGCACCTGAGGTGACTTGTGGTTTAACTGTGAGTCATCATCTCTAACTGGAGACGGTTACCTGGCAACATCTTCTCTCTGATGTTGACCTAAGAGACACTGGATGCTGTCAGTGCAATCAGAAATGTAATCAGAAGAGACAGTGTAAACAGGCTGACCCTATGTTAAACCACCTGAGCATGACAGCTTCCTGAGATTATGTCCAGAATACACCCATATGCTGCAGGTTTGTGTAAGCAGCGTAGTTAATTGCAAAATCGCAGTTTATTTAGCTAATTAAATTAGACTTAATTGTATTGATTTCATTTTGGAAATATTCCCTATGTACTCTCCAGGAAATTGAGCATTTGCAGAAGCCTAAATGTTGATGTTCCCTTGGCCAGACTGTGCCTAGTGTTTAAGTTAGAGAAAAACTTAAATAAAGAGAAATTGTACAGGTCTCATTGCAATTCTGATGTATCTGTTGCACTCCTATCATTCTGGTCTTTATTTTCAGTGGAAAACAGTGGAAACAGTGTTTCTGTCATTAGAGGTTTTTAAATTAGATTCATCAAATATGTTATGTTCGGTGGCCCTGAAGGGCAAAACACACCCACATTTCAAAAAACACACCCACATTTCCAAAAAACACACCCACATTTCAAAAAACACAACATTTCAAAAAACACAACGAATGTGTGAATGTTGTTGTGCTTGTTGTACTTGTATATTCATCTATAAATTGAATTTAAAGAAAGCACCAATTATCTAAATTCATACCATTCAGCTGAAGGTTAGTGCAATGTCATTGAAGAGTGAACCAGAAAATGCCAGTGAAAAAAGAACCTCACATTTCACAGAGACCTTTTTGAGAGGAAGAAAAAAAGTTAAATCTCCTGGCGTTAATTGGTCCCATGGATAATCATTAATTTTAATGATTTACTTTTGAACAATGCAAAGCAGCCCAGCTTGCCAAAATAGCTGAATTTTGGCAAGCCAAAAACAAAAAACAAATAGCAACTTCGCAATATATTGTACCCATATGCACTATAAAAAAATTGAAAAATAATGGCTTGTGTGATATCTGCTTATTAAGTCCCATGAAAGTGTGACATTCTGGATGCCACTTATGAGCTGTAACATTATGTGTGCAGCCTTCAGTCACCCTGTGAGAACGGACTTGTTGATGTACTTCGGCTTTGAGCACGGCCACAGTTTACACATATTACTTATTACAGGAAGTCCATTTTTTTGTATTTTCTATAATGTTAGCATGTCTGGGGGGTGGGCATCCAGTTGATCTTGGATCCCCAGAGGTTTTGCTTTTTATTTTTTACTTTTTTAGTTGAAAGTTTTTGGTTCCTCTACTGATTTATCGTCTGACTCATTTTCTCTCTCACTTTGTCATTCCTTCTTTCTTTTACTTTCTGTTTATGTTCCTTTCAATTTTCCATTTCATATTGTGGTGCGGATGCCACACATGGTGACTGCGCAAAAAATAATGAACCAGACAAAAAGTGCAGGAAATAACAAAAATGGCATTTACTGATGTGTGCTACTTGCTTTAACAACTCACACACACTGCCCACTGTTTTAGTTGCCCCAACTACTCACACGATAGATACATGGTGGGTGCAAATACACGCCTGTTTACAGCAGTTCACATTAAACACGATATTAAAATATAGCATAATAACATGCTGAATTGAGTGCTACAATTTATTGTTCAGTTTAGAATTGCATTGCACTGTATATCAACAAAATTATGTATGACTATTGTCTTGTCTTGACTGTGTGTGTACCTAAGATTTGCATGTGAGCAGCAGCAACCAAATTCACATTCTGCCTACAGCTTGTCTTTTGGACTACAGTTTCTTTCAGACTGTCAGGCATACCTACTGTGTTTGCCCATTGAATAACCCTATTGTGTGCAGTAATTACCAATTATCCTGCTTCGACTGGCCGCATGTGTTGCACCCGTTTTCCCCTTTTTATGTAAGGGCTTAGGCCATGGCTTGCCAGTCAGCATTTGTTGTTGTGCGTGTTATTGGTGTGGTTTCTGTGTCATTAGATACCCCTTGTATCAGTGCTGTGCCTTGTCCATGACATCCCATGTGTGCCTGGTCATTTGCGACACATGGTGCTTTTCCACCGGTATACCGAAACAAACAGGTGTTTTGTGAGGAGAGGCTAGTTACAGCACAGCTCCAGGTCACTTCAGTTTTCCACTGCAGAAGGGTCAGCTCGGTAATGGCTGAGTTGCTGGATTTCGAGAGCAGCAGTGACGTAAAACCAAAGAGACACATTTAGTGTTCACACTATCCATTCATCCATTTTCCAACCCGCCTTATCCTTTTTGGGTCGCGGGGAGTGCACACCTATGGGCAATCTAGCAACTCCAATTAGCCTCAGCATGTTTTTCGACTGTGGGGGGAAACCGGAGTACCCGGAGGAAACTGTTCACACTATGTACATCATCATTTATTATGTAACATTATTATTTTTTATGCTAATTTCTGCTGCCAACAGATTGTGATTTGCAAATAATCTTAGTCTTTCCACAACTGGATTTTCACATACATTTGTAATTTTTTTGTCTATTTTTATTTCAGAAATAATCTACAGATACATTCAGAATTTGTGTTTTGTCCCTTTCTTGGCATTGCTAAGGTGCCCTACTAAGTCCTTTGGGTTGGTTTGTCTAATCATGTCACTTATTTCCTTTAGAACGATATTAGGAAATCAAATTGTGTTTTGCCTTCATCTGTCTGCATTCTGTCCAGTGTGAAATTGCAGGGCAGCCTTGTTGACAGGGACAAATGATAGTAATAAATACAAACTGAGTTTTTGTATGCTAGTATAAAATGGTGAGTCTCAAACTACGGAATATAAACATTAATATGTTGAAGAATGCTTAATAGGTTTAATTATGGTGAATGTGTGTGATTTCAACTTTACTTATGTCCATAAATGCTGTACATATTGCTTCAAACTTGTTTATTCATTGCAAGACTGATTCAGATTCAGAATTCAGGTTATATATTTAAATGTACTGTGCTCAATATGAGTCTATATCATTTTCATATTGCAGTAAAATAAAAAAAAACATTGAAGTTCTCTGAGGAAACTGATTCTAATTCTCTTTCTTTTTCATTGTTGGTGGCGAAGGAAACCACTACTGTCCAGTCCATTGCAGGGATCATTTAACCGAGGAATTCACATCCATATAAGTCATATATCTGTCACCTGAAACCTACACAAACACAGAAAGAACACACAAATTCCCACATACCCACACCTCTGGAGCTGTGAGGCCACAGTGCTGCCCTCAAAGCCAGTGATGCATCAAAATGCATCAGTGAGATTCCAGTTTGCTAGACATATTGTCTGTACTTATTATACAAGGCCCTGATGTACTGTTCTGTTGCAATTACATAAACATGCATAAAAGAACTCACGTATTAACAGAATCTAACTAAGGGTGTGTATCTATGCATTTCTTCATATGTGCTTTTTAAATTTTAATTTGTTTTCAACAGTAAATATGCAGTGCAATAATGTTTGGATTAACAGACTAAATAAAGTCTGTTAATCAGCTTCAGCTGTCATTGTATTGTTGGTTCTGTTCTGTTTATACACCCTGTTTTTTTCATTCAAAATTGTCTCACTCAAAAATCAGACAACAGTGCTGATGAGGGGAAACTCATGATCTGACAAGGCAAGGAACGGGCCGCTGCATTTGTCACTGCTGGAGCGAGACACGCAGGAATGCGCTGCATTCTGCTTCATCAGTAATTCTGCTCCTCCTCCCAAAGGTGGTTTTCTACTAACCTCCTTTGTTTGAGTAGAATGGAACAACAGAAGGTGGGACATGCACTTGCTACACATCCTTTGTCGCTTTCCCCAGCAATTAGCTCACCTCCGCCTTCTACACACTTTCCAGGAACAATTCCAGGTCATGGGGCCGCCTTCTGGTAATGACAATCTCAAACTACCACAGCTTGTCCCCAGTCCCAGTATAAATTCTTTGTCTCTAACTTTCTCCCCTGTACTACAGACAGAGGCCAGTTGGATATGACTGACATTTCATCATGTGTCACAGAGAGTGAGGTAGGATAATTGATTGAAAGGTGATTAATCGTCATTGCTGACGCACCACAGCACACAACAGCGAAATGTGTCCTCTGCATTTAACCCATGTGACATTGCAACACAGCAGGGGGCAGCTACATGAGTGCCCGGGGAGAAGTGCTTGGGGACGAGGGTACCTGCGGGTCAGGGACTCGAACCAGCAATCTTTCAACTACACGGTTGCGTCCCTAAGCACTACATCACCCGCCTGCCCCTGATGGTGTCAATTGTGGTTGACCAGGAGTGGAAAAAAACACCATCTTGTGAAAGTTATTTATTGCTAGTATGAGGAGCAGCCTTTTGAAGTACACAGCACTCCTAAGGGATGAACAACAGGCATGGAAGTGAAAACAATGCGTTTCAATACATTCTTACATTTACTGTCATAATTGCAATTCCATTTGAGTGTTACTGGGTAATTAATTTAGGGGTAATATTCACAGCCTCTCTCTTTGGGCCCAATGTGCTGCCTTGCAGACATCTACTACTTTTACCAAGTGCATCCCTCAAGTAACTGGAGTAAAGGGCCTTGCTGAAAGTGTCAAGTGATGATTTGATTATTTGGCCAGCCGGAAATTTGAACCTGCAACCTTTGATCTCCTGAGCAACAGATCCCTAAATTCATCAATCATCCTCCTCACACCACTTTTCCTAATCACTTCATCATGTGAAGGGAGTTAGTCCTAATTGCCCTTGATGATTTCATCATTACCTTAATGAAAAAGTCCCCCAGGACCTTTGCAAAGATAAATGCTCCACACAACGTTGGTAACTTCAAAGACTGGCATTGGCTTCTCAGTCAATACTCATTGCTACAGACAAGAGATGCAGACACAGGACTTCTGAGGAACTTCTCTATGCCTTGCTATAATTTATTTTATTCCACAGCTTCAAGCATTCAGTCATTGTTTGTTTTGAAATTGTTGTTTTATTACCTTGAAAAGACTTCTGGCAGGTTTGTAAGCAGTGTTATTTAGCAACAGGGAAAGTTTGATCAACTAAAGGACTTTACTGATATAGGGTTTAAAAAATGGAAAAAAGCTCCCACTAAGGACTATAAATGTGTCACACATGGATCTGAGAACAACAGAATGAATAAATGAGAAATAGGAGGCCCACTGAAATTGGGAGATTACAAATGTGTTTGTTCTAGATCTGGAAATTAACATTCTTTCACCCATCATCTGTCTTCTAACTGCTTATCAGGAGAAGGGTCATGGGTAACATTCAATTCAGTTTTATTTCCAGCACAAGTTCACATAATTTAATGCAAGGTAAATTAAGGACGATGGAGGGACAGGAGAAGTGGGGAGGTGCATCATGGGGTTCCCCAAAATCTTTGACCATTGACCATTGATCATTGGATCATTGAGTGGTTTAACCACTCAGAAAGGGCAAGAGCATGTGCAGAGCAGCAGTAATCCAAGCAAGAGAGTAGATTTGGTAACAATATTGGTAGGGAACAAATCACCCATAAACATACATTCTACCCACACAACATTGGTCCCTACTGTCCATTCCCAAATTGATGTGCTTGCACCTAAGGCAACAGTAAAAATCAAGAAGAATCTCTGGCAGCACTAATTATAACAAGGAGGGAAATGCAAGTGTAAACACAGGCATGAGGAATCCCAACACATGACTGCATGCAAAGAAAGAATGACAGCACTGCCAGTACACTTCATAATGAGTCAATGAGGCCCACCTAGCTATGTCAGAGCACTCAGTCAGTGCCTCTGAATAGTGGGGTGTGGCTCAGAGGGTGATTGTAAAGTTCGCCAGTTCTGATCCCTGGATGAGCAGAGTGATGTCACTGTTTGGCCATTTAGCTTGGTCCAATACCACCAATAGCTCCTGGGACTGTCTGACCCTACTTTCTCAATTGCACATCAGGACTAATATGACCACATTTCCTGATTCTAATACATTAAATGTATTGCCCAGGAAGTAGAGCATTATAGTAGTCTAGCCTTGACCTCATAAAGGTACATATTAGTTTTCTGAATCAACAGACAGAATATACCTAACCTTGGCTATAAAATAATTTAACCTGACAAGAATTTATTCTCGTCTCCATTAAGTTTTTGATATCTTGTTAGATGGCTAGAAGAACACTGCTTCTAGGAGTGGAGGTAGTTGGGAGAGGCGTGAACTAGGCCAACATTGATCCCTGATGAGGTTATCTGAAAATGTGAAATGGATATATTCCTTGGTACGCACATCTCTATTTCTTAGTCAGGTTTTATGTCTCAGCTGTGTGGAGGGCTGGCTCATTCCAGCTGCTGGGCACATTGAGAGCCTGGAACTCAATAGTGAACTTGTTAGCTGGACAGGATCGTTGGCAGAGTTTCAGTATAAGATTCTCCACATCTCTACACAGCAATGTATGATTGAATACTTCCTTGAAGTATTGAAGGAAGGACTTCAAGGAGTGAAGGAAGAGACTGTGCTGGTGATTAAGGGCTGTAGCCCACTCCAGGGTATCTCCTGTGATGAAAGATCAATATAGACTTGATTTGTACCCATTTGTAACTAGATTGACTTGTGGCAAATGAACAGGTTATACTGCATTAGCAGAACATAACACTCATCTGGAGAACCATCACATAATTCAGGTGTGATGGTGCGGACACCGAGACAGGGCAGTGCTGTGCAAACATGGGGAAGCAGAGACACTCAAGTCAGGATAGGGGGTGGAAATCACACTCACCAGGCAGGGGATCGGGGATTGCATACACATTGAGGAATACAGAAGGAAACTCAGGCAATGGGAAGATACTAGAAGACACACAAAAACAATTCCTCACAATGGGATGTGGGGTATGCTTGGGTTTTGTACGCAAGGTGAATCATGGAAACCAGTACGGAATTGAGTTGCAGCTGTTGGTATCTTGGGGAGTGAGATCAGTAACAGGGGCATGGCTGTTGTGGAGTATTGGATCAGGGAGGCACTGCCAGTTTATCCTCACTGTCAGTTTATTCTTATATAGCACCCTTCACAACAGAGTTGTCCCAGGGCTCTTTACATGGGTGTGTTGGGATACATTACTATATGCAAGACAAAACAGAGTGGAACAGAGAAAATTAAATACATAGAATGAAGGAAAGAAAGAAAAGAAAGAAAGCCAATTGACAACGGAGGAGAGGAACCAAAAACTCCCAAGCCGGGAGAAAAAACCTCTAGAGGTCAGAGGTCAACTGGCTGCCCAACCCCCCCAGGCATGCTAGCATTACAGAAAAAAAAGAGTGAACTTGCTTGCTCAAAGCGAGAACTGTTGTTGAGGGCATGCCAAAGTCCATCAATGAATCAGTCCTCCATGCCAGCTGTCTATGCACCCCCCCACCAACAACAAAGACCGAAGGCTGTCTCGACAATGTTTTAGGTCGTAGGCCGTATCCACAACGTTACCCCATTCTTGGGACTGGACCAGGACTCCAGCTCAGCCCACCCCAGGCACCATCCAGACATGTGGGAAGGAAAATGGCATGGATGGTCAGAACATGCATTGGCACACTAATGGACAGGCATAATGGCTAAGACATGCCATGAACAGCGACACCAACGGCCATAGTTACATTGTGTAATGTGTTCGGTTGCGGGTAAGCTAAGCTGAATTAATAGGTTTTCAGACGAGATTTAAAAATTAAGGCTGATTCAGCATCCCGACCAAAAGCTGGCAAACTATTCCACAAAATTACTGATCAACAAATCACATGGTGGCAACTCAATGCATTTAGGCATGTTGACATGGTCAAGATGAACCGCTGCAGTTCAAACCGAGCTT
>JAODKL010000017.1:19008603-19023683 GCA_026780765.1 Petrocephalus schoutedeni
AGCACTGTCGCCTCACACCTCTGGGACTGGGGTTCGAATCCTGCCCAGTTCCATGTGTGTGGAGTTTGCATGTTCTCTCCGTGCCATTGTGGGGTTTCCTCCGGTTTCCCCTCACAGTCCAAAAAACATGCTGAGGTTAATTGGAGTTCCTAAATTGCCCGTAGGTGTGAATGGTGTGTGAACCTGGGTTGCTCCCCGCCTCGTGCCCGTAGCTTCCGGGATAGGCTCTGGACCCCCCGCGATCCTGAACGGATAAGTGAGTTGGAAAATGGATGGACGAACGATCTCTGTGAGTGCAGCGCGTGCTGACTCACTAGCCTTGTACCTCGAACTTCTTTACGCGACACGTATCAAAAGAAATAAAAGTTTTGAATACAATCTTTTCATTAATACTTGTATTTTACTAAACATATACAAAACAAAAGATGAATTCGCATTTGCTAAATAACATAACGTGACGGTCAAAAGACTGTGATGTTCCCAGGTCCTTCAAGGCTTCTGCTCCTTATGCATATCCTTACGCTCCTTACGCTAAACCCAGCAGCCAATCAAATCACAGCACACAAAAAATGGCTCTAACAATATCTATGTAGTACGTTGTTGGCTCCTCCCCCGCCTCCGCGTAAGAAAAGCACGGACTGTCGATAACAGGAACATCGATCATAACACATTTCAATGGTGAAATGTGTTATGTTATTGTAACATCTGGCATAGGCAAATGTAAGAATATTATAAAATAACTATAAAATCAATAAAAACACACCAAATTTTCCCATATACAACAAACTACCATACATTTACCGGTGAACATCTGCATGAGGGTCAATGAGCTTGAGACACTTAAGATTAGTGTTGCTTTTAATGCTGGAAAATGGCATTTTTGTAGGTGCTGCAGTAGTGTGAACATCAATGCATAACCGATAAAGACAAACAGTAAACGTGCCACAGTATTCCCCAAGCCATCTCTGCTGTCCTGTAAAATCCTTGAAAATGCACCCAGCCCGCAGCGAACTGTTTGTGCGCTTCAATAGATTTGTAGGTTTTAAACTTCAAAAGTGTATGCACTAATGCCAAAAAATAGGTAGTTGACAATGTCGCCATAAGAAAGGTGAGGTAGCGCGTCTGGGTCCTTTGTCCATTTGTTCGCTGGCATCTCATAAGGGACGACGTTGATCGTCAGTACCTTCTGCAAATACATTTGCTTGGCAGCGCAGTTCAGTTTCTTACGGTATGGTGTTCTCTCACTGTTCTTCGCTTTCTCCATCTTCTTGTTTCTTCCAGTGTGAAGATCTGGGGTGCGTTTCCCAAAAGCATAATTGCTCACTACGATAGCGTCTTACTGTACATGGTTAGGACCATGTAATTGAATGAGTCGAACTATGTTAGTCGCTAACAGGAGCTTTTGGGAAGCGCACCCCGATCTTTTGCGTTCCTATCCTGCATACTGGATAAATCGATGTGTGCTGCCCAAAGTGACTCTAAATAAACCACAAAATAAGCATATTAACCCTGAATGCCACTGTGCTGTGCGATAGCGCTTTCCTTCCTGTGTTTTCTTCAACACAAAAAAGTGGCACTGTGATGACGAAAGTGTGTTTGGGCCTGGATCTTTAAGTGCAATGTGAGCATGGACCAGCAAGGAAATGTGAAGGGGGGGCAATCATTCTCAGGCACACTACAAGACAATTGGGCCAAGTGTGAGTGAGTGAGCAACTGGGCCAAATGTACCCGAGCAGTAAATAACAGAGACATAGGTTGTTTATTTCTGGTAAAACACAGCGCATCATTATCACTTTGAAACGATGTAAAATACCTGGTTATTGCAATGTTGTATACAGAGTACGTACAGTAGCGTATGATTGCCAAATTTGGTCAGCTGGCTGGCATAAGACTTTAAATTTGAAACCACTCTGCACATGTATTCATATATGTAACAGTTTTATTACATTGTAAATAGTCTGGAGGGTTTGCAAACTGCCCCAGTGCTTATAATTTAGCTAGGTTTTTTTTAGGTTTATAATGGAATACTATCGGTTTGCCATAAGATTTCTTGTGTGTGAGTCTGAAAGTGTGAGTGTCACATCAGATGCGTGAGAGCTGGCAACCCTGCTTATCGTTCTTGTTGTGCAAGTCTGTGAGTCTCTATCTACTGTATCACTTTGTAAACATTACATGCAATGTCCCATCTTTACTGTGTTTATCCTGTGGGAGGTCCCTGTCAGTGTATACCTCTGTACATGCAAAAATATCTCTGTTCATAGATTAACATAGGGTATGTCTCTGTTGGGAGTACAAACACCTCCACAATAAGAGTTTATGAGCAGATAAAAACAGACAGACAGATACTTTGATTATCCCAAAGGAAATATAGAAAAAAACACCCTCGACACAGTAGGCTGGGCAAGCAGAGCAAACAAGAAGTATGTCTCAGCTTCCCTTCTCTCTCTTGAAAAAATGAACTTTGTGTCCTTAATAGTTAATAATAGATTTCACATGTATGGAGGACCTTGTCCCTCGACTTTCCCAGGCAACATTCGCACCTCCCAGCCCCACAATTAAATATTTGGTAAAATAAAGTAAATTATGATTCCGCTTTTTTCACTTGAGCCGGAAGTGTCACAGATGCAGTTCTGTGAACTCCACAATTTAATAATTGATGCATATGGTCTTTGGTTTGATTAAACATCACCAATCCCTTTGAATCCATTTACATCAGGTTTTCACCTGCTTCATGTTATTTGCACTTGTCTGGCAAGGCCACAGATGGGTTATACCAGGGGTGCGCAACTCCAGTCCTGGAGGGCCAGAATCTAACACAGTTTGCGGATTGCCCTGCTCAAACACATCTCAAAACTACAAACTGTGTTGGATTCTAGCCCTTCAGGACTGGAGTTCAGCACCCCTGAGGTTTACTAAATGAAAGAAAAACATGCTCCTCATTTCCACCTGATTTATATACAGCAAACTTGACAAAATTATTATTCAGCTGGTTAACCTATGAAGCATAGCATAAATTATTGTTTCTTGAAATCCCTAACAGTAATTGCATTTCTGCATTATACTAATTAAAAAGAACTTTGTATAGTGCTCACTCTCCTCTCTCTTGGGCTGGTTTGATGAGACAGGAGCCTTTTATTTAATCTGATCCCCATTTTTAACTGTTGTAGCAGTTGGGTGAAACTTTAATACTCCTGGTTAAAAAAGCATATGGGTCAACCATTTTAGTGGGCTGCGATGTAAAACTACTCACCGAGGTAGAGTGTTCCCGTTGACTCTAAGTTCTCTAAAATTTGTCTCATATTGGGGCAGTTCTACAGACTCCTTCAGCCACAGGACCGTGTCCTCTGTTGTCCAGTTGTGAACTGGAAGAAAATATGGAGACAGCAGCCATTTTTGTTCCACTTTAGTCTAGGAGATTAAGTAATGTTGATCTTGTGTTTCAACCAGCAAAGGAATTATCAGCTTACGTCAAGTAAAAGCTACTCTGGTGTTTTTTTATAAGTTGCTGCATACTTCAAATGAAATCAACGGAATCTACATTGTTTTAGCAATATGATGTTGTATGATGTTGTACAGCAGTCACCTGCATAGGGCCCCAGAGACAAACTTTTTCGTTTGTTCTGATCCCACCCACTGTCCACAACTGTCTAACATAATGTAATGCCACAGGGTTAATTAGCAGGACTAATTATGCAGTTACTGGCATGCTTTGCACCGTACAGAGCGTATCTTTAAATAGTGTAAATTAATATGTGTATTTATGTCTGTATGTCGTAAATAGTAAATGTCTTAATCATGTAATGTTTCTGTGGCATATGTCTATTTCATGAGTGTGTACCCATTCCCTGTCTGTGCCACTGCTAGTATTAGACCAGTTAATATTGAGAGCTACTTTCATTTTAAAAGAACAGTCATCTCCTTTATGAAAATGATTCACACACTCCCCACAGTATGGTTATTTGCGCTCTGTTTGTGGGTCTGCTGCATTGAAAACATTCTGTGTCCTTGAATGAACAGGGCTGCAACCTTTTAAGTATGTGACAACTTGTTCTTGCCAACGTGTTCAATTTTATTCTGTCTGGATGTCGTTTGAAGTGTGTGGCCACCTTAAGCTACAATATATTTGGATTGTGTTCTATAAAGTAGTGGTAGTAGAATATTGGGGCTGTTAGACTTCTTGTTCCCTGCTTTTTTCATGTGCCAAACACTGATTAATAATAACTCCAGAAGCAGTATCTTTTAATATGCATTGTGAATCAATTTCTTCGCTATCCCGGGTCCATTAAAGCTCCTTTTGAATTTATCATTTTAACAGGGTTTCCTAAGAGAAACTTATCACCTAAGTATTACTACATCAGAACCTCTGCTGTGGAAAGCAGGTGAGAGGAAAATTGATGCCTGGTACAGGAACATGACAAGAAACAGCATGTCTACAGGGTGGGTGACCAAATATGAAAGACACCAACAGCTACAGTAATCATCTGGTCTGCAGAATGCTGGCTGGTTAGATGAGACAGACGGGCCAGCTGAGTCTGGTTGAACAGGGTCAAATTGTGCTACAACAGCAAAGTCTGGAGCAGAGCAAGTGTAACACAGAGTCAGCATACTAGTTCACACAGCAAAAACATACCATGCAGGAGATGAACCCACGGTACTCCATACTAACTCAATAGCCCAGTTCCACTATGCCTTACAAGGAACTTTTTACCCTGACTGTTGAAATTCTAAAAATGTTATTAACCCCCTTAAATTTTATGGGAAGCAAACAAATGGGAATTTGAAGCCATTCAATGTTTTGCTCTGAAGGCACACATTGCTAGTTGAAAGGACTGCAGACCTAAATGTCTAGTGTCTGCCTCACTTGAAGCCTTATCCCGCTTCATCAACATTTTGTGAATAACAGGTGAATAGGTGGTATCCCATCTTTCCTGCACACTCTCACTTTCTCGGTCTTGTACCTTCAGATGTCTTCCAGCCCTTCCACAGCTCTTCCACAGTAATATGCTGGTCCTCTCGATGGAGATTGCTGTGCTTATTTGTTTGCTGCTGCTTCATGTCTTCTATAATGAACTGAAAATAAAAAAACGCAACTGAGACTGGTTACAAGGCGCAGGACTTAATTAAGGCTAAGAGCAAACAGCTTAAATCTGACAGAGCTACTCAAAAATTGCTTTCCCTGCATTCATTTCTCTTCAAAGCCAGATAGGATAGATAAGAAGACGATAACACAAACCTGCCAGTCCTCTAAAGCAGGTTCCCTCAAGCCAGTCCTCGTGGACCCCCAGACCCCCACGTTTCTGCTCTCTCCCAATTCCCTGACACTATCGCACTAGACTTTTATAATGCTAATGCTTCTCAGGTAGTTTGAAATCATGGCAGGGGGGTATGTCCACGATAAAAAAAAAAATCTTTATTGAAAGCCCAACATTGTGTGATTTATCTCAATATAATCAGTTTCACCAGAATTGCTCCTGTTCTTTCAAGTGTCGCTGCCCAACTTCAGTTATACTTGGAGATGCATAACATACAGGATAGATTCCAACCAGGCTTTCGTCCAGAACACAGTATTGAAACTGCCTTAACTAAAGTCATAAATGACATTTCAATGGCAACTGATGCTGATAGTGTGACTGTGCTACTGCTCTTGGACCTTAGTGCAGCTTTTGATACGGTCGACCTTTGTACCCTATTACACAGACTTAAATTTGAGGTTGGGCTGTGTGGAATGGTATTGGAGTGGTTTAAATCATATTTGACTAATCGTTATCAATATGTACAAGTGTTGAATAATTGTACTCCATCGTCTATGTCAACAGTTAAATGTGGAGTACCACAGGGATCAGTTCTTGGCCCTTTACTGTTTTCTCTCTACATGCTGCAGTTAGGTAACATCACGAGAAAACAATGTTAATTATCATTCCTATGCTGATGACATCCAAATATACATTTCAGCTACATCTAATGACACCTCATCTATTGTCACATTAGCCAATTGCTTCAACGAATTAAAGATTTGGATGACTGAAAACTTTTTAACACTAAATACTCAGAAAACCGAGGTTCTACTGTTTGGAGGCACGCCTGTGGATAGGAATGCTATAACCTGTGCACTCTACTCCAGAGGGTTGGACTTTTCCCTGAGTAGCTCAGCCCATAATCTAGGTGTCACATTGGATACAAGCCTCTAATTTTAATTGCATGTGGATGCCATCTCGAAGGTGTGCTTCCTAAAGCTACGCAACATTGCCAAATTGCGACGATTCTTCAATGTTCAAGACACTGAGAAATTGATACATGTATTTGTATATATTAGGATAGACTATTGTAATGCTTTATTATCTGGGAGCACACACCATACAATAATTACCTTGCAATGTATTCAAAATGCAGCAGCTCGCATTGTGACCAGGAGCAGGAAGTTTGATCACATAACCCCTGCTCTTAGTTCCCTGCACTGGCTCCCTGTAAGGTACAGGACTGACTTCAAAGTTCTCCTACTTGCATATAAGGCACTTAAAGGTTTAGCACCTACCTACCTAACTGAATTACTTCAAGCTTACAAGCCACATTGTACACTTAGGTCACAGAATGCAGGTCTCCTCATTGTGCCACGTATAAATAAAGCAACAGTTGGCGATAGAGCATTCTGCTAAAGGGCCCCCATATTGTGGAATAGTTTGCCAGCTTTTGTTCGGGATGCCAAATCGGTCTCAGTATTTAAATCTCGTCCGAAGACCTATTGCTTCAGTTTAGCTTACCCGCAACCAAACACATAACACAACATAACTATGGCCGCTGGTGTCGGTGTACATGCCGTGTCTTGCCAACTATGCCTGTCCATTAGTGTGTCAATGCGTGACATCGTAGATACGGCCTACGACCTAAAAAATCGTCGGGGCTGCCTTCGAGGGCTGGCATGGAGGACTGATTGAGTCATTGGCGGACTTTTAATGATAATTTTAATGATAGTTCCATTTCAGAATTTGTTAAAATCAGTCTAAAGTTTACCGCTGCTGCTTTTGCATGAGCATGGCATACGATATCCATGACAACCATATCATTCTCGTCCTCGCTGTTGGACTGATTCATAGACTGTGTAGCACATTTTAGTTTTAATCAATGCTTTTAAATAATGGAGTCCATCAATCCAAGATGGCACTGAAGTGATGGCAGCATTTCTAGTAGCTCTGCAAATGAACTCAACAACTTCTTTAACCAGTTTGACCAGCCCAAAACCCCCTCTTCCTCACCTTTATTACAGACCCCTCTCCATACCCTCCTTCATTCCCTGAACCCCCCCCCAACATCATGACACCCCCCTCGTCCCAGCCCCCTCTCAACATCATGACGTACTCCTCTTCCTCCTCCTCCTTTTTCCAGTCCCCTCTCAGTGTCACAGCAGAGCAGATCAGGGGACAACTGAGGAAGCTTTACCCCAGGAAGGCAGCAGGCCCAGACAAGATGTGTCCTAGGCTGCTGAAGACTTGCACTGACAAATTCGGGGAGCCACTACAACGAGTCTTTAACCTCAGTCTATGACTGGGGAGAGTGTCCGCTCTCTGGGAGACATCCTGCATCATTCCAGGCCCCAAAAAAGAACCGGCCCAGTAAGCTGAATGACTTCAGACCGGTGGCACTCACATCACATCTGATGAAGACTCTAGAGCGGCTCTTCCTCAACCTCCTCTGACCCCAGGTACAACATGCCCAGGACCCATTACAGTTTGCCTACCAGGCAGATGTCGGTGTGGAGGATGCATTCCTGTATGTCCTACATTGAGCCCACTCGCACTTGGACAAGGGAAAAGGCACGGTCAGGATCCTGTTTTTGGACTTTTCTAGTTCTTTTAATACAATCCGACCCTGTCTGCTCCAGGAAAAAATTACCAGGATGCGGGTGGACCCCTGTCTGGTTGCCTGGATTTCCAACTACCTAACTGACAGACCATAATACGTCAGGCTGAAGGATATCACGTCTGACACTGTGGTCAGCATCACAGGAGCACCACAGGGAACTGTGCTGTCTCCTCTTCTTTTCACTCTGTACACCTCGGATTTCTGCTATCACTCTGAATCATGCTATTTTCAGAAATTTGCAGATGACATGGCCATCATGGGGTGCATCAGGGATAATCAGGAAGAGGAGTACAGGAGTCTGATGAGGAACTTTGTTGCATGGAGCCACACAAACCACCTGCAGCTCAACACCTCGAAGACCAAGGAACTGATAGTGGACTTTGCGAGGTCCACTACCAGTTCAGATAGAGGGAGAGGAGGTGGAGGTGGTAAACGCATACAAGCACCTTGGGCTGTGGGTGGACAATAAACTGGACTGGACATACAACACACCGCACCTGTATAAAAAGGGCCAAAGCAGATTATATTTCCTCAGGAGGCTGCAGTCTTTCAACATCCGCAGGAAGTTCCTATAGATGTTCCACCAGTCGGTGGTTGCCGAGGTACTTTTCTATGCTGTGGTGTGCTGGGGGAGCAGCACCCCAAAGAAGGACTCATCTAGGCTGGAAAAACTGA
The DNA here is from genome assembly GCA_026780765.1 of Petrocephalus schoutedeni. Classification (NCBI taxonomy): domain Eukaryota; kingdom Metazoa; phylum Chordata; class Actinopteri; order Osteoglossiformes; family Mormyridae; genus Petrocephalus; species Petrocephalus schoutedeni. The sequence continues at coordinate 19,017,136 of JAODKL010000017.1, forward strand.
TCAGGAAGGCTGACTCTGTGGTCGACGAAGCTGGACACTCTGGTGACAGTACCAGAGAAGAGGACACTTGCTGGACATTATGGACAATGCCAGGCATTCTCTGCACACTGTCATAAATAACCAGAGGAGTCTCCTCAGTGGCAGGTTGCTTCTCCCCAAGTCTAGAACCAGCAGACTTAAAAACTCCTTTGTCCCACACTCTATCAAACTGTTTAACTCCTCGTTGGGGGGGAGGGGGAGGCGTAACAGGAGGACAAATGGGGGTGGGGACAACTAAATATGACTGTGCAATAAAAAGAGACTGATTCTATTTTATTTGATTTGATTGCTAAGTCTCAGAAATTAGTATATTTTATTGCTTATTAATATATAATAATATATACATATAATATATGTGTGTGTGTGTTTAAAAAGTATTCATATTCTCTTATTTTTTCTTTTTATATTTTATTCTATCTCTATCTATGTAAAATTGTTTGTCGGTGTTCTGCTGCTGCTAAAAACTGAATTTCCCAGAGGAACCTTCCCCTTATCTATCTATCTATCTATTGAGTAATCTGGTTAATTCGAGTATTTGTGACAGCCCTACACTGTAACCATGGCTGCTGGTTCTACTGTATTTGCAATTTTGATCTACTGTGCTTGTCCATTAAGGTGTCCATGCATATTCTGACAACACATGTTCTCTGCCTTCCTTCCTATATGTCTGGATGGTGCATAGGGTCGGAACCATATGAGTCTTTGTTCAGTCCCAAGTGTGACATTGTGGATTTCAAAGCATAACTTTGTGGGTGCAGCCTACAATCTGCTACCCTACACAGGCTGGCATGGAGAACTGACTCATTAAGTGATCAAAATAATGTAATAATTGATGATAGAATCAAATCATGATAAAAGAAATTATGCATTTCAATGCAATGAATTGTTCCCTCAATAATCATAATCTTATCAAATCACCTTGGAGCCAAAGGTGTACACCCCTATCCCCCATGATAAATTGTCCCAATGAAAATGTTCACAAATTGGCTACTTCTTCTAAAATTTGCTGAGCAGGGGGGCTTGGCAATGATAAAATATATATTTTCAAAAAATCTGATTCCCCGCATTTTCAGAAACACTGAGCAGTAAAATGTTCCTGTAAAGTTTCCATCCACTGCTGCCACCTAGTGCTGCTGCTTCAATTTTCGGCAATTTGTATATCATCTGTAAATGTTTAGATGCAGATTTTCGTCCTTAAAATGTTTTTGTGAAGGGGTAATGGAAAACATCAGTCAATAGAGGAAATAACTTAAGTAATCTTATTACTCTGTCTTATAAGATTACTTATAAGTTATCCTGTTCAATAGGTCAAGCATCTTCTGCAGTCACCCATACCTTTGCTGCCAATAAGCAGCATTGCTTCAGTTTTGGTGCAATTTGTCTCATAAATTGAACAGAACCAGATCTTGACCCATACAATGTGCCTGTTCAGAAATGATATTGAATATTGAGTTGTGAGTGTATGAATGTGAATGTGAGTATAACACAATCTGTATATCAATGTCACACACACACATAAACAATTTGAATTCAGTAGTTTTTAGTTTAATTTTAGATAACGTAGTTCAGTTTTGGAGCCTCTTTAGGAAGCATATAATACAATGATGCCAGGAATTTATGACTGCCCCATTCCCTTGGCATTTCACAGATTAAGAGCAATTCAGAGTCACTCAAATAACGCATCAGACTGTAGGGAAGCATTACACCACAATCTGATTTTCAGGCCTAAACTACAAGCTCTGTATGTGTGCTTGTGTGTAGAATATTCTTTACTTACTATGAAAAGGCAGTATGTGATACACAAAATTAATTTCCAAATCTAAAAGGTCTCCTCAGTGGGATGTTGCAGTCCTGACGATCTAGCGTGTGGTCTGCTAGCTGCTCAGGAGTGGTGGTTTGAATGATGGTTTCCTTAGCCTAGTGGGTAGGCCTGCTAGCTGCTCGGGAGTGGAGATTTGAATGGTGTTTTCCTTAGGCCTGCCCTGCAGCCCCTCTTTTGCTTCCCACCCTTCGCTGCCTGCTGTTAAGCCTGACAACGGTAAATGAAGATCTGGCAGTACAGGGGAATAAAATCACACAGTAACAGACTGCTAAACAGTTCTTTTCCTAAAGCCATTCAGATTCTCAATAAACACGAACAGTGATTCTACAACCCACCTTATAAACCAGATTATAAAACAGACTAACCTGTAACCTGTGCAATATAGTCTGTGAGTGGAATACTGCAACCTGGTGCTTGCACTTCTGCACTTTACCTGCCTTTGTTTTTTATGTTGTACGTGTGTCACTGTATGAACATAAGAAGATAAGAAATTTACAAACGAGAGGCCATTTGGCCCATCAAGCTTATTTGGGGAGAACTCAGCTAATAGCTCAGTTGTTCAAATCTTATCTAGCTCTGCTTTAAAGGAACCCAAGGAACCTTTAATACCACTGTGATGGGATGATTTGTAATGCAGTGACAATAAAGGCATCTTACCTTATGTACTGACATCAAAGATTATCATTGAATAAACCAGTGAACCAGTGAAATGTTTTATTTATTTTATGACTAACCAAATTTTAGCTTAGTGTTTGAATATGAAAAGAGGTTGCAGTTGTTTTTCCTACCATTTATTATTAATATCAAAGGTGCCACAGAATGTATTTATTCTGTATTTTAAACTGGTGACTACATATTAATATGTGAATTTGGTTTGGTCAAAAAATGCCCAGAAGCGATTGTATATGCCCATTTTCAGCCCTGTTATTTGGCTCTAGAATGAAAAAGGCCATTTCCCCCTTTTTGGTGGGCTCATTAATATGTTGATGAGCTCCGCTCTGATTCGCTTATTTATGATAAAGCACTATGATAGCTCACACAGAACCAACGACCTACAGTTGTGTTGCATAATGCCTTTTGTCAATGATGGACATTTATGATGGTGGTCCTATAATATTATAATGGGGCTGAAAAATTCCTGTTTGTGGTGATGCTGGTGTAAACAAATCTACCGCGCTTAAAGTATACCACGTACAATTACGCACAGTGCATAACACTCCAAAATGATAATAAACAACAATGTTACTGGCTTATGTATTTACTAAACGGTACTTTTAATCATTATTTTAGGGTATACTCTTTATACTTTGCCATATGTAACGGTAATATTCTGACTTCAATCGATGTTATCAAAGTCAAAGTCAAGGAATGAAGGAGAGTATGGAGAGGGGTCTGTAATAAAGGTGAAGATGAGGGGGTTATGGGCTGGTCAAACCAGTTAAAGAAGTTGTTGAGTTCATTTGCAGAGCTACTAGAAATGCTGCCGTCACTTCAGTGCCATCTTGGATTGATGAACTCCATTATTTAAAAGCATTGATTAAAACTAAAACTTGCAACTGTAACAATAACAGTAATTATCTCGCATCTCAGTCAACAAATGATTTTACGATGCTTTTAGGATGATTTTAGCTTTTTAATTCAATTTTTATGAATAACTCAAAACAGTAAGATGAGTAATAGGTAAACGTGTTGTTGCTAATGAATTTGGACTTTTTTTTACTTCAGTATCAATTCATGTATATATGTGTTCAGCTAACCAAAGTTGGCTACAGGTAGTACAGAAGGCTCTTATCAATGTCAGTATCACATTCATTATTTCATTATTTTCATTATTCATTATTCCTCTCCTCTGTTGTCAATTGGCTTTTTTTCTCTTTTTTCTCTTTCTTTTCTATTCTGTCTCTTTTGTCCTATGTATTTCATTTTATATGTATGTCAATGTATTCTATCTCACCCATGTAAAGCGCCCTGGGACAACTCTGTTGTGAAGGGCGCTATATAAAAATAAACTGAATTGAATTATTCACATCTTCATTATTTTATTTAGTACTCGCCTGGTAACCTGTGGTACATTTCCCAAAAGCACAGTTGCTAACAACATTAGCAATCAATGACTATCAATATGTGGTTTCTGTATGCGTGCCCCTCAAGAGAGAAAATATGTTGCAGGTTGTGCAGGGCCATTGGACTTGAAGGTGGGCTAGTGTATGATAAGTTTGGGGCCATAGCTAGGACTGGTATGTAAGATTTTTGAATCAGCCTCTTTTACCACCTTCTTTTACTTATGCAGGATTCATATTTGAAATTGAAAACAACTGTGGTTGAGATTCATGGTATATCAGTGTACTGAACTCTCCTTATTCAATTATGGCAAAGTAAAGTCAAATTTTCATTCTATGGCACCTTTAAGAGGACAGGAGTAAGACCATGGATGGATGGCTACTAAATAGTATGATTTATCCAGGCTGGTTAAAACAAATTTTCAATTTACATTTGAGTTGAGTATGTTATACTGCTCATGGGTGATTCCTAAGTGCTATTAAATTATAATAGATTTATCACTCAAAGAAATTGCAATATTATTTATCCAATTGAGTAACTTTTGCTATTCCACCAATGTGCTGATTCTAGCCCCTAGCCAGATTATCAGACAGCCATTCAACATTAGATAAGTTACCGATTAAACGATTATATTGGTCTTGTATGGTCATTTTTACATTAGTTTTCATCATATAGTTTTATTGTCTATTAATTTCCCTGGTGAATTACTGATTCTCATTTTAAATGTTTACCAAGTAAATCATATAGGAGTACAGGATTGATCTTTATAGTTAAGTCAAAGAAAGTTTAAAATTAAGTCAAAGGAAGTTTAAAATTAAAATAGAAATGCTCCATATCATTAAATTTGTTTGAACAATTGACGGTGATATGTAACATAAATATACATAAAACTTGTTAGCTGCTCAACAAATTAGCTCTGCAACAAGAAAGCCCACTATAACAATAGCTGCTGAAAAATAAAACAAGGCTGGTAAAATCTGTGATACATAAGTTAAACATCAGGTATCCAAATTATATGTGTCAAAGACTTATTACTGAAAACAGCAATAGAAATCACAAAGATTGCAATCTAATTTTTTTGTTCACATTTTTATTTAAATGAAACTAATCAAAAATGTGGTTAATGATTAATTATCAGATTGAATGTGTAATCTCCTTTAGTAATGTTATAACAAATACTTAACATTAAATAATAAACGAACCCATACACATACATACTATTTACTTCTGGTTTCATATATTACATAAACAATGTTTAAAAAAAAATGTTTTTTTGTAAAAATTCAGCATAATAAATAGGTAAATTACAACACAGCCCAACAAAATTTATCTTCTTGGTGTCTTGGTTTTTAGGCCTGTTCCTGGGGCTATTTTGGACACTGTTTCAGAAAATTGCATTGGATAGACCACATAAATTGGTTGAATTTATAAAATTTAAGTCCGCTCTTTAAGAGATCACTTGTGCATAATTGGGATATCATAACAAGCTTTCTTATCTGAAAGGGAAATCAAAATTCTAACAAGTTTCTCAACTTTTCAATTTCTTTTGCGTTTTTGCGTACAAGTTAGCAACAATAGTGAGAGTGTTTGCATATTTCCAATTTTAGTTTTACATCCACAACACTGGATTGTAAAAGGTAAGTAACTGTATAATAGTTATGATTGTATAGGAGGTGTGCATATATTTCCATTGGGCAAGAAAAGATTGGCCTCTGAGGGAAGAACAAAAAAATAATTGATAACCTTTGATAACACAAGATAGAATTATACTGCGACCACTAAATATAAAGCTAAGACGATGAAGCAATTTGTAAAGGCTTTGAATAAAGAAATTGCATTGAGTACATAGCGCAGTTACCTGTACTCACTTTGGAAAAACTGAAGGCAGGAATGGTCCACAGATGAGACAACTTATAAATTACCTACATTTCATGGCATCAATGAATGAAATCTGCAATCGGTGATTGGCTAAAAAAAACCCTGATCAGAGCATCCCTACATGAGTGTTAAAGTCCATTATCTGCACAGTCACTTAAATCACTTTCCAGAGAACCTTGGTGACTTAAATGAAGAGCAAGGTGAAAGATTTCTCCAAGACATAAAAACAATGGAAGCCAGATGGAATGCACACATGATGGCAGACTGTTGTTGGAATCTTATGTGGGATTGTCCTGGCATATCCCACTGTTGGAAGTCTTACAAAAGGCACTCCTTGTGAGTCAAATGACTGGAAAGTTTGCATCATAAATCTGTGCTTTAGGTACGAAATAAGTAAATTATTATGTAGTACACTTTACTTATAACTTTTAATATATTTAATTCATGCTTAAAATATAATCATTTAAACACTACATTAAAATGTCCAGATTTTTTAAGGGCAATGAAGAGTGGTATATGGCATGGCATGTTCTGTATCTCAAAACTAGAGCTGAGAGGGGAAAACTGAGGCCATTCTTGAAATCAGCAGGTGAAATATACCCAGAAACATGGGTATATTTGACATGTGGATGCCATCTCGAAGGCGTGCTTCCTACAGCTACGCAACATCACCAAATTGCGACGATTCCTCAATGTTCAAGACACTGAGAAATTGATACATGCGTTTGTATATAGTAGGCTAGACTAC
>JAODKL010000017.1:19025778-19039779 GCA_026780765.1 Petrocephalus schoutedeni
ATCAATGTATTCTAACACACCCATGTAAAGCGCCCTGGGACAACTCTGTTGTGAAGGGCACTATATAAAAATAAACTAAATTGAATTGAATTGAAACAGGTCTAACATCCGAGGCACCAAAATGGCCAGGGTAATTATTAATCTATGAAGACTGCATTGGGTTCGCAAACCTTGCGATATTTTGTGCTTGAATTTTAATCATGGTTCACAAACTCCCAGGAGTTCAAATGTTCATTACAGCCCTACTAAAAACAAGCTGTTAGAGAAGTCAGTGTACTTGCATTGCCCACAGTGTGTGAGTGTGTGCAGTGTGATGTGATGAAATGGTATCTCATTCCGGGTGGGCATCTGCTTCCTGGGTCCATCCTGCACCCTTTATTGGTTAAGTGATTATCGAAGATGAATGGGTTCTATTTTATAAGCCTAGTTTGGCTTGAAAAAAAAGTGGTCCAGCCAAGGTGCAAACAAATATTAACAGTTGTTTTAGTGACTAGTCTGCACTGTCCATCCATTCATTTGGATGGATGCTGCTTTTCTGAGGCCAGGTTGCAGGGGTAGCAGCCTAAGCAAGGATGCCCAGACCTCCCTCATACCAGCCACCTCCTCCTGCTCCACCTCCGATTGCAATGTAGATCGGGCTGCAGTCGAATGCAGAGGCCTCGATGGACCGATCTTTGGTTTGTACGGTCCATTTTTGTCCATCTCATAAGCAAGATGTCCCATCCACAAACAAAAAGTTTCATATTGACATAAGGTCTTTATATGAGAATATTTTTGTAATAACTTACTTTCGGAACTCTAAAATGTCACATTGGTTTGTGTAATTTCATAGCAACACACTCTGATGATAACAGGGTAACTGGAGATTTATTTGCCATAAACCTACACCCACTGCACTGTCTTGAAACTAAATACTCGCCTACCAATCCCCCGGGCAGTCGGAGTAAAGCCTGATAACTGAGCCAGCTATAGTATGTTAAAGTGCTAGGGTGTTTGAGAACATCTTAGCAATATTCCCATTTGAGAATATGTGCAGCATGAGAGAGACCATGCTATTTTGGGCCACTTTCATCTATGCACTCACGTATAAACCCAAAACTACATGTGACCCAAAGTCCTGGACAAGCTCATCGCTTCACCCCCACAGAGTGACATGAGTTCTGTTCTTGGTATTTGACGGAGATGTAACCTGAGCCCAGACAGTGACTTCTTGGCAGACAGGCACGGTGCACCTGCCATCTCCAGCGCCTGTCCTGCACAGTGAGGGTCAGTAGTGCTTCTCAGATCCAGGCAGAAAGACAGAGATGCTAATGCTATGGAGGTGATCAAATGTACCAGATTTACAGTTGAGTCCATCCTCAGTTCCCGTCTTCCTTATTAAGAAAACTCTGCCCACATCACCTTCAAAATACAGCTTTGGCACAGCCATCAGACTAACTCCTTCACTGTTTTATAATCGAATTGTTACTAAAGAGTGGACAAAATTGGTGCCAAGTTTGGTGCCTGAATTTCTCCATTATTTTATTTGGATATTTATTATATCCACATATATATTTATATGGATATTTATTCCAAAGCAACAAGAAGAAAAAGAAAAATGATTGATGATTAATTACAGCTGCAGATTGAAAAGTTTGAGGAAAATAACATTTGTCATACATCCCAGTGTCTTACCTGACAGTCTTTATTTACATGAAAAGCATCATGCTACTCAAAGTTGCTCAAAGGTTAATATCTAAGCCCACAACCTGGAAATATGGGGAATATAGCTATGTCAACAATTAAAACCAGTCATCCAGGCTTCTTCTTACATCCAGTATTCGGTAGCATAAAAAAGTTTGGGCACCCCTGGTCAAAATAGCTAAGCAAGTAAAAAATTACCTGATTTCCAAAAGGAATAAAATTAAAGATGACAAATTTCCGTAATATTGTAAGAAAGATTACTCTTTTTGTTTCCGTCTTTTGCAGTTTCTAAATTATGAAAAAGGAAAAGTGCCCAAAGCACTTTTGGGTACCCTGTATGATCAGTAATTAGTAACGCTCCCTTTGGCAAGTATCACAGCTTATAAAAGCTTTTTGTAGCCAACTGTGAGGGCCATGCCAAAACCTTCAGACTGCACCTCCTGAGGTAATCCATTGTAAATGTTCAGGTGCGTTTAGGATCATTATCCTGTTGCAGAAGCCATCCTCTTCAGCTTTTTTACAGTGGGTGGATGGGCATCCAGCTTGTTTAGATCTTCTTTTACAAACTTCTGATGCTGAAATTCCATGAGATATAGCTGTCTGATTAAAATAGGCCTAATTAGGATGAGTTTGGGCGCAGGTAATTGTCATGTGGTAGATAAAATGTCAGATTTTTTAATAAGTCTTGACCAGGTCAGGGGTCTGATTAGTCTGACACATCATTTGTCTAAGGTAGGACTTTAAGGCAGAAGTAGGTTTTATAAATTATGCAAATTAGCCAGAAATATACGAGGCGGAGCTTAATAGTTCCACTCTGAAGTTTGTAGTGCATGGCTGCCTGCATCTGCAGAACAAAGAGTTTCTACTCTAGGACTAATGGGTAAGGGGATATCGGTATAAATGTATCATAAACCTTTGCATTTGCCGGTTTACAGAAGCTTGACAGATCAGGAGAAATAGGCAGAAATGCAAAAAATTTCACTGTAGCGCCCCCCAACTGGCAAACTGGGGTGCCCTTCGCAGGGTGTGCTAAGGGTCTCTAGACAAATGCACCATCTGGGTTTGGGTCGGATTGGTGATTAAGGCTGTCAAATGGCTGCTTAATTTTGATTGGCTGATTAAGGCCACCATTGTATGACTTATGACTACCATAGTTGACCTCACACTTGGCTATAGTAGACATGTGGGGATTGGCCAAGCAGTTCAGGAGATAAGGAGGTATTTTTAGTGCCCCCTATTGAAGAAATGTGGCCCACCTTGGACGGTGTCCCCAGAATGGTTTAGGGAGGTAGGATTTCAAATTTGGTTGAGGTAGGCCAAGGCATGGTCAAGTTATACCAGTCTAATTAAAACAGGTCAAATTTAGATGGAGTTTGGGCGTGGCTTGTGCTTTGGACCCCTAACAATGCACTTCGTGCTTTGGACCCCTAACAATGCACTTCGTGCTTTGGACCCCTAATAATAATAATAATAATAATAATAATAACAACAACAATAATAATAATAAATATATCCAGTAATAATAATATGTTCCAGAGTTGACAAGCTTATACGTTGACAGAAACATTATCTGTTGGAAGAAAATTTTTGTTTCAAAACGAAAACAGTGCAGACGTAGCCTGAGGGTGATCTAGCCTGACTTTAAGTAATTCACATCCCTGTCCAGTTGGTGGCAAGTCCTCATATTTATCAGCAATAAACCTGCTGACTGGTTGACCACACTGTGCAAACACATACACACACAGATATGTGTGCAAGGGGCATCTTGGAAAGATGTGCCTTACTGAAAGTAAACCATAGCTTTGTATCTACTGTAGTAAACAAAAGGAAAGGCACGCATAAGCTTATTGCTTAGGCCAAAATGTCACACTAACCTCCCTTTTTTGTCAGTCCAGCAATTATACGGTATTATGTACTCTGTGTTTGAAGAAGTGTTATTATAAATTGGGAAAGGTTTTGCACAGTTAAATAGGTGTTTTGATGCGCCAATAGCAAAAATGATTGCAGTATAAAATGGGACATACAGTTAAATTTGATGGGTGTTTTAATGCCCCATTCAGGCACACTCTCAATAATCAAGTCTAGATTAAAAACACACTTGTTTTGTTTAGTGTATAGGGAATATAATTCTAGCTCCAGCTAGTCGCTCATTCCCAGTTAGGCCTACAGTGCAGAGCTGGGTGGGGGATCGGTGCCATTGGCTTTGGATGAACTGATACGTCAGTGCTGTCACTCTAGCTCCATACTGGAGTGCTGATGTTCAGGGACTCTCCATCCCTGTGTTCCTACATGCCTCTCACTCTTATTCATGCTGCCAGAGCCATATCTGCTGGAGCCTAGATACTGCACTCAACCAATTGCTTGCACTGCCTCTAGTCTCCCCTACTCTGGCTAATGCACTATTTCTTATTTTCCTCCACCCCCTCTGGGGTGTGCTGGCTGGAAACCCAAGAATTTGATGATTTTCTGCCTACTCTGCTGTCTGCAATATCTCTACTTCCTGTGACACCCTTCCTGCCTGCCCTTTGCTACTGTGATGCCCCTCCTTCCTTCCCTGCTGCTGTACCACTGCTGATCTTGCCATCAGAAGCAGAATCAAGCACCTATGTGGCAGCACCTGCCTGCCCCTGCACAGAGACTGAAATCTTAACACTTGTACTATATAAATTTAGATTTTTCATTTCATTCAGTCAAATTCACTCCTCTGTCAAATCCTGGTGGATGGGCTTCCTTGCCACTGTCGCCTCTGGCTTGCTCACTGGGGGCTTTGGGCAGAGATAATGTGCTAAGGTGTGATAAAGTGCTTTGAGACAATGTAATGTTGTGAAAATAAAATTGCATTGCATTGCAATAAAACAATTAAACAGGAAAAAATGCAAGCATGTTTTGTTGATGTATTCAGAAAATAAATATGACCTGTGAACTAAATATGATTGTATTGCAGCTTTTCTACAAACTTTAGGCATTCATTTTTATATACGAAAGAAGTCAGTAACACATTCTCAGCATAGATGACTAAGGGTCATGGGGTATGCTTATGTATAAGGTATACTTACTTCTCAAGGGAATTATACAGCCAGGAGGAATATCCTTCAGCAAAATTAATTTCTGTATTGGGAACCAGTCAAATTTTTAACTAAAATTACCAAGACTAAAATTAAATTTTAAATTCTTGCTCTGAACAGCCCTTTCATTGTGTCTTGCTACCTAAACTGTACTTGTCCCTTCCTCACTAAATTTCTAGAATGACTGAATGGAGTTAATGTGTTTTTACCTAAGTTCTGTGAGTCCTTGCAAATTATAGTAGGTCTGAAAGTATACCTATACATATATAGCACATTCCACCTGACAATTTGCAGAATTGCAGGGTGGGGCACAGGTGAGGTGGGGGGAGAATAAACAGTGTGTGTGTGTGGTGGGGGTCGAGCTGGAGGCAGATCTATTACCAAACTGCAACATTCGATAACCAGAAATAATGTGAAGACATTATATGATGCATTAGAAAAAAATTGGGTAAAATAGACAAACGCCATGTATTAAATACATGTCTGTTTTGACTAGTAATGTAACAAAAGTTTACAGTGGGAAAGCTGCTCAGTAAATGCTTACATACTTGGGGAACCACAGGGAAACTGCTAGCTGCTAGTAGTGCTAAAGAAACTGTGTGTGTGGGTGGCAAGGGGGGGGCAGTTCAAATATATACCACTGGTTGTAATACCATTGGTATATAGAGGAGTCAGCTTACAGTAAAGCGAAGAGATACAGCTTACGGGTGCTTCACGAGATTTGGACATCCGAGCACTTAGCTGTCAGGGCAATAAAAATATAAGAACATAAGAAGTATAGAAACGAGAGGGGGTTATTCGGCCCATCAAGCTCGTTTGGGGAGAACGCAACTAATAACACAGAGTTGTTAAAATCTTATCTAGCTTTGATTTAAAGGATCCCGAGGTTTTAGTTTGCACTACACTAACAGGAAGATTATTCTATACTCTAACAACACGCTGTGTAAAGAAGTACTCACAAATCCAGTTTAAAATGTTCTCCCGCTAATTTCCACCTATGGCCACAAGTTCTTTTAATTTTAAGCTAATGCTGAAGTAACTATTTGGTTGAGCAGCATCCAGACCTGTCAGAATCTTATAGACTTGGATCACATTAGGGCTTATTTTCGGGGGGATGTCTTAATTTCCCATGTACAACAAACTACAGTACATTTACTGGTGATGTGAACATCTGCACGAGGGACAATGAGTTAGAGACAGTTAAGATTAGTGTTGCTTTTAATGATGGGAAAATGATATTTGTGTACGTGCCACAGTAGTGTGAATATCAATGAATAATAAATACATACAATAAAAGTGCTGCAGTATTCCCCAGGCCATGTCTGCGGTCCTGTAAAATCCTTGAAAATGAAGAGGTCTTGCACTCAGCCGGCAGAGAACTGTTGGTAGTTTGTAAACTTCAAAAGTGTACGCAAAACTTGGTAGTTGACAATGTCCCCATAAGAAAGTCGAGGTAGCGCGTCGGGATCCTTTGTCCATTTGTTCGCTGTCACCTCGTAAGGGTTGATGTGGTTGATCGCCGGTAATTTCTGCAATATACATTTGCTTAGCAGCGCACTACAGTCTCTCACTGTTCTCCATCTTCGCGTTTCTTCCAGTATGAAGGGCATGTTTCCCAAAAGTATAGTTGCTAACTACGATAGCATCTTATATGGTTAGGACCATGTAACTGGGTCGAACTATGTTAGTTGCTAATGGGAGCTTCTGGGAAACGCACCCCAGTTAATTGCGTTCCTCTGAATATGGTGCCGATGCCCCGTGATTCAATGTGATAGTGACATAACTCCACGGCCAGATCAATGGGTTCGTAACTAGGGCTTATTTTTAGAGTAGGGCTTACATTACGTGCATCCAAAAAAAATCACGCTAGGGCTTATTTTCGGGGTAGGTCGTATTTTCTGGAAAACATAGCATTACAACACAGTATTTTAGCTTTAGACTTTTGGCATGTTATTCACAGAATTTTTGCAAAATTTTGTAAAACAAAAACACCTGACTAGTCACAATTCTTGAGGATCTGCTATATGTGTGAGGTCCTTTGGTCGTCAGACATATAGAAAAACCTGTACACACATACACACACATTTATTTTCCTATCTTAGTGAGGACTGTCTATTCATTTTTCAGCAAAACCCCTAATCCCAATCACAACACCCTTAACCCCTACCCGGGCCTAGCCTTAACCATAAGTAGCCAAACAAAATATAGGACTTTTTTTTACTATTTTGATTGCATTAACAGATTTTTATGAAATTCAATACAGTTCAGTTTATTTTTATATAGCGCCCTTCACAACAGAGTTGTCCCAGGGTGCTTTACATGGGTGTGTTAGAATACATTGATAAATGAAGTGTGAAGTAGTGAGGTCAGGCCACGGCCATAATTTTTTAGAAATCTGCTATATTTGTGAGGTTCTTTGATCCTGACAAGTATACCAAAACCTGCCCTCACACGAACACATACACACACAGGGTGGGGACAAAGCCATTTATCCACACCAACCAGATACCACACTGCTATGGATAAAATTTGCCAAACAGGAAGCTAATGACCAACAGTCAACATAATCTTTATTATAGAACATTCTGAAAATCACCTTGCGCCCTACAGTTTTAAAATTGCTCAACTGTAAAAAGATCTACGGATTATCTGTTTACAAGATCCATGGAAGATATGTGTTTACAAAATGGTGGCTACACAAAATGGTCGTACACAGCCATTTTCTCTCTCAGTTGCCCTGTGCTAGCATTTCCAATTTTCCTGCAATCTGTGGTTACCAGAACTCCCCAACAAGGATCAAATAGGATAAATGGTATAAATATTGACACATAGATTTACCCAGTTCACAAGTATAAGCCTCTAATGATTGCATCCTTCTTTTTGCTGTTGCTGAGTGCCCTTGCTACAATTTTGGAGCAACTTGACTCAAAATTTGAACAGGTCCAGAGCTTCACACATACATTAAGCCTCAAAGTTTGGAAAAGATTAGCCAAACTGTTTTTGATTTTCATGGTGACATTTTCAAGTGTCTGAGTTAGCCTTCTCTTTGCGATCACTATGTGTGGCACTGCTTTGGTGTGATTTGTCTCAAAATTTGATCAGGTGCAGATCATACCTGTCTCAAAACGTAAGCACTTCCAGCCTGGTACCCACAAAATTCTGCGGCAAAATTTGAAAAATGATCCATCAAAAATGTTATTCACAGACAGGCAGGTACACAGCCTATCCCTTCATGGGCACACAGCCCCTCCCCCCACTAGCATCTGAACATGTGAACACTAACTGACGTGCAGTGTTGCAAGGGTTACTTTTAAAATGTATTCCACTACAGAATACAAAATACATGCCCTAAAATGTAATTTGTAACGTATTCTGTTAAATTACTCAATGTGAGTAACGTATTCTAATTATTTTGGATTACTTCAACATTGTCTTACATTTTACAACGATATGAATGTGGCAACTGTTTTTTTTTTTTTCCAGATTCAATGCTTTATTCAACAGATAAACGTCTGCCATACAATAAAATACAACATAATCCAAAACTGAGCAATTACATGCCAGGGCACAAGTAAATCTGATTAAATATGATTAAATACCCAAAGGCAGTAAAGGGCTTCTCCACTTAACTCCCCGTTCTAAAATTACATAAAACCAACAATGATCAATAAGTTAAAACCATTAACACCGTTTAAAAAGTCCCCTTAAATGTAAGCATTCAAAACCTCCTGTGTGCCCTGGCCTAGCGCGCCACCTCAGCCCTCTAGGGTGGAGTGGTGTCCCCCCGACGTCCCGGGCCTAGAGCTGATAAGAACTTCTGTGAGCTCCACTTAGCGCGTCCCGTCACGTCAGCCCTCTAGGTTGGAGTGCCGTCCTTTAGCCGTCCCGGGGCTATCGCCCGAAGAGGCCCTTCCACCTCTCCTTGGCCTCGTGATAGCCCCGTTGGATGACATCAACCTTTCTCCTGAAATTCAAATCCGCCCGGATTTTCTGATATACCCCCTGTGCCTCCAGATGAGCCCCCCTGCGGACGAGCGCGGTCCTAGCGTTCCACAGCTCCCACTTGGTAATGCTGACCAGCAGCCACATCCAGGGGCCGAAGGAGTTATGGAGGTTAGGGGCCCACCCCTTCAACACCTTGTCGTAGGTCAAATCGGGCTGCGGGTCTACCTGCCCGCTACCGCCCCCCAAACTCAAGCCGCTCAGGCCCGCTACCAACCCCCAAACTCTCTGTGCATGCCCACAGTCCCAAAACACATGCCTGACAGTTTCAACTTCCCCGCAATCGGGCCTGGGGCAGCGGTGGTGTCCGGTCAGATCGTGCCTGTACAAGACATCCCGGACTGGCAGCTTACCGTGCAGGCACAGCCAGTTCAGGTCCTGCATCCGATGATCCAAACCCTTAGGCTGGATTCTAGCCCATGTCCCCTCCTTCAGGCCCAACATGGCCCGCGGACCCCTGAGTCCAAGCAGAGTTCTGTATAGGACTCTGTGCTTGGTCAGGGCCTCCGTATTGACACCTGCCGGGAGAGACTTACTCCACTTAACAGCGTGGCTGTAGTGGGCCGGCAGGGTCTCAGCCTTGGGGCCGAGGTTGGACCATGACGTCACCAGTCGCCTCATGGGTAGAGCCAGCCACAGATGCACAAAGTGCTGGTAGGGGTGCTCGAGGGGAGCTGCCAGGCGCGCGCAGAGCTGCGAGAACAGGCAGTCCAATTTGAGAGGAAAGTCAGGGACATCCCTCCCCCCCCCTCGTCTATTCCGAGATACATCACTTCCCTCCTCACATACTCATACCTGCCCCCCCAGACGAGGTTGAAAACATCCCTCGTCAGGCCTCGCAGCATGAAGCGGGGCAAAGGGTACACCTGTGCTAGGTAGAGCAGTGTGGGAAGAATGTCTACTTTTAAGGCCAAGACCTTGCCTTGGAAGGACAGGGACCTGATCTTCCACAGTCCGATCTTGCGCCTGGCGATCGACAACCGCTCTTCCCAGTTCAAACGGGCGGCACCATCTGAGAGGAAGTTGACCCCCAGCACTTTGAGGGGTCCGTCGCAGAGGGTGAGGCCACACGCAACGTCCCCTCTCGCCTTCCAGCTGCCGAAATACTTGGCCACCGACTTACTCAGGTTGAGCGCCGCGCCGAAGAGGGTGGTGTCGTCTACATACTGCGTCAGTTTAACAGTTTTTCCCCGACTTCCTGGGATAAGGAGGCCGTCGACCGCGGGGTGGGCTCGAATGGCGCACGCCAGCGGCTCTATATAGAGCGCGTAGAGGAGAGGGGAGAGGGGGCATCCCTGCCTCACTCCACTCAACTGGGGCACCAAGTCACTAAGGAAGCCATTGATAACAACATGGCTCCCAACCCCGTTATACAAAGTGTGAATCCACCCCAGGAAATTAGGCCCGAAGCCAAACTTACCCAATACTTTGAACAGGTCAAAGGCAACTTAAAGAAATAACAATTCTGTTATTTCCTTCTACCATAGCAACTGGTTAATTATAATAAAGTATCACGCCAGATGCGTATGAGTTCATGAAACCCTGGTGATGGTTTCATTACACTTACAGATTCTAAATAATTGCGTATCAGAAATGTACATGACAAGTCTACCACCATCTATTTAACATTTCCTGTTCATCATTCAGTAGAAGCACTGCCATAAAGCATTATCCTAAAACCGTTTTGCTAGCGAAATTGTATCATTAGGCTACACATATTTACCGGATAAGAGCATGCATACTTACGGCGAAAACAATGTGCAGAAACATTAAATCTGTAAACAGTTTTCGGAGCAGCACTACACATGAATTCCAGCACATAGCCTATATTGTCGGCTACACATATTTACCGGATAAGAGCATGCATGCTTACGGCGAAAACAATGTGCAGAAACATTAAATCTGTAAAAGTTTTCGGAGCAGCACTACACATGAATTCCAGCACATAGCCTATATTGTTTACAGTCTCGAAACTGCATACTGCACGAAGCTAATGCGGTGGATCTTGCAGCCTTTGAGCTAATGTTCGCAGGATAGCACGGTGAACAGCCATAGTAAGCGTATAGCAGATTGTCGATTGGCAGTTTGACTATAACTATAAAGGCTAGGACAGGCAGGCTAACTAATAAGCTGCGGATGACTTTAGCTAAAAAAATAAAAAATAAAAAAAATGAACAAAATGCTTCTTTAGGTTGGAAGTGGAGTTTTTGGAAGCATAAAGTAAGTTGCTGACTGGTAAATAGAGGTAGCCCTGCACGATGTCACGCTATCCTTTTTATTCCTTAACTTGACTGAATTCCTTAACATGACTGAATTTCCCAGACAAGCGCACCTCTGTCCCGGGGTGCGCTTCCCAAAAACAAAGCTGCTAACTACGTTAGCAACTTACAGAGCTTGACTAGAGTCGCCACACGTCCCTTAAAATACGGAATTGTCCCGTTTTTGACAATAAAATTTTGCGTCCCGTTTTTATTCAATACGGGACGCGGTTTGCCCCTTATTTCAGAATTGAAGGCAGCATCATCCCGTCCAGTTTGTATGAAAACGCGGTCGGTTGGACTGATTAGATTAATTTGTCTTATTTATATATTATTAATAGGTTATGGCTGACTTAATAATGCATATCCTGAAGATTAATTTTATTTAAGTGTTATGCACCTTAAGTTTTGATATAAAGCGACTGGTTCTGTATGTCAATGCTAATTTCATCACCAATTGGAGTTTATAACTGAAAAGATTTTTATTCAGTTTATTTTTTTATGTCCATTGATAATAAAGTACTTCAAATATTAAGTATGAATCGTAACACGTTCTTGAGACCATGGTTTAGGTTTTGATTTACCACCACTGGTGCGTCACTTGGCACATAGTGTTGTGGCAACTCCCCACTACGGTAGGCGTCCCTTATTTTTCTGCATGAAATGTGGCAACCCGTAGTTGGACCCATGCAACTGAATGAATCCAACTATGTAAGTTGCTAACAGAAGCCTTTGGGAAATGCACCCCCGCTGTGTCGCGCCAGCTGCATTACCGTGAGTGCGCAGCCGGCTAACGTAACCGCACCTCTGCTTCTCACTGCATGTTATATTTAATGGACTTCTGGGAAATGGGGCAAATTACTATAATTTAATTGGAGAGTGAATAAACATGTGAAATAGATACATGTATTCCATTGATTTCAGCAATGTAACTGTATTCTAATTACCATCTATTTAAATTGTAACTGTATCAGAATAGTTACTCATATTTTGTATTCTAAATACGTACATGTGTTCCGTTACTCCCCAACACTGCTGACGTGGTAGCGACCAAGTTGAGTAACACAACAAACTTGGTGAAGCATCCAGGTCTGAGGAATTTTGATAGGTCAGTTAAGCTTCCATTTCAACAACAATGAAGTACTAACACGTATCATAAATGTTAACCTAGGTGGAGCACGTATTAACATTAGCTGTTTAACTATTACCAGATTAGCTGGTAACTTATTAGATGTTAATGTGGCTATCATTAAGGTAGTGACTATGGCTAACAATAAAACAACAGACAATCGAAAAATATTGTTGTCATTGTTGCAGGTTGATATTTGTTGTTTTTTGGCACTACCTCAGACAATCTAAAATATTGATGTCATTTTTTTGTTTTATTTTCACTACCTAAGAGAATCTTTAAATACTTGACACATATACCTTTATGCTACAGTTATGTTGCTGTATTTTTTGCAGACAACTTCAGACAACTTAAAAATTGTGTTGGGGGGGTCACGTGATCCTTAGGAAGATGGCTGCCTTATCCCGACCTCCGCTCCTACCGACTTTAAAATTTCGTTTTTCCTCCTTATATAATAATCTGAACACCAACCAATTCATCCCCGAATTCAAACAACATGTCGGAGAACCTGGGCAGCTGCGACTATCCACTGTTTCCGTCTTCCCGCCCTCAGAGAAGCACGAAAAAGAAAACCATGCCTGACTGCGAAAAATCGGCATCCCAATCAACATCCCAGGGCGACAATGTCACGGTTTTAAATGAAGTTCGTGTGATTAGTTCGCGATTGGGACTGTTAAGCTGCGTTCACACCGCGAGCGTCAGAGATGCCAGCCGTCGCTCTCGCCGCCCTGCACGCGACGCTAGCAAACGTCGGAGACGCTCTCTGACGCCATGGAGTGGGCGGGGACAAGGCAGCTCAAAATGGCTCTGAGAGCTTTTAATCAGCCGCAAAGCAAACAAACGTGTAGCCTGTATCTTTGTGCCGACTGCCGGATAGGATATTTATCAAAGCACATGAAAATATGTATGGGTACCTGGCTGAGTTTTATAAGGCATTTTGGCCTGAACTTCAGCCAATCCTCATCCCTGTATTCCAGGTCTTGCTTAATTCCGGTTCAGTACCTGATACATGGAACAGTGCCTCAGTCTACCTCCAAGACTGCTCCTCATATTGACCTATTATTTTAATCAACACCGATTGCAAAATCATGGCCAAGGTTCTTGCTTGTCGATTAGAGGTAGTCCTTCCTAAAATAATCAAGCTTGACCAGATGGGTTTTGTGAAAATGTGTTATGGTACAGATAACATTTGCCACTTAATAAATATCGTCGACTTTTCTAGGAGAACGACTCACCCTACCTTCTCTCTTGAGGCGGAGAAAGGCACTTTATTAAATCCACAATGGTCACAGGGGGTTTACGACTGGAGATGACAGAAGTTGAAAGTATTTTGATCAGGCACCCCAATCTAAAAGGGCTGATCTCAAAATTCTGTAGTGTGCTCTTCACTAACTCATTGGCACCATCAATTTTATTTGATGGGCATCTGGGAATGTGACCTGAAGCAGACAGTTACTGATGAGGACTGGCTTTCCATGTGGAAGAATGTCTTTCCTAAATGTTCCTCTATCAGTGTACATGAACTTAAGTTCTGGTGACAAATTTGAAATTAACTCTGGGGCGTCTACATAGAATTTTTCCAGACAGATCTGATACATGTTCAAAATGTCAGAGAGAGAGGAGCACCTTTCTGCATATGTTTTGGCTGTGTGAAAAAGTTTAGATCTTTTGGACTGAAATTCATTTAGCTCTCCAGGCTGTTCTTCATACTAGAGGTCGACCGATGTATCGGCCGGCTGATATATTGGGCCGATATTTGGCATTTTTTAATGTATCGGCATCGGCCAATATCCAAGTGCACTACACCGATTTACAGACAGGCACCTCTTGGGGCAGCCCAGTATTATTGTTGCTGTGGAACACG
>JAODKL010000017.1:19047860-19060546 GCA_026780765.1 Petrocephalus schoutedeni
GCAACACTGAGCCGGCCCCATAATTAACTAACTCACTATGACCCCTTACTCCCAGCCCAGTAAATTTATATAGTGCAGGGGTCTCCAACTCCGGTCCTGGTGAGCTACTACCCAGGAGATTTTCTCTCCTACCTGGCTTCTGATGAGCCACACCTGTTCTCAGGAAATCCCAGGAACAGGTGTGACTCATCAGAAGCCAGGTAGAAGAGAAAACCTCCTGGGTAGTAGCCCTCCAGGCTTGGAGTTGGAGACCCCTGATATAGTGTATTTAACTTTAAAAATTTACGTAGCGTTAATGCAATAAACTGCCGAGTACACTAAAATAACAAGTTATTACTTGTGTTAAGATGGAACTTTATTATTTTTATTTAAAAATTTTAATCCGACAATTTAACTACTACTTACCAAAAGAACTTCTGCCTGAACCACGTATGAACTAAAAACAAAGCGGATCGAATCGAATCGACGTTGCTCTTGGGAGGCCAAAAGTCCCTCCTTAAAATGAATAACGGAAATATGTACGGAAGGGACGTAGTACTGATTTTTTTTGCATGAGCAAAATAGTTTGAGAAGTTGTACTTCGCCATTGAGATTTTGATTTAACGTTCTTGATTTAACCCGATTGTGACTACGCATGCGCAGAAAACGTCATTTCTGCTCACTACTGCTTTTCGGCAGCTGCTTGCTTTTCCGACGGCGCCCCGATTTGAACTACGCATGTCCATGAATGACGTCATTCTTCTCGCTACTGCTTTGCGGCGACTTTACGACGCAAACCTGATTTAAATTACGCATGTGCAGTAATTACGCCGTTTTCGCTCGGTACTGCTTTACTGCAGCAGCTTGGTTTTACAATTTGTGTTATTACAGTCAATTTATAAAGTCTGTACTTATGAAAATACACTTTACCACAACCCATGTTACCATAAATTCGGCAGTAAATTCACACAGAACCATGGAGCCCGAGGAGGCCGGTGTCACACTCAGCCCCGCCCTGCATGTCTGTTTCCCAGTGTTTCCCTCAGGCGGGGCTTAATCAGCCTCACCTGATCCTCGTTGTGCTTGCCTTATGTGTCAATCCCCTTGTTAGCCTAGCACACCTGCCTTGTGTTTCCTCCTTGATGTCCTACACTATTTAGTCAGTCTGGGTCCTGTTCCCCTTGTCGGATATTGTTCATGTTCCTGTGGCTTGCGTTACCGGTTTTTCCCCGTATTATATAAATAAACACCCCTGTGACGGGCTTCATACCCACAGCCTGCATTATGGGTCGTTCATCCCGTCACCGCCACAACAGAACATCCAACCAAACCCAGTGACCCAGCGGCTGTAATCCGCTTCCACCCGAACTGCCTGCCATAGAGGAAGTGGAGGAGGTCCGATTATGGCAACAAGGGATCAAGGAGGAGGGAGACAAGTCCGTCCTCCTTGCTCCACGCTGCACCGCACTGCCGGCTCCCTGCGAGCACCGAGACGCTGGCCGCTGCACCGCCGCCATGCTGCCTACCCCTTCCGGGGACCGCACCTGGCCCTGAGAGGAGCCAGGTCTGTGAGGGACGCCACCTGTGCGTTCAGCCCCTGATCCTGTGCTTCAGGCTTCCGGGCCCGGGCTCATCGCTTTGAGTTCCACAGTTCTGGTTCCGGTCCAGGACCCACTCCCATACGCTCAGGAGTGGTGCAGGCTGTGGAACCAGTACGTGGACCTTCTCCGTGATCACCATATCACGGAGAAGCACCCGCTGGCTTCGGGGCTCGATCAGCTGGCGGACTGGCTGGAGGAGACCCACTCGGGAGCCGAAGCGTGGGAGTTTGTGGAGATCCAAGAATATCTCTCGGACATGGAGAGAGAAGTCCGGGAGAACGAGGGACTGACTCCCCTGGTGCTGCTGCCACCCGGGACAGGGGACGCTACTATGCCCCGTGACGGTTCGCGTCCGGAGCCATCGTCTCGCTCTGCGCCGCCGATTGGCTCCGCTCCGCCAGAGATCGCCGTCACGCCCCTGGCTGGTCCTGCCGACGGCGCCGCTACGCCCCCGTCCCGGTGAGGGTCCCGTTGCACTTCGGTCCGGTCCAGGTGAGACTGCCGCTGTGCTCCAGTTCGCTCCAGGTGCGGGTGCCATCGCGTTCCTGACCGGCCCAGGTGAGAGGGAGAACGCGCCCAGCGCGCCCCCAGAAGCGTCCCCCGATGCACCCGCTGGTTCCTGGCAGTCTCCCGGTGCTCTCCCAGAGGCATCTTCCGTTGTGCCCGGTGGTCCCTGACGCCACTCTCCAGTCCAGTGCAGATGATGGTGCCACCGCACCCGGTACGCCCCTGGAGGCGTCGCCTGTGGCGCCCAGTGCGCTTCCAGAGGCCCCGTCCATGCCCAGTGCACTTCAGGCCGGTCCGGGAGAAGACGCCGCCGCGTCCCCATCCAGTCTGGGAGGAGAGGCCGCTGCACCCCCGTCCAGTCCGGGAAAAGACGCCTCCGCACCCCCGACCAGTCCAGGAGAAGACACCACCGCGCCCCGACTAGTCGGGGAGAAGACGCCACCGCGCCCCCGACGGATCCGGGAGATGATGCCTCCATGCCCCCAACGGATCCGGGAGATGACGCCGCGGCACCTCCAACTCTGGTGTTTCGGCGCCTCGTGTTCCTGATCCTGCTCCAGTGCTTCCTGCCCCCATGTTGCCGGTTCCTGTTCCGGCGCCTCCAGCTCCTGTTCCTGTTCCTCCTGTTCCCGTTCCGGCGCCTCCTGTTCCCGTTCCTCGTGTTCCTGCTCAGAAGCTGCCTGCTGAGGCGCCTGCTCCTGAGTCTCTCCGTGTGGTGTCTGTGGACACCACTCCGAGGCCAGTCCCAGCTGCCCCCGAGGTTCCTGCTTTGAACCCTGTTATGGTGATGCCCGCCGGACCCCGACGCGCCCGGTGCGCTTCCAGAGGCGTCGCCTGACGCGCCCAGTATGCTCCCCGATGTCCCATCTGCGCCCAGTGCGCTCCCCGACGTGCCGTCTACGCCCAGCGTGCTCTCCGACGTCCAGTCCACGCCCAGCACGCTCTCCGACATCCAGTTCGCGCCCAGCATGCTCCCAGACGTCCAGTCCGCGCACCAGGCCAGTACCAAGGAGGGCGCCTGAGCGCTCCAAACCAGCCCAGGTGAGGGCGCCACTGCATCTGGTGCGTACCCGAGGAGGTCGCTTAGTTCCTACCTCGGGTTCTCCTTGGAGTCCGGCTCCTCCTCCTCTCTGGGGCCCGCCACGTCACCTGGCTCCTTTCCGGGACCCGCCACGTCGCCCGGACCCGTGCCTCGGCCTGCTATGCCTCACTTACAGCCTCACCAGTCCTGGCCCAGTGTGCCTTCTCACCTGAGACCGGGCCCTCTGCTGGCCCCCTGCCTAGAGGAGGGGGTCCCGGAGGAGGACCCTCAGGAGGACCTAGAATGGGACCCTGTGGGGTTGTCCTTGAGCACGGGTGCAGGTACACCGTCCGAGGCCCGAAACTGGTGCGCTCCCAGTCCCAGCAGGGTGGCAGAAGGAGGAGAACCAGAGTCTCCGTCTCCCGCCGAGGAAGGCGGGGACATGCCCGGAGGAGCGGGCCTCCTCCCAGGACAAGGCTGATATTTTAATTGCGTGTATTAACATGGTAGCAATGTAGCTAACTGTAATCATGAAACCACTGATAACCAGAACAACTTAATATGTAACATTAACCAGTGTCAATAGTAACTGGAACCTCGATAAGCTACCTTTGGTCATAACTGTCAATTAACATAACCATTAACAATTAATGCGGCGCACATATAAAAAGTTACAGTATTTACTATAGTAGTGACAACTAATGCATTTAATGATTTAAAAAACTATTTTACCATCATACTGCCTAAAGTGCTTGGTAAGCAATGGTAATGAACATGGCCCTATGCCTTGAATGTCAGTGTGTGGAACTAGTCACTGTACCCATGACCCGAAGTTGGCCGGAAATTCCTACACCATTTTCTACATGGGGCCCTTATGGGAGTGTTGCCACTGTGTTTTTTCTACCGCTCTGGACCCAATTTTCTCATTGTGAACTTCGTTTTCCCATGATCAGTAATCTAAAGAAAGAAGCTACTTTGGTGCTCGGTGAAAACTGCTTTAAGGTAAAGTATATAGTTTCGAAGAGGTTAAGCTGACACACTATGACAAATATAACACATAAGCAAAGTTTTGTACCAACATGAAGATAATTTAAATATCATTTTCTAAAACTGCTCTATACTTTTACACAGTGCTGTAAATTAACATGCCTTGCACCTTTACCACAAATGAAGCAAAAAGCTACACATAACTAAAACTATGTTGAAGTTACTGAAGTAGGCCTACTCAGGGCTGCACAGAAAATAGAAAGTTAATTGCAAATGAATATTAGTTTCCAGAAAGAGTATTCATAAACCTCAACTTCAATTTACTGAGAGCATTTTTATTTTTAACACGACAATCAACAATCACTTACGTATCATCATTTTGTTTTGCTTTTAAAAATGGTTCTAAAAATAACTGTTGAACTGTTGACAAAGCCAGTTAAACCAAAGCCCAATAAATTCTGCACTTCCTGCCTTGGCATTCACTGCAGATCTTCACCATACCAAAACAAACACACCACAACAGTTAAAAAGACTCTGCTGGCATTTTCTTTGACATACTACATCTGTGCAGACATACTGGATGCCAGGAAGTGATTTTAACACAGGGCCTTCAATACTATTGGCTATTCTGCCCCTGTAAGTATTAGTTCTTCAAACTTAAATTACCACATTGAAAACTTAATATTTGTCTATGAAATGCAACCTTTCTGTTATTCTTCCATTATCCATTTTTAATGGCAGCCAGCATGAAACCATAAAATAGCATGAAGACGTAAAAAAAAATCATTCACAAAAACGCTGCAGAAGAAATAATTATGTATGTGTCTTTCTAGATAGTGAAAGACCAGTAGTATCTTCCCTATTACGTCACGGCGTCCTGGACAAATTAACTTGTAAATTACACCCTAATTATCAAGGGCGATAAACTTGTAAAGTGACTTGTGCTAACAGCAGACAGCAGCACTAACAGTAGTGACAGAGCTCTCATTCCACTGGTCTTGTTGTTAATGCTGTAAATACAGTACTGTGCAAAAGTCTTAGGCCTTATCCACACACACCTTTGTTATAAAAAAATCTGTCAATACAAACACTGTTAACACAACACAACACAAAAATCTCCTTCCACATGAAAGTGCTAAAAATGTGCTGTCAAGAGCATGTAAGGAGTGAACTGTGCACACTCTGACATCAAACAAAGTAGATAATGTGCACACTGTGACATTATGAGCCAAAAATCTTTTCCTGTCTATACATAAATGCTGAAAACAGAGTTTCTGAAAATGGCTGTTTGCGGGTGGACTAAAGGTAAGCACAGGTCTTTTAAGGTCTCTGCCTCATCCAGAAAACATTTCAGCTATCAATAAAAAGCACACACAAAATCATACATACATTTAAGCAGTGTTATTAGCATATGATGGCCTAGTCCCATTATGAAACACTGTAGTGTTGAGCAGCATCCTTAAACTAAATTGGTCTAGTAAATGAACCACCTGTTTAAATGAATTAAACAGTTGCTTTATTGGAGAGATGTGGTTAATGTACAAAACAACATACATATGAGATATTAATCCTGGCAAAATAGAAGCTAAAATAGGAGGCTGTTATAATGCCTGACTTCCTGATTTTTTTTACTCATGCAAGTTTCTAAAAGTACTTTTATCACTGGACACAGAAGGTGTGATTTGTGAGTTGTAGGTTGTACTGACACACAACTCACAATTCATACAGTCTAGGTCCTCACCATCAATCATGGGCAAAACAAAAACACCACCTTCCTTTACCCTATCAGAGGCATTCCTGTGACATCATATGTGACATGCTTTTAGGGTTGGGCACCAAAAACAATGTGCAGAAAAAAATGTATTCAGGTTCTTCATTACTGTTGTGACCCATGACTAATTATTAGTTACTGAAGCCAGTTTTAACACATGCCACACTGACAGCTATTATCCTAAAGACATCCTAAAGTTTCATTTTTCACTGAGGATGCATACTGAATATAGTTAAAACACTCATAAAAACCTGCCATTAGGAAGGCTGTGTATCCTCACAACCCATTGCATTTGTGTTTGAGAGCGAGGAGTCATCCTGTAAATGGTCACTTTGACTCCCTTTTTAAGCAAATGGACTTGGACACCATTCCAAACCACCATTACTCTCTACCAGTATTCATCAGGAACAAGGACAGGGTTCTGGTAAGACTGAAACAAGTCAATGTCCACTGCAGTGAATTGCTTTTCTCTCTGTGTCTTCATTAACACTGGTAATACCAATAAGAAAGACCCAACATGTGCAAACTCCATTTGACCGCTGAAAAGGTAAGTAAAGAAAAGTAAAAACAGCATCGCTGGTCTAAGAAATAAAAAAAAACAGTTACTCAAATATGGCTACCAGTCCATAATGGCCAGTCTACTTTTCCATGCTGTGGCCTGCTGGAGAAACAGCATCAATTCAGGCGATGCCAAATGCCTCATCAAACTCATCAGGAAAGCCAGCTCCATCACAGGACTGACCCTGGCTATTTCAGAGAATGGCATGGTGGCTTTTGACAACATTATGAACAATTCTGCCCATCCATTCCAGAGGGCACTCTCTTGGAGCACCTTTAGCCACTGGCGCAAATCCCCATGGTATGCAAAGTGCTACTGCGGATCCTTTCTACCTGCTGCCATTAGGTACCACAACATGTCCTTCCGACTCACAGCCAGCCCAAGCCATAACACGTCAAGGCAGCATTTCACTTTTAAAAGAGAGCACCAGACTTTTTATATGCAAACTGCACATAAACCACCCGCTAACTTATTTATTGCATAAACAATATCATTTGCACGTGTACTGTCCTTGCATATTGCCTGTGTTTTGCAATATATGTTACCTTCTTCACAGTTGGAATGAATTTTGAGTTTTGTTGCTATGCCATGTTTTCTAGTTTTCTTTGAGGCAGCCTCTGGTAACCTTCTCAGTTATAAACACACTTTCATTTCAATGGTGTGTGAAATGACAATAATGTGACTTGACCTGACTAGCTAAACATGACTATGTTTGTTAATTATTATGACTCAGAGATAAAGTCACATTTAAGGAACAATTCATGCAGAATTCCAGATAATTATAAAGGATTTTCTTTGTACAGTCAATTCATCACACCAAACAATGTGATATCCTAGTAATTTATTCCAGCAGCAGCAAAACATTGTTTAATTTTTTAAGATTCTTCACTTTGCGTCATAAAGTAAAATTACTCCTCAAAATTTGGTTTTCAATAGATAGATACATGGATGTCAAAACAATATCAAATTCCATGTTTTTGTTGACCTCTGTGCAGATCTTAGACTACAATTCATTTTTAAAAGACTCACAGGGGACAAACCGAGTCAATGGCAGAGATTCTTTGGCTGGATAGTATATAAATGTGCTCCGACCATGGGACTGCCCTGTCTCTGGAAATACCTAAGGAAACACGCATCGTCGTGATTCCTGGTACAGTTCTGGCTCCACGGCCCTACTGACAAAACGCTGCAGTTTTTTGTCTCCTGCAAATTGCGAAGTCATTGCGTTGCAGATCTCCCCAAATCTAATAGTATCAATTATGAAATGTAATACATACACATGTAGTGACGTGCTGCCGTTGTCAACTCCTTTTGTGTGTGGACAAGGTGCAGGCGAGTTTCACGCATTCCTTAGCGAAGCCCACATAAAGGTAATTCACACCTTAACCAGACTGGCGACTTCTAGAGCAATCACACTCACCGATTTTGACTCACAGACGACAATGCCAAAAAGTGTAAACATATTCTTACCTGTGGCCACGATTGGGCCGTCAGAGATGGCAGTATTCGACGGATCATTTGAGTACCTGCTCTCTAATCCGAATACCGCAGAAAACACAAGTCCACGTAGCAGCAAAATCACAGCCTGAGAAAAGTAAGTCATCGCAGAGGAAGCTTTAAAATCCTTTTCACGCAGCTGAAGAAAACAAAAACTGAGACCACGCGATGTCTTCCCAAGCTGATTTAGTCGAGTGTAAAAATTATAATCGTGCGCATCAACTGATGTTTGTACAGAATTACAATTAGAATTCGACTAGATTAATCGAATTTCAAGATTGGAACGTCGAACAGCAGTTCTTTACATTGAATGGAAGCAGTTTAAACTGCTGTATAACTGACGATTTAAAAAACGCTAATGCATCTTAATATGAAAATATATATACTACAGCAATGTGACCAGTGTAAACATCTCGTTAAATACCTACAAAATATACGCAAGGTTCAAAATGGAACTTCATCCGAATTATCAAAAAATAAATACTTGAAAAACCGCATTTATACACTATTTACTGTACACCAGAAAGTGAATACGAAACGATTTGAATCTCTAAGGCGATTCAAATGACACTTTACATTAAACGATTTGAAATATTGACTTCAAGTTGAACAAACTTCCAAAACCAAAAGTGCAAAAACGTGGAATTTCCAGTCTAAACAAATAAAATAAAAAACAAAAAATACAGTTGCTTGCTGCCAAGAAACGATGTATCCAAGCCACCTTAAAGTGCAATAATCCAATCCTTACGACTGAATCAAGACATTGTTTCTGTACGTCCATATACAGTAGGCAAACATTACTGATGTTTCAGTATACTGAAGCAGTAAGACATAGGTTCGCCGCTTGAAATGAAAGTACTGGATCTTCCACAGGAAATAAAAAAAAATATATATATATGTTAACTATCTTATTTACAATCTGTCTTGAGTAACCCCTCAGTTAACGAAACGCCAAAAGCCTCTTGTCCAACACGGTCACTCAGTTTGATTATATAAGTTAACGTCTGGTTTTCAAGTGTTCAAGTGACACATCTGCCTTTTTCTGTTCCGTCTTTACAGCTGAGCGCTCGACACAGGACTAAACCGGCAGGGCGGAAGTCCGTATGCAAATCGCCAGGCATCAGCGCCAGCAAATTTCTTCGTCCGCAACCCCACATCCACACACCCCCTTTCTACATTAAAATCCATTGGGTGTATGTGCGTGTAAGCAGTGTATAGTAGTATATTGTTATTGTGACCGCAACCGGAGCACACTTGGGTCTTATATTTATTTACCAGAATTAGCAATAAAACTGTTGCTGATGTATGTAAATCAAAATTGTATTTCTCGTCGGCACAAAATGCAAATTCACGTCAATTTGGCTGTGGCTTCGCTGTTTTATCGCACTTACGATGAGTGCCGTAGGGGTGAACCCTGTGAGTTTTTGCCTCTATGTCTTGCGTTACCATTGGCTGTACAGTCTAACAAGGCGGGACGCCATTGGCTGCCTTTAGTTCATTGTTAACGACGTTCAAATTAGTGAAATGCTGGGTTTTTAAGCTATGTAAAATTCGAATGTGTAAAGTTCTCGAAATGCCCTTATCACCGTTAAACTAAGAAACTAAAATTACGTCGTAATCCCTTAATCATATTTAACGGAAATATTTTAGATTGATCTTTAAGCATTTCTCGAAAGGACGTATAATATGATGCACAGCATTTTATATTGTATATAAAAAGATAATGTGCTTTAGGGAAACGGTAGGATGGATCCTGGTACAATAAATTACTCAGGCAGTGTGGTACAATGGCCTCATCCTTAGAGTACTAATGATTTGGCTATAAGGTGTGCATTAGGGACATGGATACCCTGGCAGATTCAATTGGATGAGGAGTGGAAGGTGACATTTCGTCAGGAGGCCCAGATTTTTTAGAGCCTGGTTGTAGGGGGATATGAAGCAAAATGGTAAGGTAAGCAAGGCAGGCGTGACAGTCTTGGTAAACAAGTGGCATATGTGATACAAAGTGTTGCTCCAGTGAGGCCAGGGTGAAGGAGAGAGAGAAGCAGGCAGATGATAGGGGGAAAAAAATAACATACAAGCAGCATAATTTGATATGTGCCCAGTGGGGGGAGCAGTTGGCAGCTGTCCAGAATTCACAGTGCAAAGGCAGATCATAAGACTACTCATAAGTCATCAATGGGAGCCATTTACTCAAGGAGTTCAAGTAAAACTGTATATACCCATTTGAAAAAAATGAAAAGTAAATTCCAATTCATTCACCCAATCATTGTTGAGTACAATAAAGATCTACAAATCTAATACAAAAATCAATGAATGTGTAAAAAGAAAAAAAAAACAAAAGTAGACCAGGTGCTGAAGAATTGTGATCGTATTAGGAAACTTAGGTATGAATGTATTTGAACAGTTCCTAATTGTTAATTATTAGAACATGGATCCATGTTATTCGTACTACTACCTCTCAGAGGGGCAGGTTTTAAGTCTGTGCTAAAGGAGAGACACAGAGAGGAAAGTTTGATACGTGGTGTGGTAGTAATGGGATTTCATTATCCCACACAATTTACTGAAATATAAATTATTATGTTCAGCCTGGTAAGTATAGAAGTGTAGTAGTGTAGAAGTAGTCCAATAAATCCAATCCAATCCAATAAATATCTCTATCCAGAATTGTCATCCATTTGATATTGTTGGAGTGTCATGTTATTGACCAGATTTGGAACAATTTTTTGATTAAACTGACTAGCCCAAAATGTCGAACTGAGAGATATAGATCACCAGTCCCCTTTATGTACAAACTCCTAAATAACAGGCGGTTTTACTTTTTAGATCTGAGATATCAGAAGAGACTTTCGGGTGAGTTAGCTTCCTAATGTCCCTTTAGCATCTTTACTAGTCCTTATTATTACATATCCTTACTAACCAAGACACTGAGAACTTGGTACATGCCTTTGCATACAGTAGGATAGACTTTTGTAATGTTCTGTTATCTGGGAACACCGCATATTAAACACCCTGCAGAGTATTGAAAATACAGCAGCTCAAATTGTCACCAGGAGCAGGAAGTTTGAATACGTAATCCCTGTTCTTAGTTCCCTGCACTGGCTTCCTCTTAGGATCAGGACTGATTTCAAAAATCTCCTACTTGCATATAAGGCAATTAAAGGTCTAGCACCTGTCTGCCTAATGGAATTACTTCAAGTTTACAAGCCGCATTGTACACTTAGATTACAGAAAGCAGGCTTCCTTGTCATGCCAGATATAAATAAAGTGACAGTTGGCGGTAAAGCATTCAGCTACAGGGCCCCTATATTGTGGAATGGTGTGCGAGCCTATGTTCTGAATTAGTCTTATTTTTTAAATCTCAACTAAAGACCTATTACTTCACTTTAGCTTACCTGCAACCTAACACAACGTAACTATGACTGCTGGTGCCACTGGACATGCCATTTTTTTACCTGCTATGCTTGTACATTAGTGTGTCGATGCATGTTCTGACCATCAGTGCATGTTCTGACCATGTTCTGACCTCTGCTCTTTTATTTTCTCTGTTCTGCTTTGTTTTGTTTTGCAATACTCTTTCTTAAAGATATTGTAATGTATCCCAATACACCCATGTAAAGCACAATTCTGTTGTGAAAGACGCTATAAAAAATACATTGAATTGAATTGAAGTATCCAGCAGGTTCAGCACTGCCGGGTTCCCTAATAGCAGGTGGGGCTTTCCTACCCTCCCCCCATCTTGCCCTCCCCTTCTTAGCTGTACTCCCCCTAGAGCCACCAATTTCTATGAAGTCTAGAATCACTGGATGGATCAACTGGAAATGTGAAAGCTAATGTATGTGTTCTTATCTAAATACTCCTATTAGTCCTAGGAATGACACATAACTGAAACTATACTGATTTATTTATTGTAAAATTGCTCTTACAAGCCAATTCACAAAATATTTCCCCAACAATTAAGTGGTTAACTGTATTTATTTGTGTATATCTTAGTGTCAATACTAAAATAACTGGTCTCCCCACCCAGCCTCACAGAACATAACTGTAGGGCCATCTAACACATTGCATTTACAATAGGACAACACACACCCACTGAACTGCTATTTCACTATACTGCCCTCTAGGTGTAAAAGCCTGGTACTCACAGCCACAGGAGCCCTTAACTGGATGACTCGCTAATGGAAGTAGGAGTGTTTCTCTCTTAAGATATCGGTTGCCTGCTGTTACGTGCTGTCTGTGCTGTACCCCCTACTTGTTGTTAAGTCATGCTTATGTTTTGGTTGTGTATTTGCTGAAAGAAAATATCTTCGCAAAGCCAGAAGCTGCAGTGAAATGAGTACTGTGAGTTTTACAGCAGTAAATGTTTTCACTCAAATCTTTACAATAATGTATAACGTGTCTCCTATTCCAACTTGGTTTTGCTTCAGTACATTGTATGCCCAAAATAAAAAAAGTAAACCTGTTCATGACCTCTAAAGTATCTACCATGTTATGTTATACAGACAAATACAGACCCCATTATCATTTTCTTCTAAGATCAAATGTTACTGCCACCTAGATTGTACACTCACAAGCTACAGTTAGCTGGCAGTAAAACCGCAGCCCACACCGTCAATCGTCCACCCCGAGCCAGCACCTGTCTGCCCCATATAGAGACAGAAATTTCATCAAATGTTCTGTATAAACTTGTTCTGTCTTGTTTTGTTTTGTTCGGTTTGACTCCTCTGCCGGCCCCTGGAGGATGGGCTCCCCCTTTGGGTCTGG
>JAODKL010000017.1:19097081-19107685 GCA_026780765.1 Petrocephalus schoutedeni
TGAGTTCACTGTACTCAAATGGCCTCCACAGTCACCAGATCTCAATCCAATAGAGCACCTTTGGGATGTGGTGGAACCGGAGATTCGCATCATGGATGTGCAGCCGACAAATCTGCAGCAACTGCGTGATGCTACCATGTCAATATGGTCCAATATCTCTGAGGAATGTTTCCAGTACCTTGTTGAATCTATGCCACGAAAGATTAAGGCATTTCTGAAGGAAAAAGGGGGTCCAACCCGGTACTAGCAAGGTGAACCTAATAAAGTGGCCAGTGAGTGTATACTACAGTATACTGAAGAGACAGCATCAACCCAAAGCAGTAAAATTCACATTTTCATGTGAAAACCACTATAAAATTTTTATATATTTCCGAAGAATTTTTGTTTGCCGTAACAAATGTCAGTTTTAAATGTTTCATAAAAATCTCAGCCAAAAGTAAAGGTTTATTAATTTTCCATAAAATTTAGTGTTGAACTGTAGGAGTTACAAAAAAAATTGTGATTTTACTTCCCAAGCTGCTACAGAATGGAATTCTTGATGTGAGGCATTGGGGGGGGGGGGGGGGGGGTTGAAATAGGGATGAAGATGCAGGTGAGATTGAGAGCTACTCACGGCTGAGCTCCCATCTCACACAGGTGATAGAAGAGCTGGGGCAGGTGAATTTGTAGTAGCTTCTCAAACTGGAGGCACAGTGACACAATGCCCTACAGAAACACACACAGATGATTTATTTGTAGTGTGTTCACACACACACCATTCATATTCCTAGCATTGTAGGGACTGTCCATTCATTACTATGGGCATAACTCTAATCCTATCTATGACACCCTTAATCTCTACCCAGCCCTAACCTTAGTTATCCATAAGTAACCAAACAAAATACAAGACTTTTGGAATCTTTCATTTTTTATGTCATTCACAGAATTTTATAAAACTGAGTTTCTCCTTGTGGGGACCCAAAAATGTCCCCACGTGGTCAAAATAACCGTTCTTTTTATCACATTGTGGTCCCCATAATGTCAAATACACGTGACCGCTCACACACCCACACACTGTCAGACTCACTGAGGGAGAAGAAGAGATGGAGTGCAGCCTGAAGAAGTAGCGCACATACATCTCCCTGAAAATTCTGTACAGCTGGGAGGGTTCATTGTACAGGAAGCAGAGGGGGGCCACTGTAACAGAGCCAAGGTCATTCTAGGAAACTTAAAGGATGTTTATAAAAAATACTACACATTTTTAGGCTGGAAGTATACAATTTTATAGTTAATGGCTAAACAATACAGTACATGTACGACATATACCTGCCAACTCAAATTCAGTCACATTTACCTGCATAGTCAAGAAAGTTACATATCTGATGAGAACAAACATCCTTACCATACATAGAGAAGCCATGAAAGGGGATGACACCTTCAAGAAAATACAAAAATACACATGTTAAAAAGCAAGTCTTTGCAAGCAGCCAGGCAGTTCTGTCTGCACAGACCTCTTACCATTGGGTGGGTAAACCACAGCATATTCCTCAGCTCCCTGCTTGCCTGTTGGAGACCACATGGTTAGTGTATGTTTTGGCTGCTAGTCTAAAGCAGGTATCACCTCAATGCTCTCACCCTGGACGGAGGACCTGGGAGGTGTGGCACTGTTGTAGACAAAATGCTCCAGAACTGTTGTATCCCGTGAAAAACACAGCAAGATCTGATAACACACACATAAATACATACACAAAGTTATATCCCACACTCATGAAGGATTCTCATGCATTATCCAAGTCTGTCTACCTGTCTACCGCTTTTCCAGGTCGGGTCGCAGGGGCAACAGTCTTAGCAGGGAAACCCAGACTTCCCTCTCCCCGGCCACTTCATCCAGCTCTTCTGGGGGAATCCCGAGGCGTTCCCAGGCCAGCCTAGAGACATAGTCTCTCCAGCATGTCCTGGGTCTTCCCCACGGCCTCCTCCCAGTGGGAAATACCCAGAACACCTCACCAGGGAGGAGTCCAGGAGGCACCCTAACCAGATGCCTGAGCCACCTCATCAGGCTCCTCTCGATGCGGAGGAGTAGCGGCACTACTCTGAGCTCCCCCCGAATGACCAAGCTTCTCACCATATCGCTAAGGGAGAGCCCAGCCACCCTGCGGCGGAAACTCATTTCAGCCGCTTGTATTTGAGGTGCTGATTCTCATCCCAGCCGCTTCATGCTCGGCTGCGAATTCCTCCAGTGACAGCTGATGGTCACGGTCCGATGAAGCCAACAGAACATCATCTGCAAAAAGCAGAGACCTAATCCTGAGGTCACCAAACTGGACACCCTCAACGCCTTGCCTGCACCTACAAATTCTGTCCATAAAGGTTATGAACAGAATTGGTGATAAAGGGCAGCCGGGGTGGAGTCCAACCCTTACCGGAAACGAGTCTGACTTACTACCGACGATGCGGACCATGCTCTGACACCGGTCGTACAGAGACCGAACAGCTCTTATAAGGAGGCCCGGCACCCCATACTCCCGGAGCACTCCCCACAGGACTCCCCAAGGGACACGGTCGAATGCCTTCTTCAAGTCCACAAAGCACATGTAGACTGGTTGGGCAAACTCCCACACACCCTCCAGGACCCTGCTGAGAGTACAGAGCTGGTCCACTGTTCCACGGCCAGGACGAAAACCACACTGCTCCTCCTGAATCCGAGGTCCGACAATTCGACAAACTCCTCCCCAGGACCCCCGAACAGACCTTACTAGGGAGGCTGAGGAGTGTGATCCCCCAATAGTTGGAACACACCCTCTGGTCCCCCTTCTTAAAGAGGGGGACTACCACCCCGGTCTGCCAGTCCAGAGGCACTGCCCCAATGTCCATGCGATGCTGCAGATGCGTGTCAACCAGGACAGCCCTACAACATCCAGAGCCTTGAGGAACTCCGGGCGGATCTCATCCACCCCTGGGGCCCGGCCACTGAGGAGCTTTTTAACCACCTTAGCGACCTCAGGCGCAAAGATAGGGGAGTCCACCCCCAAGTCCCCAGACTCAGCTTCCTCATTGGAAGGCGTGTTGGTGGGATTGAAGAGGTCTTTGTAGTATTCCTTCCACCGACCCACAACGTCCCTAGTTGAGGTCAGTAGTGGCCCATCCCCAACATAAACATTGTTGATGCCGCACCGCTTTCCCGCCCTGAGTCGCCGGATGGTGGACCCGAATCTCTTCGAAGCCGTCCAAAAGTCGTTCTCCATGGCCTCACCAAACTCCTTCCACACCCGAGTTTTTGCCTCAGCAACCGCCGAAGCCGCATTCCACTTGGCACGCTGGTACCCATCAGCTGCCTCCCACAACCCAAAAAGGCCCGATTAGGACTCCTTCTTCAGCTTGACAGCATCCCTCACCACCGGTGTCAACCAGCGGGTGTGGGGATTACCACTGCGACAGGTACCGACCACCTTACATCCACAATGGAAGTGCAGAACATGGCCCATTGGGACTCAATGTCCCACACCTCCCCAAGGACATGGGCGAATTTCTGCAGGAGGTAGGAGTTGAAGCTCCTTCTGACAGGGGATTCCGCCCGATGTTCCCAGCAGACCCTCACTATACGCTTAGTCCTGCCAGGCCTGACCGGCTTCCTTCCCCACCAGCGGTGCCAACCCACCACCAGGTGGTGATCAGTTGACAGCTCCACCCCTCTCCTCACCCGAGTGTCCAATACATGCGGCCGCAAGTCCAACAACATGACCACAAAGTCGATCGTTGAACTGCGACCTAGGGTGTCCTGGTGCCAAGTGCACATATGGACACCCTTATGTTTGAACATGGTGTTCATTATGGACAATCCGTGACAAGCACAGAAGTCCAATGACAAAACACCGCTCGGGTTCAGATCGGGGGGGGCAGTTCTTCCCAATCACGCCACTCCAGGTCTCAATGTCATTGCCCATGTGAGCATTGAAGTCCCCCAGCAAAACAAGAGAGTCCCCAGGAGGAGTGCTGGGCAAAACACCCCTTTCCAAGGACTCCAAAAAGGGTGGGTATTCTGAACTGCCGTTTGGTGCATAAGCACAAACAACAGTCAGGACCCGTCCCCCCACCCGACAGTGAAGGGAGGCTACCCTCTCATCTACCAGGGTAAACCCCAATGTACAGGTGCCTAGCCAGGGGGCAATAAGTAAGCCCACTCCTGCTCAGCACCTCTCCCCGTGAGCAACTCCGGAGTGGAAGAGGGTTCCCCCTCAAGGAGACTGGTTCCAGAGCCCAAGCCATGCGTCGAGGTGAGCCCGACTATATCTAGTCGGAACCTCACAACCTCGTGCACCAGCTCATGTTCCTTCTCCGCCAGAGAGGTAACATTCCATGTCCCTGGAGCTAGCTTCTGCAGCCAACGATCGGACGGCCAAGGTCCCTGCCTTCAGCCACTGCCCAGCTCACACTACACCCAACCCCCTTGGTCCCTCCTACAGGTGGTGAGCCCACTGGAGGGGGGACACGCATTCCTTCTTCGGGCTGTGCCCGACCAGGCCCCATGGGTGCCGGCCTGGCCACCCCCAGAAATGCATACCAGCTTGCTACGGAGGCCCAGACATGATTAAAACAAGTAGTGCTTCTGAGATGTTTCCAAGTAACAGCAACAGTTGCCTGCTTAGTTTAGTTCAATTCCACACAAATCTCAGCTGGTGCACTGTTTGCCAAATTCTTTATCAACCCA
This sequence comes from Petrocephalus schoutedeni, assembly GCA_026780765.1. NCBI lineage: Eukaryota > Metazoa > Chordata > Actinopteri > Osteoglossiformes > Mormyridae > Petrocephalus > Petrocephalus schoutedeni. The sequence continues at coordinate 19,101,769 of JAODKL010000017.1, forward strand.
GACGCAAAGCTCACTCAGAATGAACATACCCTTAGGCAACACAACAACCCTATCTCTGTGTATGCTGGACTAGGTTCAGTACAGTTTGGCCAGGAGGTGTCCTCCACTCTGATGCAAACACAGACCAAGACAGAAGATGGAAGGACACTCTGGAGAAATGCTGCCAATATCATTGCTACAAGTCGTATGAGTAAACTGGAAGACCGCACCCAATAGTAGGTTATGAAAACACATTTACACTTACCTGGTACAGGTAATCTTCAAACACAAAGTAGTTGTCATCATTACTGGCTGTGAGTTTCACGTCCTAGTAAAAATGCCAACAGTGAGAGTGGGATATAATTTGATAAATACTATATATTGTTTATATTAGGTAAATGTATTGATAATCAATGCACAAACACATGAAAACAATCCTGTATTTAATTTTGTATTAACGTTTTCAATACATCTATATTTGACAATACTATGGCATACAGTTATGTGAAAAAGAAAGTGCACTCTCTTTCAATTCTAAGGTTTTACGTTTCAGGACATAAAAAAATCACATGGTCTTTGGCAGGTCTTAAAATTAGCTAAATACAACATCAGATGAACAACACATGACATATTACACCATACCCTTATTTATATAACAAAACTAAGCCAAAATGCAGACGCAGTGTGTGGAAAAATTCCATAATAATTAAAAGAATAAGTAGCAGCCAGGCATCAGCAAGTGTGACCATATTTATAAAAACAGAAGTTTTAGGAGTTTGCTGGTCTGGAGCATTCAGGTGTGTTAAAACAATGCCAGGGAGGAAAGACATCAGCAATGATATTAGAAAAGCAACTGTTGCTACCCATTAAACTGGAAGAGGTATAAGGCCATTTCCAAACAATGTGAAGTCCATTATTCTACAATGAAACAGATTATTCAGAAGTGGAACACATTCAAGACAGTTGCCAATCTTCCCAGGAGTGAATGTCCTAGCAAATTCACCCCAAGGTCAGTCCGTGCTGTGCTCAGAGAAATTGCTAAAAACCCAAGAGTGACATCTCAGACTCTACAGGCCTCAGTTAGTGTGTTAAATGTTAAAGTTCATGACTGCACAATTAGAAAAAGACTGATCAAGTATGACTTGTTTGGATGGGCTGCCAGTAGGGCTGAACGATTCAAAGAAAATATCGAATTGCAATCTTGCGATTTTGAACTCAGTTCAGTATTCACTATATGAAATCTAAACTAAGAGCAGTTTCTAAACAATCTTTCTTACTGATCATATGATTCGGTGTGATTGCTGTTACCAGATTATGCCGCATTCTTTTCAGCCCAATTTACTATAAATTTAAGGCAAAACATTTTTAAATTGTTTAATAGTGATTTATTTGCCAAAAATGTTCCTAGTCACTAGCTAACATGGTAAAGTGATTGTATTTTTACAGGCACATTTTAAGTGTCGCGTTTGCAAACAGCACTCAATCACTTTTTTTACCCATAGTAAAGTAAGTGTTTCTGGAAAGTCCCATGTACACAAGGGTCAAATTAGCAGAGAACAATGACGCATAAAGCAACTATCACAAAAGCTGTGGCTGTGTTAAGTTAAATAAAGTAATAAAAATAAAACGATTCCAGTAAGGAAAAAATAGGAGTCTTACAGCTAACGCTGCAACCCCTAATAATAGGACCTTTCTGTAAGCAATCTGTGACTGTGAAATAGGTAGGCAAGTCACTTACGGCTCAGCAGCAGAACCAATATTTTTCTCCACTGCGAATGTAACGTTCTCCTTGGGTTTCATGTGTCTGTGTTTGTGGGCATATACACAGTCACTTTGGCCCACTTCTGATTGGTGAGCATGACTGGCACGCTAGGAGCACGGCACATCTGATTGGTTAGACTGACTGTCACACAAGGAGGACATCCACTCCTGTGATTGTGCCATGGACCTGGGTGCCATTTTTCAGCTCTATGGTTACGGTCTCATGGCTCAGTTTCATCAAAAACCGTACGAGTTTCATGATGGCAGCAGATTTCACGAGAAATCCTCCACCGGAGTAAGAAGCTAAAAAATTACCGCAAAACCAACTCAAATAGCATGAGCCGCTGCGGCGTTTGTTTCCACTGAACTAGGATGTAAATGCAAGAACACTGCGTTTTTGCAAAGCTGCATCTGAACAAACCACAAGACTCATGTCCTTTGGACAGATAAGACCAAAGTGCAGATGCTTGGCCATAATGCACAGCACCACGTTTAGTGAAAACCGAACACAGCATATCAGCACAACCATCTCATACCAACTGTCAAGCATGGTGGTAGAGGGGTGAAGATCTGAGCTTGTTTTGCAGCTGCAGAACCTAGGCACATTACTGTCATTGAGACTGAACTCCTCTGTATACCAAAGTATTGTAGACTCAGACAGCTAAAGCTCAGACGTAATTAGGTTGTGCAACGGGACAATGATCCCAAGCACACCAGCAAATTTACAACAGAATGGCTGAAAAAGAAAAGAATCAAGGTGCTGCAATGGCCCAGTCAAAGTCCAGACCTCAAGCTCAATTGAAATGCTGTGGTGGGAACCTTAAGAGAGCTGTACATAAATGAATGCCTACAAACCTCAATGAACTGAAGCAACACTTTAAAGAAGAATAGGCCAGAATTCCTCCACAACTACTGTATGCGAAAGACTAATAAAATTATACAGAAAACTGTTACAAGAAAGTTATACAAAAACAAGGTATTACTGTGAAAGGTTCCACAAACTATTGAATCATGGAGTGTACTTTGTGTTTCAAACAAGGCTTCACCATTTTGGCTTCATTTTTGTTAAATGACGTGTGTTGTTTTACACCTGTTATTTTTTTTCCTGATACGTAAAACCATAGAACGGAAAGAGGGTGTACTTTCTTTTTGATATTGCTGCACTTCTGTTTATCAGCTTTCCGTACTAGAAAAGTTTCCTACCTTGTAGATCAAGCCGTCAACAAGCAAGTCATGATGGATGACTCCAGATTTCAACTGCTCATAACGCATGACATCCTGTTCAGAATATAATAGCTATTCAGCATTCTTTCACATTTATTCTTACATATGCAACATAGAAAAGCATAGAAAAACTTTTCCTGTTAAGCAAATTCATTCATTCTCCATTATAAGAACATCAACAATATAAAGCATTATATGTTTTCTTAAAAGATTTTAATCATAGCATGTCTAGCTTTTTTTGGGCCATTTATAATAACCATCCAGGCAAATTTATTCAGAGGCGTGAAAGAATGGGGAGAGAAAGATAGATCAGGAAGACAAGGAGAACAGAAATAAAGAAGCAGACAGACAATGGTCTGTCAGCAGTAGGATACAATTTCAAAGTGCCTGCTTTGTGTCAGAGAGTCCCAAAGAACGATATAGTGTAGCAGAAGGGAGGGCCTGGTATGCCAGCATCGCTGCCATTTAATTGGGCCATTTTATGGTACTGCATATTTAAACTGAAACAAAACAATGACTTAAATATATTAGCATGAACATCATTTTTATTTATAATAAATATTTTTATTGTTACAGTAAATTTATACCCATCTTCTAAATGCTTATTCTGGTCAGGGCCACATGGGGGCCTGGAGCCTATCTCAGGTAACAGGCTGGACAGGATGCCAGTGGTGGTGATTATTATTATATTTAATAGTATTTTAGTAATAATAATCAAACGTGCATTTGAAGTAAAATGTGTTTATTGTTTTTCTTCGATATTAGTCTATAAAGTTTTCTGGCAGACGACATACGGATCCAAGTGCTCCTGAGGAAATTAAAACTGTATCAACTATGTTAGATATTCAGTGTTAAATTCATTTTCCACTTAAAACTACTCTTTACTTTTGTTCTGATATAATAAATGATATTTATTAGTGAACCAGTCCATAGTATTAAATGTAGTGAAAATGTATGTTTATAGTGGTTTGCGGTGGATATAAAAATTCCTGCAGTTCCATCAGTGTTGCTGTAGGCCTCGTGACAGCCTGTTATGTTCTGTCTGATCTGTCAGGTGATCTAATAATTTTGGCCACCACTGTAAATATAATACATGCAAGGAATAATCATTAAAATTGCAACGTTAGCTAAGCTTTTTCCCTGTGCCAAAGTAGAAATGTTTTAGCAAAACATTAACCCCCTGCGCTGTCCGTAATGTCCGTACAAAACCGAAAGTAAGAAAAACTATGATCTTAATGTAACTTACTAGCGATGTAAGAACTGCATGTGCATAACATGCAATGTTTAGATTTAACATACATTGTCCAGCTACATACTACAGTCATTGTTTCGAATTCAGTACAAAATTCCCCGCCTCACGTTCTTTTATTCAGCACTGATTCCAGTTTTTACGCCAGTGGAAAACCAACACAAAAAAGTACCCAACTTTTAGTACTTTATTGAGGTGCTGAAAGTACCAAAAGTACGGTATTTGCTGCAATGGAAAAAAACCCTGAATGTCAGGAAACTCCTACTAGGACAGCCGAAATTTATTTGGAGTCACTTTACTTGATGGCAGGTGTGTACCCAAAAAGACTGAATTAAATCAAATGGTGCTTCAACAAAGTTTTTCAATTTAATTGTAGAGTTTATAGGTCACATGAAAGGTGGTAAAAGTTTTTAAATGATTTACCGTGGTCTTACTTTTTTGGCTTCTCACCTTACCCTGCTTAGGAGACCAGAACGCTTCTGAGTTTATGGTCCATGTGCTGTCTTTGCTAAGCAGACATCAGGCCTGTTTTATTTTTAGGGAGTTATTTATGCAGCGCATGCTGGTTTCTGTTCGCTCAGCTCTAGCAATCTCCTGGCTTACAGATCTTCGTGAGTTGGCGAGAGAAGGGGACGGTTTACAATGCCAGCCAGCAGCCCTGTGCCTGGCTAGACAGCAAAGTCCCTGCCGATTTTACCTTGTCTGCCCCTAGTGTTGTTGCTGCAGCTTAGTGTGACTCTCAGTCCAGTTCCTGTTTTTATCATCATGTTTTGGTGTGAATCCCACCCTGTTTCTTCAGGCTGCTGGGAAATGTCAGGACCTGTAGCCGTGCTGGGCGTTGGGGTGCCAAGCAGTTTACAGTTTATTGATGGGGGTTTTGCTGTGACATGGGTGCTTTGGTGAGCATCATCCCTGTGTCACAGCTGGATAAGCAGTCGGGAGATTGTGGTTTCCCTCTAGAGGCTACTACATGAATTTTCTGTTTGTTTATTTGGATGATATCTTACTTGCCAGTGCCAATTTGGATAAGCATTTGAGGCATCTCCGGTCATTTTTTGAACATCTCAGTGCTCATGGGTTGATTTACTAAATTAAATTACTAAAGGTTACTAAATTGTAAAAGTTACTACTGTTTGGTGTCCTTTTTGTTGATCTTCTGGCCTAATGCATTATCTCTTATACCTCTTCCTGAGAAAGTTACTGCTGTTCAGATCATCTTGGTCAGGGCAGGAGTTTCTGGGGATGGTTAACTTTTACTACTGTTTCATCTCCACGGCCGCCCGCATCATGTTTCTACTGTATGATGCACTTAAGGGTGTTTCATCCAAGGTGGTGGACAAGCGGACTGCAGAGTGGTGTCAGGCATTCTGCAAAGCTAAACAGGCCTTGAGGGATGAGGGATTCATTGGAAGGCATGTCGGTGGGATCGAGGAGGTCTTTGAAGTATTCCCTCCACCGACCCAGAACGTCTCTAGTTGAGATCAGCAGTGCCCCATCCCCACTGTAAACAGTGTTGATGCTGCACCGCTTTCCCGCCCTGAGACGCCGGATGGTGGACCAGAATCTCTTCGAAGCCGTCCAGAAGTCGTTCTCCATAGCCTCACCGAACTCCTCTCACACCCGAGTATTTGCCTCAGCGACCGCCGAAGCCGCGTTCCGCTTGGCCCGCCGGTACCCATCAGCTGCCTCTGGAGTCCCACAAGC
>JAODKL010000017.1:19115852-19133069 GCA_026780765.1 Petrocephalus schoutedeni
CTTGTCTTTATGTGGCATACGTGCAATTTTCGTATTTGTACTTGTCCCAGTTGTTTTATGTAGCACCATGGTCCTGGAGAATGTTATTTCATTTCACTATGTACTGTACTACATGTATATTGTTGGAATGACAATAAAGCTCACTTGACTTGACTTGACTAAACTTAAATATTAATAGGGTGACCAGATAATCCATGTCATCCCGGACACTTCTACTTTTTTGTCTCTTGTGCTTTGACTGGTTTGTTTCCTTGATTGAAAGACTCATCCAGCTATTTTGCATTAATAGGAGACTGACCAATCAGCACACAGCAAGAACTCAGTGCTTAAGTGAAATCAGTGTTTAAGTCCTTTTGATTGAAATGGTAATCCTGTCCTAGCTCAAACTGTCCAAGATGACATGGATTATCTAGTCACCCTAAATATAAACAAACTATATAAACTTGAATAAATGCACAAAACTTCTCTGTCAGTTTTAATACCCATCCTTAACGTTACCTGTAAGCTACAGCTGGTTGAAGGCTTGTTATTATTACACCAGTTCCTGACAGTTCTGTAAGCTATTCGCATTTTCTTTCAAAGCAACACTTTATAGCAAACAAGTTACATATTCAGGTCTTTGAAAGATGCACAAAACACCAGGTCAGTTGCACAAAACGCCTTAAGTTTTCCCCATAAGTATGATACTCCCAATGACGAAATGAAACATATTTTGCATCTGACTAATATAAATAAAACAAAAATAAAAACCCGGATTTCCACCGGTGGCAACTTGGAAGTTACACAAAAGTACGGGGAAAAGAGATGTAGGCAAGCAAAACAGATAGATTTATTTTGTATCTCAGTTACATTAAATGCATTGATGAATACCTTTTTCTGCATGTCTATATATTTCTGCATCGAAAATTTGATCGAATAACCAATATACTTCTGTCTCTCTCTTTTTGCCGGTCCCGGCAGTGAAACTTACTAGTGTTAGCCAGATTAAATAATAAATTATAAATATGTTGGATTCCGTTTAAATAAAATTATAAATCGGCTGTTGGTCAAATCTATAATGCTAGATCAATTGATTACGATTGTATCCAGCCGTGGAATTCTTCTCGGGATGCATTCATTTTCTTCATTTATGGCCATAAACGGCGTGTTGCGGTTAAGGTACAGTCAGAGGAACCTTAGTTATTCTCCTCACTTTGGTTCTCAAAGCCTTTTGTGCAACCACTAAGGGAACTTTAAGGGATTGCTTAAGTATAAAACCAAGATAAAGAGAAAAACCGGCCCCAGAATTTAAGCCGTACTGCTCACTCTTATGAAAGTTCTGGCTGGGGTCCTGCACAATCGGCAGCATGGGTCACGTGTTGCACAGCAACAATGACACTGGGCTGCCCGCAGACGTGCCTGTCTGTAAATCGGAGTACCACACTCGGATATCAGCCAATGGGATATATTGAAAAACGTCAAATATCGACCTGATATATCGGCCAACCAATATATCGGGTGACCTCTAGTAAGATGATAATACATTTTACAGTATTACAACAATTTTTCCCAAGAAGAGAGAATATGTAAATGTAAATATATAATAAAATGTAAATTATAATAATGAGTTGTTTCAACGTTTCTTGCTTCATAATTTACCCTCAAAAATAGATGAAGCACTATGTCTTATATGGACCAGCCGTCCCTGTCTAAATCAAAGGTTTATTAGGTAGTACCATGTGAAGAAAGATGATCTTGGATAAGCCATAAACCAGTCCGGATTGTGAAGGCACAGCACCTGGCTCATTGGTTCCCATCTCAGTCCATTTGTGGATCAGCTCCTTCTGCTCACGAACTGGCCTCTGAAGGGTCCAGAGCAAGGCACCATGTAAAATATCCACTCTTTCTTATGCATACCACCATAACCACTAAACATGTTATCCTAACCACACAACCACTAAAGCGTTTATCCAGACCATCTGCATGCTCAGCACCTAAGTAACATAAACCATATCAGCAAAGTATACAACAGCTCTTGAGGTGACTCGGGCCATCCTCATTCTCGATGTAACTACGTACCTTGCGAGCTAATGGGACCCCAAGCTCTGTGCACATGCTGTTTAAGCTTTTGAGTATCCGCTTTTCCCAGCATGCCTGAAATCAAAATGAATACATGTTATTGTAAGATACCACACAAAAGAACACCAATATTTGCCCCCCCCAGAGTATACTAACTGTTGACATTTACCTGGGCTTTGCGCATGTACGACAATGGCTCCTTGATGTGCTCAGAAGGGGTAGCAGTAAGGCTGGTAGGGGGCATACTAAAACAAGCAAAAAACACAAAGAGTTTGTGGATAAGGCTGAGCATCATGTTCATTTCTTGATAGGAGTACTACCACCAGACCCTTGAATTCTATGCTGATTACTAGTCACACTTTGACAGGTAGAGGTAAGGAGGCCTGCACTGATTGCTGCACACCACCACATGACAAACTACCACAGGGATGGTGATACCTCAAAACCACACTAGTGCAAATAGAGAGGAAGATAGTGACATTTTTTCCAGTGGATGGATGTAGGTTAACGTCATACCCAGGACAAAGCAATTACAAGTTAAGGGCCTTGCTCACGGGCCCAATGGAGTAGAATCACTCCTGGCAATCACAGGATTGAAACCAGCAACCTTCCAACTGATGGCACAGATCCCTAGACTCAGAGCCACCACTCCAGCCACCTCTTCCATCCATCCATCTTCTAAGTCTTTATCCTGAACACCCTCAGGGGGCAGGGAGTCTATCCCAGGCAGCACAGATCACAAGGAAGAGGTAAATCATGAACAAAATGCCAGTCACAAGTAGTGGTGGGCAATATGACAATAATTTATCATGACTGGCTACAGTTATATCCACAATAAGCTTTTTAGAGTTACCACATAAATTCTGCGACAGTACTTAGCACTATTATTGCAGTGACAGAGCAAACCTGCAAGTACGACATGATGCCTGACAGGCTGAGGTGAAACAAAGCAATTTCAGTCTGCATAACATCACAGCACTGTCTGTACTTTTGTCAATTATCCGTCTCAGTGTATCTCAACTGAGGGACCAGAGCTTAAACTAAAAACAATTCGTTTTTTTTCTAACCAGTTAGCAGACCTGGATTAAATAAATGTTAGAAATAAAGTACTTGTGTCATGTGCCAAACAATACACGGTCCATATATGGGTTGGCCACGCTGTTGAATGAACAGTGCGCAGCATGGTGGAAGATGAAGAATTGGATCCAGAAAAGGCTCTACTTCATTTGTGTGGAAATAGTTTGGATTTACAAAATCTGACGGGGGCCACTGTACTGTAATTTGCAAATTTAGCAAATTATAATATAAGTTTATACAATAGATGGCAACCTCCTGACATATTGATGGGACAGAATAACATCGTATTTTTATAACAATGATACAGTATATGTCAAGTCACTTAACATGTTTATGTGCAATATATAATGAAGTATTAAGCTGTATTGTTAGAAGATACACCTACACTAAACCACAATTTTAATAGGGCTGCAGCTATCGATTATTTTAGTAATCGAGTATTCTAATGATTATTCCACAATACAGAATTGTTTTGGCAAATTACCACAAAATAATTTAAGCTTTTTTTCCATAAATTTGGTAGTAAATTTACATTGACCCATGTGACCCGAGGAGAGCAATAAACTGATATTTTATATCAGTTGTATTAACATGTTAGCAGTGCAGCTAACTATAATTATGAAGCCGTTGATACCCTGCGTCAGCAGTAACTGACAAAATCATCAGTGAAATGGGGACATTAGTCTCAATAGCTGCTAAGATAACTTTGGTCATTATTAATTATCATAACCATTAACAGCTAATACAAAATAATGAAAAAAATATTATTTAGTATATTAATGACAGCTAATGTACTGTATTAAATGCTTTTACTTTTACTTTGTCATTTTACAAACATACCGCTTAAACTGCTTGGTAAGCAATGGAAACGACCATGATTCTATGCCGTGAATGTCAATGTTTGGAACTATTCACTGTCTCCATGACTCAGAAATTTGCTGAAAATTTCTCCGCCTTTTTTTAGAATGGGTCACTATGGAAGTATCGGTGTCGCTACCTGATCTTTACAGAATTGTCGCTACCCGATCAATATAGCCTCGCAATGCAGCGTAAGCACACTGTGCAACAGTAATAATCCTCCGTGTGAAACACGGTGATCACTGAGCAGTACATAGTCGTGTGGATTAAAAGAAGCAAACAAGGCAAGGCAAACAATTTGCATCAAGGATTTTTTGTAATCGAGTTATTTGAGTTACTCAATGAATCGTCGCAGCCCTAAATTCAAGTTCAATTCAAATTCCACAAATTACAGTTCAAATTTTGAATCAATTGAAAATTGAACTGAAATTTCTAATCAAATATAAACAGTGTATCAGAAAAGCTCATAATGAGCTTCACATTATACATACAGGTGTAGGAAAAAATTCTACCAAGGGCAAATTTATTAAGGGAAAAATATATCAAGGCGGGGAGGCTGGGTAAGACAGCAGTCCCATCAGGGAGGTTGTCCGCCAGGGTTCACTTTCAAAGAAAGCACTGTCTGCTCTCCACATTAGGCCTTGTCAGTGAATGCTGCCCATATGTGTGCGTGCCACCCATGTGTTATGGAATAAAGTCTAGGTGCACCATGATCCTGATTGGTATACAAAACTGGATACACAGATACTCTTAAATGCCTTTAGCGTGTTCCCAGATCTCTATAAACTGTTAAAATTGAATAACTACAGTTTTATTACTGTGTTATAGGAGTTCGGTCTACCCGAACTGCTGAAGTGCCTTGGCCCCAGATAGACTTTGATGCTGTTAGTCTTGCTCATGTTGTACGCAATAAACGTACCAATGTTTAGAAACTAGTCCGTAGACATGTCTTCAGTTGCCAAGCAAGTGATCCATTTATTCATCCACTGGACTCTGCACTGCAAAAACAGTGCCAGCGGTCGTAGTGTAGCGGTCAAAAACCCTTTGCCTTTCCGGGGTCAAACACTTAACCCTAACATTCCCATTACCTGCCTATATACCAATATGACCCAATCAATGACATGCGCCATCTAGTGTACACAAACAGAATTGCAACATCCCGGCAACATTTGGCTTCAACATACTGTATTTATATGTATCCCTTTGTTTTTAAAAATGCATATGACATAACTATACTGGGCAGGATCTATGCTGTGATGGACTCAACAAGGTGCTGGAAACATCCCTTAGATATTCTGGTTTATGTTCTATAACATAATTGCACACTATGCTGCAAAACAACCATTCCACCACATTCCAAAGGTACCATGCAGGATCTACTGACTGGGAAGGCCATTTAAGTACACAGAAGTCATTGTCATGTTCATGGAACCAGTTTCAGAAGAACTGTGCTTTGTATCATAGCGCATTATGCTGCTGGTTGGAACCATTAGAAGAGGTAAATTATGGGCATAAAGGAATGCACATGGTCAGCACCTATCGCAACTAGGCTGTGCAATTTATGCAATGCTCATTGGTATTAGGCAGCCCTCTGTGTGTCAGGAAAACACATTATAGCAATATCAACAACATATAGCATTATAGCAACATCAACAACCGATAATGCAGACACATTGCTGGATGGATCAGTGGCTTCATGTTGTTTACAGCAAATCCTGACCCTCCCATAGATCTGTCACAAATGGCATGAAAGAAAAAAGCAAACAAATACATTAGGATGTAAAGCACAACTGTGTGTTTCCATGTGATTATCACTGTAATAATAGTCATTTATAAAAATGTTAGGTAGGTCTGGTTTCCCAGTATCATAGCTATGTTTGGTAGAGTGTGGCTCAGCAGGTTACGCCTCTGTGCCGGTGATCAAAAGGTTGCCAGTTCAAGCCCAGCATTGGCATGTGGGGCTGGTTAGTAGTGTTGATCATTGTTGATTTTATTCTCTGTGGAAAATTATTGATGAGTGGGCCAATTTAACAACAAAGGCAGTTAGTCACTGTCATATACAACACCAGGTTACTAGACTGATATAGTCAATTATCAATAAATTGTCATACAGCACAGGCCTAGTGCTAGTCCAACATTGTGACTGATTTTACAGTGGCTTCCAACTGTCACCAAGTTACATGCAAAGTCAAATTCTAAATAAAAAATATCCACTTGTCCTCTTGCAACTCAGTTTTCGTTATGGTGATCATTCGCCGTAACTTACAAAGCTGCATTCAAAACTGTATTGAATTAATTTAAAAGGATAAGCAGCTTCTGGTAAGATCAATGGATTTGAATCTAAAGTACTTTTATACTGAAGTACTTTTAAATTCAGGCACGTTTTACTTTCATTTGAGTACTATTTCACTGGATGACTTTTATCTGAAAACATTTTTGTGTGGTATCCACACTATCCCAGGCACTCAAAAAAATATGTATTAAAAGCACAACTTTTTGTGACTTCTCTCAATGCAATCAGCCACAACAGATCTGGGCCTGTGCCTGTTTTTTTCCATTTGCCACTACTACATAGTACTAAGGATAAGTGATATGATCACATTCCTCCATGATAAAAATTTCCCAAACGCAGTGGGATAGTCCTGAGATTAATTTAGCTGAGTGATGCGATGATGAATTTCACCAACAGGCTAACAGACTGCTACAGGTATAATGTGCCAAATGGGGGTGGAGCAGCGGCAGCTGCTAGTCTTTCAAACAGGGGAAGCTCATTTTAGCCCTACATCATAAAATTATATAATATTATATGAATGAACAAATGAACTCTTTACAAAGCTGAAACAAGGAGCAAACTTGAGAATGCTGATGTTTTTTTATTTAAAGAATGATTTATATATACATTTATACTACCAGCAAATAACACACGTTGTGCAGCCGACTGTCTCAGGACTTCACTTGCATATCTGCATGGGACTGAGCTCAAAATCGTTCCAATTCCCGTATATATTTAAAATTGCTGTCTATCAAAAAGGGGTTCCTCCCTTTAGACAGATCCTTCAATCATCATACATCAGCCCAGCGTCCTGGCCTGCCCACTGCTCCATTCACTCCCGGAGAAGCTGAGCTTCCCTGGAAGTGACGATTTTGCTGCATCTATCCAATAAGCATCTAGCTTCTATGCAGTGACAAAAGCTATAGAAATGTATGAGAAGAAAAATCACATCAGATAATCTACGATAAATAGCTGATTCTGAACAAACTCGTCATGAAGTTGAACGCGTTTTAGCACACTTTTACTAAAAGCAATATCAATACAATAGTGCATATCTGAACATTTATTTTCTGACATATTTGAGGGAGCGGTGCTTCCCTTGTAGTCCTACAGCAATCGTCACTGGGGTAGAGGGAGGCCTGATCAACTTTGCTAACCTCCCCACAGATGGTGACATAAAACAAATTATACACCTTATAAACAAAAACATCTAATAAACTTATTAAAAATCATCTTGTGACAATTATTGGCGCCCCAAAGTTTGAGAACCACACACCTGGTTGATGTTTCCGAGATTTTTCTAAAAGAAGAAGAAATTAAAAGTGAAATAATTCTTTATTTGCAATTTGCACAAGTGCAGGTTCACTGTAATGCCTTCGCTTAATGCATCTTGCTTTCCATAAGACTTATATAAAGGTGAGAGCAAGCTTGGGGATTACAGCAAGGGTCAGTCAGCATGCAGCTCCCCTGGAGCTGAGAGTTAAGGGCCTTGCTCAAGGGCCCATGGACATGCAACTCTTCTGCTGCGGTTTGAATTGACGATCTTCCAACCACAGACACTAAGGCCCACTGAACCACTCATCAATCTATGGTCTACTGGATTTACTGAGTTCACAAGATCAAGGGTCTCCTGCAGCTGCCCCTTTCTTCCTTTATTGCCACCTACCACTTCTCATGCTTCACTTTTGGTGTGGATTGGTCTCAAAATAAAATTGGGTGTACATCTCATTCACATATAACTTTTTGCGAAGTGCTAATAAGATCAAATACAGGACCATAAGACCATGAAATACTTTTTCGGTTATCATGTTCACAAGCTCATGTCTTCTGAGGTCACCATTCTAATTGCTGGCATTAAGCCATGTTGCTTTACTTTTCAGAATCAAAGTCTTTATTCACTAAAAATTTTGTAAATTGTATTGTAAAGGAATTCAGGTTGGTACAGGTGGTTGTATGCAGGGTTATTATTGTTCACAATAACTAACAAAATAAGTAAATGGGGATCAGGATGACATGACAAGAATTTTAAAAAGTATTTTATTTAATATACTATAACAGCATGGTATTAAACTTTAAACTGGTTTTTGGAAACATATATTGGATAGTTTATAAAAAAGATAAGTCATTAACATTGCAAAGCTAGCTAGGTTTTCCCCCTGTTTTAGTGAAACTTTAATCCCCTGCGCTATAATGTCCATACAGTATGAAGGCATGAAAAAGCCTTCTTAAATCGAGCAGATTAGCAATGTAAGAACTGCATGTTAGTTTTAATATTGCACATTGTCCAGCCCTATAACATACTACAGTAATTTTTCAAATTCAGTACAATATACACCACCTTGAATTGTCATGTCATTTAGGTTTTAACCATTTTATGCTAGTGGAAAACCAACACCTTTAAGTATTAAAAGCATCATACCTGGTGTTTTGGAAAAACGCCCAACTTGTCAATTTACCCATGCATCATGGTAGTCGCAGCAGCCAAAGTTGGGTGAAAGCGCCGGGGTCACATTTGGGATTACTTTGAATATGACTGTGTCAGAACAACCACATCTCTGTAACTCTCTTTCTTTCTCTCTCGCTCTCTCTCTCTCTCTCTCTCTCTCTCACACACACACACACACACACACACACAAATACACTGACTGACACCATCTCTTTTTGTGGATGGTTGTTCATCGGTTGTAAGACATTTGGTGGAGTTTTTATTACACAATGCTTTTGCTGACCTGTCTGAATCGGGCCTTTGAGAAATACCTTATATTACAAAAAAGTAAACCAGTAATAAAAACGGAATGAAAACTAAGCATTTTCAAAAAAACAAAACTAAACTAGCAATCCCACTTAAACTATAAAGACTAAACTGAAATTGAAAATGAAATTAAATATAACTAATGAAAAATGCAAAACTATTATAACTATTTATATGGCATAACATATAAATTAAACAAAACAGATAAACATATAAACAATGTGATTTGTCTCAAAATTTGACCAGGTCCATATCTTTACCCATACAATTTGTCTGCAAAGTCTAAAAAAGGCCTGTCAAATATTTCTGGAGTTATTAGACTAATGTGATCAGTTTCTGAAGCTCCCCTTTTCTTTCCATATCAAAGAATGTTTTGATGAGCAATAAGATTATACACTGCTATCCCAGTCACCATATTGTATCCCAGCAGAATATTTCAGCAAAGTTTTTCCGACACCAAAAAAAAACACCTGGTGGAATTCCCTAGAACAAATGGTGTCACATCCCTCCAACAGAGTGTAACTCAAATAGAGTCCATTTCAAGTCACAGCAAAGCTGTTCCGTCACCTTGTATTAGGAGTCATTATATACAGGATACACATGAGCATGAACACGCGCACACACACTGTATACAGCAGTCATCATCATTGTACTGTGAAACACTTGTAACTTTTAGGCATAAGAAATTTTTATAAGACATGCTGACTGTATTCTTTAACCTGTGCTGCATTTGTACCCATTTTATCACTTTCTGCTTTGATGACCAGAAAGAGACCATTTCTAACACCAATATGTGTTGTACACAAACAATAATATTGGCTATCTATAAAAAAAACTAGTTAAATAAATGCATAGCTAGGTACTGGTCCCTCGTTAGTAACTTTATACATTACATTTACAAGAATGATTATTATTTTTAGTTGACTACAAGCACTACAAGGTAGTCAATGTAATGTGCTATATTTTCCATAATACCAGCAAAGTCTGGAGCAAAAATTGTTACAATGACAGAAGACAAGTTCTTTACAAACGTTTTTGATCAGCTTCTTTTTTTACTCTTCTCCAATCAGTTCAAAAGTGAGGAAAATTTTGTTTCGACATCATGCTGCATTTATTTAAGTCTGAGAAACATGCAAACACTTGATTTTTTTCTATTGACTACTCACATGTGCAACTCCCGATAGACTGCATTCTGCAGATTTCTCTCCCATCCTGTTAAAGAGAGCATTTAAAAAAATGCCAAGAAATTAATCTGATACAGTGGTCTAAAAAGTCCTGTTACTGGTAGGTACATTGATGTAAATGTTAAGTGAAAGCCCCCCAGGATATTACAGACTAATATACCGATCATCAAATCGTACAAGAATATTGACATTTTTATATTGTAGGATACATTCTTAAGTGCACATTTTATTTCGCAATTTTATCTTCTGTTTTAGGCCATTCGAGGTTTAATATTACGAATTCCTTTGAGATGGCCCACTGGTTCGGTCAGATATTCAGAAAACGGCGCTCCGTCGACGTGGCGTAAACCTCTTAGGTATGGGTTCAAATATAGCGATTCAACGCACGACTTAAACAGATGTATGAGAAAATTAAAAACTACCAAAAAGATATTAGCATCATTTACCAGCTTCCTTTAGGAAACTCCGTACGTCATCTTTAAGACAATCGAGCTTAATGTCTGGTCTGTGTAAACACTCCTGCAAGAAAAATGTCATCAACCATGAAGACAAATTAATTATATGCTGTGTTAACAAATATTCACTCTGCTAAAATATCTATTCAGCATCGTTAATATTCATTGATTGCTTCGAGTTTTATAGTACAACGACACGTTTATCTTTAATTCAGAACGTTATTAGCATGGCTGCACCCATGTAGCTACCCAGCTAGCCAAACATTTCACTTATCCCTAACTGAACAATTCATGATACATAATATTCAATTACAAGGAAGCTGTTCACCAAGTTCACGTTAAATTTTCGTTGAGAATTCGTACTGAAGCCTGTGAAATCATCAGTCATTTCAAGACGCTAACTAGCTGGACGTTCGGACGGTTAACATGACGCAGCATTACACACTACTTACTTTGGCCTGTTTTTCCAGGTGAGAATGTAAGTAACTGCCCTTTAGTCGCTGGACAATTTGAGCAATTATTAAGTTCAACTCCGATTCTTCATCCATCACGTATTTACGATGTACGTTATTTTCCCAGAAGATTAAGATTATTTCAGTAATCCGTTTGACTTTCAACGCATCCGCGGTAACCAAGCAACCGCGCGGTGAGCGCCTGCCGGAGAGATCGCCGACGGAAACTAGAGATAATGGACGTTAGTTCCTAATAGTGGCGCTGCCCAGATTACCCTTTGTACCACTTAACCAATAAATACATTGTAATGTCTTTACTATACAGGTTAAGTACTTAAAATTAACATCTCTATTATTGCCCTTCGTTGCTGTTTTAACGATAAAACGAATAATAGTGTGGTCCTGCACAGGGATCACGCTCCAATAGTGTTTTGATCCTTGATTTTTATCTTGATTTACTAAGTATAACATATACCGAGGCATACACGTACGATTTTCATTAAGTACTGAAATGACAATTTAACTTACTGGCAGACTTACAGCCCGATATCTTACTCGCAGGACATATCTGTCAAACTTCGTGGTTAGAATGGTTTCAAACTCACTGACACACGGGGGTAATGAGCAGTTTCTCACTGCGCCGTCTGCTCTGCTCTGAAATTTATACAGCAAAAGACTAGGTACAACTGGGTGATCACATGCCGTCTACGTCTGTGTTCTCACAGCCGCTTATATTTTCAGCATGATTCATGTCATTCTGCAATTTATGATTATGTTTCATCACTGACTTATCTGAAGTGAGCGGAATTTCAGTACAAGAAAACTCAACTGAAGATATTCTGCCATCTGAAAACTGTGGAAAGGCAATGTTTCAAGAGATCTTCCGTGGGGATTCCTTTTGTATTCATTCATTTTCTATACCTTAAAAGGTATATTTACCCATAGGCGTAAATTATGGGGAGAGGGGGCAATAATCAAAACTGGCTAATACAACCCCTCAAGACCTCACCCTCGAAAGTTAAAACCAGTTACGCCCTTGAATTTATCTACACATAGGGTACAACTGGCAGACCATTGAGGGTACAGCCAAGCGTAATTGTGCCCTCAAAGGTACAAATTGATAAATCTGATTAATTAAACTGGATCAGAGCGGTTTGATGAATAAATTAAATTAAGTTACAATGAATCAAAGCTGAAATTGATGGCACGTAGAAAGACAGCAAAATATCACGTTTGAAAAAGCTACTACCTCACTTGTTTTAAAAAAAAATTTTACCAGTCCCTAAAAACAAACTGCTTGACGTCATTCGTAAGAAAAACATTCTATCAAATCGCGTAGATAGTAACAATTATATTAATAAACCATATAACACTTTGTGGAAGAGTTACCACCGTTCAGTTTTACATAAATCTCATCACATATTAATATTTAATATGCGATGCAATATTTAATATTTTATGGTTATTCCCCCAGACAAAGCGTAAAAAGGGCAAAATTTTAAAATGAATATTGTTTTATCTTTCTGATCGCGCACTGTTAAATTCAATTAGAATTCACTGACACAACGAAAAAGTGAAAACTACCCATAAGGATCGGAAAGGCGGAGTTTCGTAATGTGGTCTTAGTGTTTTACCTCAAGTTCACCGGAAAGATCCGCACAGTACGCTACTTCACTGCAAGGCTGGGTCACGGGAAACTGTTGTGTTCTTTTGCGTAAGGAATTAAAAACCCTAAGTAACAGCTTAGTATCCTAATATCACCTAATTTGGGTAAGGGGTCGTTTTAATGAAAAGTTACTTATAAGATGTATAGTACGAAGGAGCGAGAAGTTCCTTTGTCGGGTACAATCAAGGTAATAGGCCTACTGTATACGTTATTTAAATAAAGTATTGGCACAGTGTAAATTTAAATATTTAAAATGCATATATGCATATATAAGCGGCTATGGAGACATTCACCTTGCATGATATGCTCATAAATTCCACTGATATTTACAAACTATTATGCGGCCTTGGAATAAAGAATGATTCGGATTGCTATGGTGGAGAGGACTTGCAACCGGAGCTCAAAGGTAGGCTTAAACCTTACACTGCAAAAAGGGTTTGTTGACTCAGTAAAGTCATCTTCGTAAAATGTCAAATCAACTAATTTATTTAAATGTAGATATAACTTAACTCTGTCAAAGCAACAATGATTTTAATGAGTCAAGTTGAGTCAACATCCGTTTTCACAGTATACTGAACGTTCTCCATCTTCACTGGTTGTTTCAGATTTAATATTTAATCATACCTAATCTAAATAGGAACAACATGTATTCTTATTATTATTGGCATCAGCAGTAGTATTATATTATATTATATTATATTTTCATTTCAAAATCTTCTGTATAAGCTAATAACTAATTTAATAATAACTGTCAGGATTGGTGGGGCTAAGGCTGCGGGAGCAGACCGAGTGGGCAGGGCGTGACAATAACAAATTGGTTTATATGGAAACCTGCAAAGCTTAATTTCTAAGAATTTTCTAAAATCCTAAACAGATTTTACTCAAATATTAAAATATTTGACTTTAGGCAAACCTATGCATATTTAATGTGGGCTATAGCATTACCACACTTCGCTACGTTTAATGATACATATAGTGCTGGCTTTGTGCTTTTCAGACGCAAACCAGACGGTGCGGATCGTGCTGTACAGCTTGATCTTCCTCCTGAGTGTTCTGGGCAACACCTTGATCATCACCGTGCTGGTGCGAAACCGGCGCATGCGAACTGTGACCAACCTGTTCCTCCTGTCGCTGGCTGCCAGCGACCTCATGCTCTGCATCTTCTGCATGCCCTTCACTCTCATTCCCAACGTAATGCGCAACTTCGTCTTCGGCAGCGGCATGTGCAAGGTGGCCATGTACTTCATGGGTGAGTTCCGGGTTCGGAGGGTTTTGTCTGCTATCACTAGACCTGTGCCGGTTTACTGTGGACTTAGGTGATTGAATCTGAGTCGTTTGGAAAAATTGTAGTTGCTGGAAACATGATAGGTAGTAGTACATCCAGAGCAGTTTACAAAGAGGGAGACAAAAAACAAGAATAACATGCAGTATTTTCATTCTGTTTAAGTAGTTTATGTAGTCCAACAAGTAGAGCACAACGTAGATATTGTGGGCCCAAATCCCAGAGTAAAAGTGTCAAATAAATGAGCAAAATGTAGAATAACGTTGTATCTATCTTGGAAACGCTTCTCAGGCCAGGTGGAAATGCATATGTATGCCACAAAACAACAGGTTCACTTTTATATGGGCTGAGAATGGTGACATTGTGGTATAGTCATTTACTTAGCCATGAAAAGCATGTCAAATAAATAAATAGAAGCTATAAAACATGTTTCTAACCAAGATAGCTTCATTGTACTCACTTATATTTTTGTTCAAAATCAAATGTTTAAAATTGTTTGTTTTATAGTAGCCATGGCATTAATGGCAAAAATTATATATCTTAATATTTTTGGAGTAGGCTATATATTGGTCAGGCGCTGTTGATTTCTTTTCAACAGAATTGTAATCACATTCAAGCATGTTGTTGACACGTGAAATTAGAATGAAATAAGGTTTACTTGTGAAGACACATTCTTGATCTTTATCTAACTCTAAATAGATTTCCTTGTTTGTTTGGGTAGTCATGGAGTGACCAGTGCAGAATGGCACAGACATTCATTTAATCTGGCATAGTGTTTAAAAGGGCTGAAAACATTTGAGCTCCTTTGATGACTCAGCTGCTGTATAACCATGATAATTTGCTTTGTTTATTACATCCCCCAGTTTTGTGCTAGGAGTTGTTAATATTTATTGGAAACTTCAGATGCTAGTGATAATGAGAATTGAGCTGTAAGCTCTGTATGTCTGGAATCTGCTTGATGTACAAGTTAAAATGCAATGGCCTGGATTCATCTTCTGTAAGAACCTTGTACCCCTGCTCTTAAATGCTGCTTTACAAGCAAAGAAGAATAATTATATGTTCATAATATTTGCAACACTTATATGTTCATAATCTTATTTTGGTTACCATTATTATTATGCCCATTTATTTTTAAAATATTATATTATTACACTACTGATATAACTAACTGATATAAGTATTAATTATAATTACAATGATAACAAGTGTACAATGCTAGCACATGTAGCCCATGCAACATGTATCCTGTTCAAAATCACAGGCATCTCAGTGAGTGTGTCTACTTTCAATCTGGTGGCCATTTCACTGGAGCGCTACAGTGCCATCTGCAATCCACTCAGCTCCAGGACTTGGCAGACCAAGTCCCATGCCGCCAAAGTCATCTCTTCCACCTGGGTTCTCTCCTTACTGCTCATGCTGCCATACCCTATCTTCAGCACCCTGGTACCTCTCAGACATGACAACAACAGCACAGGAAACATGTGCCGGCTTTTATGGCCCAGCGACGTGATCCAGCAGTCCTGGTAAGAGGTTCTTATGCTGTCTGTCAAGTTCTATGGAGTTTTGTCATTAATTTCATAATTAAGTTCATAAGCATGCAAAATAAACCATGTTTTGATTTGTTATCCCTATGTTAGCCTGACATGGTGGTGCAGTGGTTAGCACTGTTACCTCACACTTCTGGGATCGGGATTCAAATCCCACCCCGGTTGCATGTGTGTGGAGTTTGCATGTTCTCTCCATGTCGTTGTGGGGTTTCCTCCGGTTTCCCCCCCATGATCTAAAAACATGCTGAAGCTAATTGGAGTTACTAGATTGCCCATAGGTGTGAGTGTGCCCAGCGATGGGCTGGCCCCTCCACCTGGGTTGTTTCCTGCCTCGTGCCTGTAGTTTCTGGGATAGGCTCTGGACCTCCCACGACCCAAAAAGGATAAGTGGGTTGGAAAATGGATGGATGTTAGCCTGAGTTATGCATATTAAATGTTAGGTATTAAAAACCAAGCAGAAATGGATTCTCTGGAGCATAAAGTGATTCAGTGAGTCTCCTGTATCCAAGGTATGTATTCCTATTACTGTTCAGTCCAGGTAAGTGTACTTCTTACTTTACCTCGTTGCTGTTGCTATTACAGTTGCTTCCAGGAATGGATTCCTATTATTCCTTCTCTTTTTCTTGTTCCTCTGCAATGAATGTAAGTCTGTCTCCTCCTCATACGGTTCCCTTTACTGTTCCTCACTAGGTATGTGTTCCTCCTGCTGCTCCTCTTCCTGGTACCAGGCATAGTTATGATGACAGCCTATGGGCTCATTTCCCTCGAGCTTTACAGGGGAATTAAATTTGAGACTATGAACAGGAAAATCAACAGAGGTAGGACACGGCTCAGGAACCCCTTGGTCGATACTTATAACTGTTTTACCTCATAAAGAAAAGTAACATCAGAATCCTAAAATAAGTTTGAAGCAACTTTATACTGTTGTGCATGCTTACTCGCTTACTGCATATAAAGAACCCACACTGACACACATATATAACATTCAAACTCATGCTCATGCACATACAGTACCGTGCAAAAGTCTTAGACAGTCAAAGGGAATGTTTAAAGCTATTTTTCTGGGTAGTAACTGTATATTCGCTCAGAACAAAACCAGAATTTAACATTATAACATACACAAATGAAGAATAGCACAATACAAAGAGGCTAGATGAACACCAGATGAACTCCTCAGGGGCACCTCAGTCATTCCATGTATTAGTTAAATTTCACCACCAACTTGCTTAATTAATTAACTAAATAGGTTTTTAAAAGTCACTGAGGTATTGGTTAGCCCCCCACAGTCCAAAAACATGCTGAGGTTAATTGGAGTTCCTAATTTGCCTGTAGGTGTGCATGTGTGAGTGACTGGTGTGTGAGTGTGCCCAGCGATGGGCTGGCCCCCCATCCTGGGTTGTTCCCTGCCTAGTGCCCGTTGCTTCCAGGATAGGCTCTGGACCCCCCCGTGACCTTGATAGGAAAAGCAGGTTGGAGGATGGATGGATGGCACATTTATTACTGAAATATTCTTTATTCATTTACTTATAACCATTTTGTTCGGCTTGACTCCTCTGCCGGCCCCTGGAGGATGGGCTCCCCCTTTGGGTCTGGTTCCTCCCAAGGTTTCTTCCT
>JAODKL010000017.1:19136277-19147796 GCA_026780765.1 Petrocephalus schoutedeni
TAAGCGCCCCCTAACTTTAGAGCATAGTGATTGAATATTTACTCGCGGGGAGGAGTTTCCTCATATCAGCTCGTAGAGTTACAGGCACACACAAACAGTCAGTTCGGAGGCAAATAAAACGCACATAAATTATTTAAACGTAAAACCGAAAAAACCGCAATTCACAAGCGCGTATTGAACCGTGGAAGTCGTACCGAACGGTTCAATATTAGATTGAGAATTGTGGCATCCCTAGGAGTCACATACAGCTTTAGCAAGAAAAGCTGTATGTGCTTGAGAAAAATGGCAACTGGTACTGGGCCTGAATGAAGCTGACCAAGTGTGTGTGCCACTTTGGGATCCCCACCACGGTGTATTGCAAAGTACTGTTTTGGTATTATTTATGATTTCAGGGCAAGAATACCTTTGCCATTCATCTGAAACACAATCGGGTATCTGTCTGACAAATAAATGCAATTAATTTAGTTGATTTCACCCCTCCTTAGTCTGCCCTCTGCTGTCTTTCTCATGACTGTGCCCACTTCATATAGAATGCTTGGTCTCTCTCTTTCAAACACAGAAAGCAACCCCAACTGCAACTCTGCAGTCCTTTACATTGCATGTAGTATATTCTTGGTATCACCATAACCCTGTGAATAGTTTAAATATTTGGGTTTCGGCCACCACCATTGCTACCTAAAATTGCTGGGAAAAATGCTTGGAACTTGAGACTTTTCCTTCAAGTTTCAGAATCTGTCGCCCAGAGTATTCCGTAGCTCTTATCCACTTTTTTTGTGACACTTTATTAATCCCTGTGTGGAAATTCTCTTTTCACCTACCCTTTCTGCTCTCCCTGAGGCAGACACAGACACATATACAGGCGAGAGCAAGCTTGGAGGTCACAGCTAAGGGTCAGCCACTTACAGCATCTTTAGACTTCTTGCATATGGATGTTATCAATCATTAAATGCTATGCTGCATTTTAAGTCTAAAACTAAACTATCCAGGTGGCTTCTAATCTGTACTTGATGTTTGCATAACCAAACCCATTTGGTGGTGTGAAGTATCCGCAGATGTGCTACATTTGTCCTTGAACCCCAGTGTGCAGCCACCTGCTGTGGGATTTCTGGCACCTGTGGAGCCTTCAAAGGAGCTACATGGTTCTGTGTGCCAGTCATAGTTCTTGTTTATCAACTGTGGTGTCAGTACACCCTGTGCACATGTAGTATTCTAGTGTTTTTATTTTCTCATATTGCTCTCAATTTATCCTTAAAACTTTTGTGGAATGAAATTTTATATGGCATGTTTTAGTTTTGTATTATATGAGAACTTTGATATAGGAAATGTTTACCAAAAGAAATATAATAAAATTGTATTCAGCAATATGGCAAATGTTTTAAAAATTACCTGAATTGCTCATGCATAATAGTTTCCAAACTCACAAATGGCATTCATGCCCTGAAAATTCTTCTGACTGTTCTTGCCAGGACACCTACCCATTGCATGTGCCACCGTAGTCCACTACAAACCATGTCAATCTCCTGGCTACAATGTTACTGCTCTGTAAGAGAGCAATCTAGATTAAAGAAATACTTTATTCAACTTCTCTTCATTTCATTTTGTTACTATGTTTCACCACAACTAGACAAAGCTGAATGAACTAAGAATACACAACGCCCCATTTGAAGATGCTATGTCCCGTCACACAGTCTCCCTATGGCTGTAAAAGTCTGCAAACTTTTATTCATACATGTGAGCGTGACTGGTCCTTTTTCTGAAAAATTAAGAGGATTATAATAATCCCTTAATGGCCCCACTGGAAAGAAAGTTTAAAACAAAGGAGATCATTACACGGCAGTGATTGTCAGGGTGTGAGCGACATCCTCCAGAGCCTAATCCAGTTCTGAGAGTCCCAGGGCCCAACGCCACATTTCTAACTGAGGTGGAACTACATGGAGCAGCTCCAATCCTTTCACAATACTGCTGATTGGGTCATCAGTAAAACAGAGCTGTATTTCATGTTCCTGTTGACAACTTTATGCTGGGGGGATGCAGTACCTGAAGATACCTCAGAGCACTTAAAAGTTGTTCCAACAGGGGAACCTGCAGAGGATCATTTTTCCCAGACAGGGTATTGTTTGAATTGTAAGTGCCATGAACAAAGAAACAGTGTCACACTGATAAACTGCATAAAAGCAAACAAAGCAGTCAGTATAATTTTTTAACTTTAGGTCTTGTAACAGCAATGAATGCAAAGAAACCTTGTGATTGCAAACAAAGCTGTGGTAACAAACAAGCTGGCCATTGATGGTGACAGGTAACTATACTATAGGACACTATACTAAGGTAGACTGTTTTACTAACGTGATAACTAATACCACTGTGTACCAGCTAGAAGCCAAGAAGGTGAACCATGCCCCAAGATGTACAGGCAGGAGTGTCAGGGATATTGACAGTTAACAGACAGAATCAGCACTCAAAGAACCATGGCTACAGGAATACTAGAAACTACCAAAGACTGGTCAGCTGGTGAGTTTGTTAGCTCAGACATGTACATGTACAATGGCAAGGAATATACAATAACAGTACAAGACATTGCATCTCTTTACTTTTCTTTATTATTTTTGCCAATATTGTTGGTGTATTGTCTGTGTATCCAGTATTGAAATATGGAACTGAGCAGGTGTAATATGTACAATAAAAACCTATCAAAAACTGTCCTGTCGTTTCACATTATTGCTAAAATTTTACAACTGCACAGGTCCTACCACATAACCCCTCACTGATCACTGAGGACACTACTACACAGATACTCCTGCTCATTTCTATAAACACAGTGGATATCAAGTTCTACTAATTCAAAGCTCTCCTTTCTGCACCATATGCAAATGTGCAGAGGAAGTGATAGAAACAGAATTACTAGAATGGCTCCAACAGAGAAAGACCAGAAAGCTTTGCATATTTGCCAGACTACTTTCTGGGTAGAATTCAGGATCTTTCCAACTGAAATTCAATGTGCAGGTCATCGTCTACAACCAAAGCTGCCGTGACTGCAAGGCCTCTAGTTTACCTGCACACATCTGGGTTTAAGAGTCTTTTTGCTTAAATGTTCCTCTACAGACTTCCACTGACAAGATGACAGCATGAGTGGGAGCAGAAGTTGCACACCACACATCAAACCAGCAATGATCTCTAGGTTCATATGGAATGCAGTTATTGGAATGCTGGTGGAACGATTTCACTGCAAGGGTGTAGTATGAACTATGTCTTGCACCCCACAGCACACCCTGAATCTTGGACCAATCTGGTAATTCTGTGTCTACAGCAGGCCAGGGGAAGTGTGTGTGTGAGTGAGAGAGAGAGAGTGGGCCAGGGGTACATCCCAGGTTAACAAACGCATGCAGACCCTGGAGATTCACTCATGAGAGGTTCACACCTCATCCTCTAGGCTACACAGCAGTGGGAAAGTGGTTTGTTTAACACTACAAACTGGACCTCGGCAGACTTCTCTCCCTGTCCACTCCTTCGTAAACCTTACTCTCCTCCATCCTGTTTGCTTAGCAGTGCATGGAATTTTTTTTATTGTGATTTGGCATGATTGAGTACACACATTTTGTTCAGAGCTCATAAAAAAAAAACAGCTGCTTTTGAAGAAAAGCGTAAGTATATTAGAAAAGCATTACTTACATTAAAATAAAAGTATAAAGTCTTTGTTCTGTCAGCATGTTCAGAAAGTTTCATAACATTTCTCACTATTAGCTGGTGGAGTAATAGGGCTGATATAAAAACCATTTGCTGTACTTTTAACCCTGCATAAACCACAGTCACTGAGGGGCCAGGCCTAGAGAGTTCATGTAAACAGTCATAACCAATAAGGATTGTCAATCAAATGTCTGAAACATGCCCTCAGCCATTCCTTTTCAAATTAATCTAATTAGGCCCACTTCAAAATTTTACGGATCAATGTGTTTGGTGAAGCTTCAAAATCAGCAGGAAAGCAGAATGTCTAGTGCAGCAAGACACCCAGAGAGTGTATTCAGGGCCTCAACAGTGGTGCACAAAAACTCCATCTTAAATGGTCGAGTTGGACATTCTTAAGGTTCTTCCTTTGAAGATCACCATTTCTACTTGTTCAAGACAAACAAAAATGAAGTTTGGAAAAGGCCAAGATTTCTTTTTCATTTATGACAATGGATACAATGGATTTTCTGCTGATATTCATGCAATTTCTTGTGGTAAAGCAATTTAACTGCAAAATGCTGGCAGTTAGCCCCCCACCCCCTCCCAACAAATCCTTAGTGCATCATCATGGCAATAGCAAGTCCATTCCAGGGCCAGAGGCAGTAAGGGCATAATGCACTTCTCATTTGAAATAAACAGCAGGGCAAATATTAATAACAATAAAATAAAAAATATATCACAAGAAACAATGGGTGTATGAACTAATGAGCAAGGTTGACTACAGAGTGCATCGCATAACTGTCTTTTTGCTTTCCATAAGTTTTTAGAAAAATGAAAATCAACTTTTATGCTCAATGAGGGTATGTTAACAAGATCAAATACATATTTGTGTAGACATTCAAATCACAGTATTCATTACCTCCATGTGTACATAGCTCTGTTGCAATAAAATCATGATATTGCCTTTTTTGTCTGTCTGTCCGGATATTATCATTGTGAAGCATGCATTGCTATGAAACCAGCAATTGCATAAGGAGGACAGTGTGCTGGACCCTGGACTACCAATAAAAAAGGTGTCTGAACAAAATAATGATGCAAAACGTCACAAATCATTACATTCGTGACAAGCTGAAAACAAGGTGGAAAAACGATCATTCCAGATGGAAAGCTCAGAACATGGACTACTCTAGACAAACACTTCCACTAGCATTTTATCGTTTTGTAGTTGTTTTCATTCCAAGCTCTAAACAGATTCCACCTCATGCAAATTTTCAATGAGAAATGTACTCATTATTGCATTTGTGCTGATGAATACAAGAGGGCACGGACTCAACCAAAAACAAAACTGTTGCGCTGTGGAAGTCAGACACAAAACAAATTCTTCTTTGTCAAAATACTGCTTTAAAATACTAACATTTAACGTACATTAGCTTTTTTTTCTAATAAAAAAACCCTTCCATTAATTATTTCTCACCACACAGAATTCACCAAAGACAAATATCAATAAAATACATACTATCAGCTAAACACTGTGTATGAAACCCTCTAATTTTTTTACATGAAATGTACTGGAAGCTACAGGCAAATCATGATCTAATGATGCCAAAACCAACCTAAATCACCAAAACGATGCCTGTATTAGACATTTTTCTCATCCTAAGACAATGTACTAGTAGGCCACCTCACTCTGATCAACTGAGATGGGCTACCATAAACCAAGAAAAAAAAATGTTTTTTTCTTTTAAGTAGACTACAGATCTGTAGAATAGTGGTCTTCAGGAGGTGCCTGGTCACCCCTAATGCCTAACCCCCTAATCACAGCAACTCAGAAGGGTAGACAAAAATATTCTGGAATGATGGAGTTGGTTCCAGTTAGAAACTTGGGCAAGAAAATGGGAGGATAGAGGAGGTCCATCAACTGCTGAGAAGACTGATGACAAATGAAGTGTGAGAAATGGAACCTCCAACCCAAGCTCTGCCTTGCCAAGGACATACGCAGCACTGGCAATTGTGGGCTATCGTCATATCCGCTGCAAAAGGTGATGCTTCTCTCGAGTCAGTGGTAAGCACTTGTTTGATCTCCTAAACTGAAGACCTGGGTCTTTTGGTTTAGCAGGCTGTACATCAAAGTGGAGGATATGTGCCTAGCCATTGGTAGCCAGACAGGAGCCGTTTTAGCACCAAACGGCTCTGCATAAGGATTCGATAATCCAGTGAAGGTTCAGAAAAAAAGTTGTTGGTCTTCCAGGAAATACAAGGATGTCTTCTGTGAATAATGTAACAAGAGTCATTAACTCAGTGTGAGTAACATGGCAAATTAAAAAGGCAAACTGGAGAGTAGCAAATTGACTGTAGTCAACAGTAGTAACAAATCTTCACAACTGCAGTAAGGCCACATCAAATTTAAGTGTCAGTTTTCAGTATCTCTAACAACAGGGTTCTGGCGACAAATCTAGACACCTGGAAGACTAAGAACAGTTTAGGTTATACCTATAATGGACAGCTGTACAAGAGATTCAAGATTTTATACACTTGATACTTTTACAATGACAACATTCTGGAACCACACAAAGATAGGTGAAATCTACCGCAGACTACGTGAAATGAATCTGGCATTTGTGTTTGACAAAGATGTATACTCTTCTATGGCTACCACTTATCTAACACAGTAACAGACTTGACCACTTTTTTCTGTAACTTGTAAGTTGCAGCAAATAAAAAGGAAGAAATAGAAACCGCTATGCTCCTTCATTATCATTAAAAGGAAACATAGTGCATGTTCAGTATTGAGTATTGCAAACAAGGCAGAGGCAATGCTTAAAGCTTTTCTTTTAAAGACTTCATATAAAAGAACGATAAAATGAACTCTGAGATTCTCCCAAAAATAAACAAAACACAATACACCTTCGGTTTTTGTGTTTAAAAAAAAAAATTAATCACCAGAATGCAGTTTACAAAAAAAGTATTCCACCCCAAAACCAAAAATGCTGGCATTTGACAGAAAAAATAAGGTAGCTACAATACACAAGCCAGGCCAGGATTGAAACCTGAAACAGACTTCAGCTCAGAGTTAAAATATAAACTATTTGGTAACAAAAGTGTACTATATGCTTAATACAAAAAGGTATGGAGAAAATGTACCTTTACTAAAGCTTATACAATATCCTTGGTCCATAAAAACTATGTTATTACCACATTTTATACGTGTTCCTCTAATAGAGTCCCACCCCAACAGTAATACATCTTGCCCTTTACAGAAACAAAGGAAAAAAAAAAAAAGCAAAAAATAGACTTTTCTTTTAATAAAGTTTTATACATGGCTGACATATCATTGGTGTGGCCTCTGTTATAGAGCACGATTGGGGACACTGGAGTTCTTAGGAAAGTGGATTCCCATTATGTCTATCCACACCAAGGCCAACAGAGCATGTCCTTTTAGCCTTTTTTTATTATGGATTTTTTTTTCTTCTCTTTCCCCCTCGTTTCTTTCCTTCGTGAACCTTAAAATTTTTTCTCATTTTTTTATTACTTTGCAGCACGTTGAGGAGTTCACCTGTAAGTCATTGCGGATGCGTTTTTGTGTTAGGACACAACTGCAGCAGCGGCTGAAGAGGATGTGACACTGGTGGGGTTGCTGTTGCCTCCAGCGTAGCCAGCATCGGTATTTGTGCTGCTTCCCAGCAGATTGGAGCTGCTGGCGCGCAGGATGGCCCCGGCAGCATTGCAGTGGGGTCGCGGGCCTGGCTCTGGCGTGTAGGTGAACGTTAGCGTGGTGGAGTAAATTATCCCATCGTTGCGCACCAGTGTGACAGGTACTTGTACCGGCTGCCGCACCCATCTCCAACCCTCGCGGAATGCTGAGATGTCTGGCACCACACACAACATGCTCTCTGCACACCTGTCAAGGGAGGCAGGGCAAAAGAGGAAGCAAAAATAAGCACTTTCATTACTTTTGCTTTAAGAAAAACCTTCACTTGTGCCAGTACAGTCAATCCTGCTACAACATGACTAACGCATTCCTGAAATACCTTGTGTTCACTAAAATCACTTACTAAAATACACATATCCAATGGGGAAAAATGAGGTTGGAATGCAACTACAAAACAAAATAAATTAAATAGAAAGAATGATGTCATCTAAGCCATATACAATGAGAAGACAATGTAGCTCCTGTTTTTTTTGTTTCCAAAAATGCACATAAAATACACATATTAAATTGTGCAAATGTTGCATCAGCAGCCAAAGTTGAGGACAAGCAGATGTTCGATACATGTAGCAGCATACAAGACTCATGCATAAACTGCAAAAATGCAAGGCAGATTTAAGTTCACAGTTCAGGCATGCATGGGGGGCAGAATGGGGGCAGACAGTATACTGAGGAGCCTGATGGCTTGTGGGGAAAAAGCTCTCAGACAGTCTGGATGATGGAGCTTTAATGCTGTGATAGACTCTGCACATTACTCCCATCTGGTAGACCGTGTGTGAGGGGTGTGAGGAGTCACGCACAATGCAGGAGGCGCATTTGAGGCAGCGTTTATAGAAAATGTCCTGGAGTGAGGGGAGAGACGACCAGGTGATGTTGCTGGCTATTTTAACAATTCTCTGCAGGCTCTTTCAGTCTGCAGTGTTGGCACTGCTGTACCAAACAGAGATGCATCTGGTCAGGATGCTCTCTATGGTGTCCCTGTAGCACAGTGTAAGGGTGGGAGGAGGGATGTTTGCTCACTTCAGATGTCTTAAGAAGTGAAGGTGCTGCTGTGCCTCTTTGGTGAGGGAGGCATGTGTGCACTCGAAGAAACTTGGTGTTCTTAAACTCTCTACTGTGGAGCCATTGATGCTTAGTGGTGGGTGGGCAGAGTGAGTTTTCCTGAAGCCGACAATAATTTTAGCTTTGTCCACATCCTTAGAGACAGATTGTTCTCACTGCACTCACTGCTGCTGAACCTCATTTCTGTACACTGACTCGCCATTGTAGCTGATGAGCCCCACCACAGTCGTGTCATCAGTGGGCTTGATGACGTGGTTAGAGCTGTGCATGGCAGTGCAGTCATTGGTCAGGTGGGTGAACAGTAGTGGACTAAGCATGCAGCCCTGAGCTAGGGCTGTGCGATGGGCATACTTATTTGTAAGGAGCTCCTTCAATCATTAAAAAATCGTTTACATTTAGCTTGATAGTGCTACCGATGTTTCATTACATTATTATTGTATACTTAGATTCATAGCAAACAGTTTTAGCAATTATAACAAATTTGATTAGGTTAATCACGTATATTACAGTCAATTTTATTACATTATTGATGTATATTCAGGTCCTTACTGGTATGGTTTCTTAACTGTCAGGGTTTTATTGATTATCACATTGACATTACACACTCACTTGAACACGCCAATGTCAACTTCATAGCTACTGTTTCAGTCCACGCCCGAAAATGTAAATTACGTGTAATAACTACACCTGCAATTAAGTGTGTATCAGTAAAGTACAGTCGTGGCTAAAAGTTTTGGGAAAGAAACAAATATTGGGTTTCACAAAGTTTGCTGCTTCAGTTTTTATAATGTCAATTTGCATATATACTCCAGAATGTTATGAAGAGTGATCAGATGAATTGCAATTAATTGTCACAATAGTCCCTCTTTGCCATGACAATGAACTTAATTCCAAAAAAAAATAATTTCCACTGCATTTCAGCCCTGCCACAAAAGGACCTGCTGACAATTTCCTCTCATTAATACTGGTGAGTGTGTTGATGAGGACAAGGCTGGAGATCACTCTGTCATGCTGACTGAGTTAGAATAGCAGACTGGATGCTTTAAAAGGAGGGCGGCTCTTGAAATCATTGTTCTTCCTCAGTTAACCATGGTTACCTGCAAGGAAGCACATTGCTTTGCATAAAAAGGGCTTTACGGGCAAGGATATTGCTGCTAGTAAGATTGCACTGAAATCATCCATTTATCAGATCATCATGAACTTCAAGGAGAGAGGTTCTATTGTTGTGAAGACAGCTTCAGGGAGCCCAAGAAAGTCCAGCAAGCACCAGGATCGTCTCCTAAATGATTTCAGCTGCGGGATCGGGGCACCACCAGTGCAGAGCTTGCTCAAGAATGGCAGCAGGCAGAGAGGTGTGAGTGCATCTGCATACACAGTAAGGTGAGGACCTCTGGAGGATGGCCTGATGTCAAGATGGGCAGCAAAGAATCCACTTCTCTCCAAGAAAAACATCAAGGACAGACTGATATTTTGCAAAAGTACAGTGATTGGACTCCTGAGGACTGGGGTAATGTCATTTTCTCTAACGAAGCCCCTCTACGATTGTTTGGGGCCTCCCGTAAAATGACTGTCCATAGAAGAAAAGGTGAGTGCTACCATGAATCCTGTGCCATGCCAACAGTAAAGCATCCTAAGACCATTCATGTGTGAGTTTGCTTCTCATCCAAAGGAGTGGGCTCACTCACAAAATTGCCATGAAAAAAGAATGGTACCAAACCATCCTTTGAGAGCAACTTCTCCCAACCATCAAGGACCACTTTCGTGAAGAACAATGCCTTTCCCAGCATGATGGAGCATAATAAGGCAAAAGTGATAATTAAGTGGCTCGGGGAACAAAACATTGAAATGTTGGGCCCATCGCCAGGAAACTCCCCAGACCTTACTCCCACTGAGAACTTGTAGTCAATCCTCAAGGGCCTGGTGGACAAACAAAAACCCACAAATTCTGACCAACTCCAAGGATTGATTATGCAAGAATGGGTTGCCATCAGTCAGGATTTGGCCCAGAAGTTGATTGACAGCATGCCAGGGTGAATTGCAGAGGTCTTCAAAAAGAAGGGCCAACACTGCAAATATTAACTCTTTGCATAAACTTGATGTAATTGTCAAATTGTCAATAAAAGCTTTCAGAATTATTGTATTGTAATTATATATTGTATGGTAATTATACTTCAGTACACCACAGGAACATCTGACAAAAAGATCTAAAAACACTGCAGCAGCAGACTTGTGAAAACCAATATTTGTATCACTCTCAAAACTTTTCGCCACAACTACACAATTCCTAACATTGTAGATTTCTCAAGGTAACAATCATTCAGTTCAGAAAGCATTTTGCTATGGAGCTAAATATGTAATTTGCATGTATATTTCATATACGCTATAAACAGAGCATGTGAGCAGAGCAGAGCGTGAGCATGGAGCAGAGTGGGCAGAATTTGGTCAGAGCGTGGAGTGGGTTTTTTTTCTAGTACGGTCGCTGTGTCTCGCTCCAGTTTGGCTCCGATAACAGTCATACCACGAGTCTGATGCATGCCCGAATCTACCCAGAATTCATCTGTACAATTAACAAGACAGTTACATAAAATTGGCCGAGATGGAGATCACGAAATATTTCACAAAGGTGATATTTGTTAGGCATGCAGATTATTCCTCCCTCTTTTAAATTGGAGCGAGCGTGGAGCGATTTGACTGGAGCGGGAGGAAATTTTAGTGGAGCAAGGAGAAGTATTGAGCCGATCGGCTTAATGTGAATTAGAGCGAAGGAGCCGGTGGAGCCAACAGCCTCAGGAGCAAGGACCGGAAATTCTCACTGATTCGGTCCACTCACATGCTCTGGTTATAACCAATAAAATATGTCGCTTTCAAGCTAAATAAATAGTTATACTCAGAGACATGCCGCTACTGAGCTAGTAATACATTAATAATCTCAAAACGTGTCGGTTATAATACAATACAATAATACAATTTTATTTATATAGCGCATTATCACAACATTTCATTGTCTCAATGCGCTTTACATTATCTCTGCCACATAAAGACCCCCCAGTGAGCAAGCCAAAGGCGACAGTGGCGAGGAAAAACTCCCTAG
>JAODKL010000017.1:19154218-19181057 GCA_026780765.1 Petrocephalus schoutedeni
CTGATTAGTCAGTGCTGTCACTCTAGTTTCACACTAGAGTGCTGATGTTCAGGGTCTTCCCATGCCTGTGTTCCCACTGCCTCTCCCTCTTTTTCATGCTGCTATAGCCATATCTGCCAGAGCCTAGATGGATATTGCATTCACCCAACTTTTTGCACTGCCTCTAGTTTCCCGAACTCTGGTTAATACACTATCTTCTTACTTCCCCCCACCCCTTTTGGGGTGTGCTGCCTGGAGACCCATGAGTTTGAAGAAGGTTTATCATCTACTCTGCTGTCTGCAATACCACTACCTCTACTTCTGGCAACTTCCCTCCTGCCTGCCTGCCCTTTGCTCCTGCAATGCCTCTCCTTCCCTGCTGCTGCACCACTGTACATCTTGCCATCAGAAGTAGAATTAAGCACTCCATGCCAGCACCCGTCTGCCCCTGCATTGAGACAAATTTCAACACATGTTCTATATAAACTTAGTTTTGACACCTTGTTTTGTTCAGCTGACTCCTCTGCCAGCCAGAGTTGTTAAAATCTTATCTAGCTCTGATTTAAAGGAACCCAGGCTTTTAGCTTCCGCTACACTAGCAGAAAGACTATTCCATACCCTAACTACACGCTGCGTAAAGAAGTGCTTCCTCAAATTTGTTTTAAATTGTTCTCCTGCTAGCATTGATATCAAAGCAAAAAAAAGTCATCATTGCGGAAGGATACATCATGTCTCTTCTCCTGCCTGCTGCATGCTCCAGTCTAGTGCCACCCCGTGTACCTACCAGAATATTTCAAGTTGTTGTAATTGCCTCTGAAACGGCTGTGGGCTACATGTATGGAAGAGCAATTCCAGAAAATGTCCGCAGTTCATGTATGAACATGGCTTTAACTACAAGCAGCAAGCATTGAGAACAAGTAAGAAAACCATCTAGTATTTTTCTTCATGACCCGGGGCCTCATGTATAACAGCATGCGTAGAATTCACACTAAAACATGGCGTGCGGAAAAAAACAGAAACGTGTGCATGCCAAAGAAAATTCAGATGCATAAAACTGTGCGTACGCAAAATTCTATGCTCTTTCCCTTCTTATATCCCCAAACAGTGCGAGATGCTACAGACGTGTACGAGCCCACCACCACGTCCCGACTCCTCCCATAATTGTACTTATTTTAACATGCAAATCAATATAAAGATCCCCTTCGATCAGGG
The DNA here is from genome assembly GCA_026780765.1 of Petrocephalus schoutedeni. NCBI lineage: Eukaryota > Metazoa > Chordata > Actinopteri > Osteoglossiformes > Mormyridae > Petrocephalus > Petrocephalus schoutedeni. The sequence goes on from JAODKL010000017.1 coordinate 19,155,410, forward strand.
TTTTGTTAAAAACAATGGTCCTTTGCACGTGGGAAGAAGCAAAAATTTTGCGAATATGAAGTAGACATCTTGCTTAGAGAAATCGAGGCAAGGAAAAAAAAAAGTTGTTCGGTAGTTTAAGCTTGGCACAGCGTGGCAAAGGCACTTAATGTAATTCCGGAAAGTCGCACGGTGGCTGAAATTAAAAATAAATGATCGTATATTAAAGTCGACGTAAAAAAGGCTCAGCTCAACACCACTGGAAGAGGTAGCGGAATTGTGGGGCTCACACCCTTTGGGCAGCGAGTTGCTGCAATTATTGGTGACACTGTCATAACAGCAATTTTGCCAGCGGGTGAGGGGCACTCCGACATCAGTGCGGGTAAGTGTGTTTATACCATATTTCTTTGAATTAGTTAAATGTTTCAGATGAACAGATAGACAGCAGATGTGGTATTAATTTTGTTTATAGTTTCAGACAATAGTACAGGCAAGCCACGATCTTGTGCTACGTTATGCAGCATGCTGCATGTGTGCACAATGCGACGCACTTTTTGTGGACTATAGAGCAGCACTCCACCAATCTTGTCTGGGCAGCGCAAATGGCCCTTAAGCTGCCCGCTCTACCACCGCCCGAGCCCGAGAATGAACGTCGTTATAACGTTGCTCTTGTGCAGCCTGTGGGTTTGCTAGCGGGGTGAGAAGCCACGTTTTCAGTGGGTACCCACTGTCCCCTAAGGAACTGTCAAATGGTTACATCATACACAAAACCTACAATTTTGGTCGCAAAATATAAAATTTCTTCTTACCAAGAAGTCAGCCATCATGCACCACACCATTGTCAAGTTTATTCCCAACACTACTATTCCTGAGAATAAACGAATCATGGGTTGAGCCAGGCCATCTTGCCACATTAGTGAGAGATTTTCGCATCACATATGATCTGCACAATAATGGAGTGAATGTTCTTTCTATTCACATAAGCAAATTCATTCTCTGAAGGCGCACAGTCGATCGCTCCTATTACATTTGGAAAACTGGACATTGCTGCGAATTGTGCTTTAATGTTTGCCTGTTCACCTACAGTGTAAGGAAATTTTATATATCTCGATGACAAGCGGATTATGCCGTCCCATATAGCTGGCATGGCACGACTCAGTGATGACTGAGAAATACCCGATCGGTCCGCAAGTTCACGCTGAAAAGCTCCTGTGGCTAAAAATCCGAGGGTGGAGTGAACTTGTACAGGTACCAGTAAAGCGCAATTCCTCAGAGTCTGCCTTCGTAAAGCTGGCTCCGGTTCAGCACACAGGTCCATGAGGAGTTCTTGGAAATATGAATCAACTTAGAAGCCAGTCATCATCATGAGCCAAGAAATCACTGTATTCCCTGAATATGCGCTCTCTTCTGACTCTTCCATTTGCGATATCTTCGAACAATGCAAGAGCAGCCATGATAGTTGGAATATTTTGGTCTCTCTCTGCACCGTATGATTGTCACGGATTGATTACGATCAGGTGGCGTACATTTCTGACCGATGTCCAATTAATTTTGGTGTATTTGATACAGACCGCGTCATGAATGCGAGTATGATACAGTGAAACTGCAGTAGCACTCTTTTGCCACTGGGTGCCTCCAGTTTACAAAATCTAGCAGAAACTTGCGTACGCGTTGTCTGGGGTTTCCGTGAGTATGCGTGGCGGTATGCCAAGTTTAGTTTTTATATATCTCGACATGAGCATGGAAACGGGCGTGCACAACAGTTTTGTGCTTAAGCACAGTTTATACATGAGGCCCCAGGTCAGCCATCTTTGTTGTTTTCAGTGTGGGTGTAATACGTGTTAGACTTATCTTTTCAATGCATAAGTTGGTCTAGTTAGTGAAGGCAGCCAACATCACCACGATGATATCAAGAAATTGCCCAAGCCTACCGGTCACGCAGGATGAAGTCTTTTTTACTGTGGGCACCGATATTACAGAACAGACTCGCTGACCCACATGTTTTGCTTGTAAAAAGCAAAGATTTTCAAATACCACATTTCGCATCGTCCTCCTACAAAGGTTGCTTAGTTGTTTGGGATGAAAAAATATTGAGTTTAGGTTATGCTTAGCTACCACTTGTTATTTCTGCACTTGTAAGAACCATTTCAACCATAGCTGTTATGGAAACTCACATGCCATGGTCAGCAGAGCAATGTAAAGAAGTGTGCTTGCTAGGTCTGTCTCAGGAGTGCAACAGAGCACAAAATTCAAGGTTCCGATCTTATCATGCCATTTGAGTCACTGATCAGATCATTTTTCGGTTCAGTAAAAATGGGGGAAGACAGCTTTGCTTTCCATTTATTACTTAAAGAACTTAAAAGACAAAGCAAGGAACTTTCAACATGCCCCGTTCACATGAATATGTAACTGCATTGTACGTAGAGGACATCCAAGATTATATTTTTCTTGTGATGTCAACATAACCAAATTTGTTTTGTCGAGATAAAAGTTCTCAGGAAAACAAAACAGACAAACAGCCTTTATCAAGAAACAGGGAAACAGATGATTCAACTAAAAATAATATGGTTAATGGTATTGAATCTGGGATTTTTCTTTTGCTAACTTTTAATGCTTGAGAAAGCCATCATTTTTCTAACCCTAGTTCAGTTGACTAATCCTAATATAGGAACATATGAAAATATGTTCATGTACAGGGAGAAGATGCAGACTCCACACAAAGGACAGCGGTGAGATTCAAATTCCCCCAGCAACACCGACCACAACCCTGTACCTAAAAATATTTCCCATCGTAAAAATTGATAAAAAAAAATGACTTCTATATGGGTAGTTTCTTGAGACTTAGGCATTTTGACAGTCTCATATTTAGGAATGTACTGGATGTCAGTGGTTACGGTTAAGAGAACCAATAGCACCAAACAATTTAAACATCAAGAGCACCTAACAAGTACATTTTCTGATCTTTTCACACTTTCAAAACCCAGCCCTCCAAAAATAGGTTACCAGTTGAATCTGTAGAATCACAAAGAAAGTGTGCCAACTACTGGAAAAACCCTGTTGAAGAACAGAGATACAAGGTACCATATTCTAAGCAAAAGAATTCCATCTGCTCAAAATGCAAATACACTATATTGCCAAAAGTATTGGGAATAGGGATGCACGATATGAAAAATTTAAACCAATACCGCTAACCGGTACATTCATATTTTTATATTTAAAATATGTTTCTGCAACAGGAGACTACACTGTAAAAAAAAACCATAAAAAACAATGTACTGGTAATTTTCTGCCAGGACATCTGTTCTCTTGCAGATTTTTTTTTGTTAAATTTACAGACATTAGCGGGTGTACTTGCTCCCACAATGCAAAGCGAAATTCAAATTAAAGGGTAAAACAGCTGTGAAAAATTTATACGGAAAATTCTTTTATATTAACACAGTACATTGAACTCTATTTTTAGGGACTTCTTAGAAAATTTAAGATGCACTGATGAAACTGAATTTAGTAGCTCTGGCCTAAAAGTAAACACCAGTCTCTTCAAATGCTTTTTTAATTTTTGAGTAAGACACCACAATACTTAGTAGCAGTATATTAGGCTTTACAAAAATGAAATTTAAGTCCTATGGTCAGCTGCTATAGTTAAAAAACAGCAGCAAAAATAGTCATAACTCAGACAACTGACATATGAAATGTCATATGGCACTGACATGTCAAATCACAACCATCAAGAAAAGGGCTTAACAGAAGTATGACAGGTTTATCTGGAAATAACATCCATATACAAGTATTTTATGCTTAATAAAAATTGTTTATTCAACCTTTGGCGCATGAAGATGAGGTAGGTAGTTATATAGACGTTTTAAGTTAAATGTTTTTTAAATACATAAATTAAATGCATTGACATTTGTCAACCTCAGAAAAAAAACCCCATCCATAACAATAATAAAGTGCATCTAGTCTGTCCTTGCTGATCAAATTATGAATGTGTGTGGTGACCAAATCTTACAAGCAGCGGCTTGGGAGGGTGTAACGTGGCTCCAAATGTGCCATCAACCTGTGAAAACCCGGATCCTGCAGCACGGAAAAAGGCTGGTATCAAGGACTATAAATTCCATTACATTGTCATTTGTGGCTTTAGCCTTTTTGTTGTCTCTGGAAAACTTTTTACGGTTTTCAAATCCCTGTTTAATGGGGACATTGATGCTCCGTGTATTAGTTTTACCATGCATAAGGTGACCAGGTAATCCCTCTCATCCCGGACGCTTTGAGCTACTTCAAGTTTTACAAACTACTTTAAACCTGAAAGGCTCCTGTGCTTGGCTAATTAGTTCAGTTCTTCCGCTTTGACTGCTTTATTTCCTTGATTGAAAGACTCATCCAGCCATTTCGCATTAACATCCAGGTCCTTTTGATTGAAATGGTATTTTGCAAATCCTGTCCTAGCACAAAGTGTCCATTATGACATGGATTATCTGGTCACCCTAACCATGCGTTCACACTGGAGGCAGCGAGAGTATCAGCGCTCACTTTGGCCGCCCTGCACGTGACGCCAGCGAATGCTGCGGACGCTCACTGGCGTCATGGAATAGGTGAGGACAAGGCCGCTCAGAATGTGAGGCTCTGAACTTTACAAAGCGGCCGCAAATATGAGTGTAGTTTATATCTTTGTGCCGACTGTCGGTAGGATGTTATTTGTCAAAGAACATGAAGTTAAGAAACACTACAGTTATAAATAAATAATGGTAAGATTACAGACAATTCGCATTGTTTTGCATATTCGGGTGCCAAAATTAGTCTGCAATTTATTGTCTTTCACTAAAATATATTGCACTTGATCAACTCATCTGGAACACCAGTAATGTCAGACACCTTAGTCTATTCCTGATTTTTAAATTTATGTCCCTCTATGCAAACAGCAACACATCATAAATAATGCAATATACTATATCTTAGTACTGAAAGTCCCTTTTTAATATGTATATTTGTACCTATGTTGACGCGGTATAAAAATGCATGTCTACATTTGTAAACAAAAGTTTGAGTTCTGCTGAGCTCTTTTTAGGGGAGCATTTCAGCATTCCCATTTTTTGCAAACAGCAATGGCATTGTAGTCCACTGCCAACGAGAAAAACATCCAGACTGGCAAAGACATGTGGATAGTGTGCTGGCACTCATCTCCAGTCACTGCCCGTTTTAAAAGGCACTACCTGGCAGCAAGCAATTTCAAAAATTCTATTAGCCTACTTTATCGGCTCTACTTATCGGATTTAATTTATTTATTGGAGCAGTAAAAATGCCCATTTTACCTCATTTCAGCCGATAGTTTATCTGTCCGATAAATCCCTAATTGGGACCCCTGCCTTTACACAGATGAACTTTAATGAAATCCCATTCTTAATACATAGGTCTTAATATGGAGTTGGCCAACCATTTGCAGCTGTAACAGCTTCAACTCTTCTTGGAAGGGTTTACACAAGGTTTAGAAGTATGTTTATGGGAATTTTGGTCTATCGGGTTGAGGTCAAGGCTCTTGCAGGCCAGTCAAGTTCCTCCACACCAAAGACTCACTCATCCATGTCACTATAGATGTTGCTTTGTGCACTGGTGCACAGTTATGTTGGAACAGGAAGGGGCCATACCCAAACTGCACCCACAAACTTGGCCGAATGAAATTGTCCAAAACGGCTTTGTTTGCTGAAGCATTAAGATTTCCTTTCATTGGAACTAAGGGGCCAAGCCCAACCCTGAAAAACAACCCCACACCATAGTCCCCCGTCCACCAAACTTTACATTTGCCACAATGCAGTCAGGCAAGTACCGTTTTCCAGGCAACTGCGAAACCCAGATTCGTCCACTCAGGGACATATCTCCACTGCTCTAGAGTTCAGTGGCGATATGCTTTACACCACTACAACCGCTTTGCATTGCACTTGGTGATGTAAGGCTTGGATGCAGCTGCTCAGCCATGGAAACCCATGAAGCTCTGTATGCACTGTTCTTCAGCTAATCTGAAGTTTGGAGGTCTGTAGCTATTGACTCTGCAGAAAGTTATTGACTTCTGCACACTGTGCGTCTCAGCAAGCGTTGTGATTTTGCCGCTGAGTTGCTGTTGTTCCCAGTTGCTTCCACTTAGTTATAATACTACTAATAGTTGACCATGGAATTTTTACTAGTGAGGAAACTTCACAAATGGACTTGCACAGGTGGCATCCTATCACAGTACCAAGCTTGAATTCACTGAGCTCCTGAGAGCTCATTCTTTCAGAAATGTTTGTAGAAGCAGTTTGCATGCCTAGGTGCTTGATTTTATACACCTGTGGCCATGTGATTGGAACACCTGAATTCAATGATTTTGAGGAGTGTCCCAATACTTTTGGAAATATAGTGTAACTATCAGCATTCACCACATAATGAGCAGCCCCTTTGATAAAGTGACTAGGTTTGGTTATCGATTCCATTCCAATTCACAAGGTTCTGATTTGATTCGAATTCTCATTCAATATCAATTCAATTAGGGATATTTCAGTTACAATGCCAATTTTGCTTGAAAAAAAGATTCTCAGACAACTAATGCAGTAAATTGAGCAAGAAACCCACTAACCTGGTGCATTATTACAAATATTAACGTGTGCATTAAGAATTCACCCCAAAGGAGCTGCATTAATGAACTTTAATATAACCAATGAGTTTCAAATTGAATGGTTTTACATATTATGCATCTGAATGATGACTCGTTAAATGGTCTCAAATCTTTGGAATTTCCCCAGTATTTCACCTCCATATTGCACATCTTAGATACGCCTATTGTGTAACTCTTCAGTCTTCATATTTCTGAATTCAAAAAAATACAAACATCTGCCTTTAGGCTTGACAGCTATGTTTTTTGACTCGCTTTTCATCTGGCAGAAATCACTGAGAGAGGGTGGCCACGTGAGACTAAAGGAGGTTAAAACGTCACACAACCAAAGGAAAAGGCCAGACATTTAGGTAGGCATTTTTTGAAAATTCAGTCTTGGGATGTTATGAATTGATATCAAATCAAATCAATTTAAAATCAAAGAGAACATTAAATAAAAATAACATCTTTTAAATCCAGCCCTACAAGTGACAGCCCAATTCATCGCCCTGCACACAGTCAACTAAGACAACCCTCACTGCCAACTGACCTAGCTCAGTATACTTGATTGGTAACAGGTCACTGGTACCTAATGGATAATCAATGATCTTCTCCAAAGATTGTGAAAGGCATCTGTACTCCCCTCTCAACAATGCTGGTACACAATACACCAAGATTGAATCCCATTTCTCCCCTTGGCCCTACCCCTCTGTTTTGCACGTTCACGTGTAGTGTGGGGAGTGGGGGTGTCCCATTTCTCATTTAGAGAGAGGGGATGGGCCAACTACCCTTTCAAACATTTTTCAGAGGCTCACTCCAAACAGAGGGGTAGGAGAAGGTGACGCGAAAAACAATCAGCACATGACTCACAAACAAAAAAAATGCTAATATGGTCACTATTTGTGCACGGGGAATTTGACGAAAGTCGAGGAGCCAGTTTGCGGTTTCGCTTCGTATTAGTGCAGACTGTCAGGGCTGCTACAGAGCATTGTTGAGCTCATATTCTTTGGCTAAGTAACTATCTAGCTAATTTATTACTGATGTGCTGCAAGTCACCACGAACCCAATCTTTTCCTGCTTGTTTTCTATGGGTTTCTACTGTTATGCATTGCAAAATACACTTTGCTGTCTGGGTTTGTATAGCTGCGGTCTGTTTAATTTCCCATATTCTGGTCATTCCAGGGAGTACAGAGGAAACTAGAAGGCTTATTACATTCAGAGGTGAGAATAAGCAGCATTTTTTAAATTGAAAAGTTGCTGCAAGATCACTTTGGAAGTGAGTAATTTGTTTAGTTTAATGTCGACTACAGTTTGCTGCAGACAAACGCAAAAAAAAATGCCAACAGCCCAAGAGACGGAAATAAAAAACAAATAATAAATGTTATATAATATAAAGTAACCATTAAAATTAAAGTACTATCCGCCGACGACGGCATGTTGAACATTCAGCAAAAACACGGGCGTCTGCCTACGTAAACTTCACCAGAGACTAATGACGACGCATCATGTTACTGAAGGGTTGTCCCATTTTGTAGGGGTAGATTTCAACCCCTACCCCTTGCCACTCCATGGCAAGGGCCAAGGGGTAGGGCTAATGGGTAGGGCCAAGCGGAGAAATGGGACTCAGCCCAAAGAGTCATGGGTTTAGTGTTTTAGCTTTTCCATCTAAAAGAAAACCTGAGCAGTGCTTCATTTTCAGACATGGTCAAACTCTTGCACAGTTTTCCTGTAGTTGGTATACAAACCATGCCAGGGAATTTTATGTTTTTTGGAGGGGGGTGTCCATGACACGTTCGCTTGGGAGAGTCCAAATCCAAGAAAATGAAAATGAAAAAGACGGACACAGTAAGTAAATAGTAAATAGTTCAGACAGATATTCAGAAGTTCCACCAATGTCCCTCCCCCCAACTGTTACAAAGATTGCAAAACAGCAACTGGCTGGAAACTTGCTGAATGAAACAAAACAAAAAACAGACAGATCACTTCATGTTTTCTGAATGAAACATCATAAACATTAAAAAGCCAGTAAAACCCAGTTCCCTGGCAACACTGTAACCACTACCAACAGAAGAAAACTGCCTTAGTGAATGAGGAAATGGATCAAGAAGTGACCGGTGGCAACCATATTTGAAATAAAATAAACATTAAAACTGGGCATTAGCCAGTTTTTTTTAAATTTGCCTTCAAATAAAAAAAAATAAAAAATCAGGATTATTACTATTGATTACATCACTAATCCAGTAATCTACTAGTTAATCTGATTAATCTGATGTAATGTCTGATGTCATATTTTATATCATTAGTACGAGGCAGGATCGCATCATGCACACTCAGTGGCACTTTTGGTCAGTTTAAGTACACCAGTTCACTTAAGTTGCTTGTTTTTGGACATTAGAATGAAACAGAAGGATCTGCAGAAAAGACACACACACACACACACACACACAGTGAACATGCAAACACCACACACACAAAGCACCACGACCCACTTTTCCCATCCTAACAGGCCTACACAATGTGTGACAATGTGTTAATATTAACATTTCATGCACACACAATTGTCATATTTACAGCAAACTTCAAGTTACTCTAAAACTGAAACAAAGCATAACAAGGTTCAGATTACTAAATTCTGGACATCACAATCTCATTAATATTTTAGGCACACTACTACTATCTGCATACCAAATTGTGGGCATAAGTAAATGCTCATATAGTACCGAAAAACTTGACAAATGTTTCATGTTTCATCTAAAGCCCAAGTGATTGTTGCACGAGAGCTACAGCGTAGGGCTGCAACTAACGATTATTTTGATAAATTGAATAATCTGTCGATTTTTATTTTTCCGATTAATCAATGAACTGGATAAAACATTTTATTTCCACCCGCTTATTCAGAAATAGAACATTATCTTAACTGATGGAGCAAAAAAGTGCACGAAGAAAAATGCAAATCAAAAAACACAGTAACAGTCAACAAGCCAGAGTATTGATTGATTGTTCACGTTCATTTTCACTAACCTTATTGCATTGTTAACAATCATACAGTCTCCAGTTAACCATTAGGGGTCAAATACTTATTCAAACATCCAAGTTTCACTGATGTTCTTTATCATTGTTGCATAGTTTGATTTTTTCTTTTTGTGTGAAAATTTATTGTCCAAGAGGTCCTCATTTATATGTAACAGTATGAAACTAAAGATGCATTTTCAAAGAAAAATATTACAGGAAATTTTAAATTTGTCTAGGGGGTCAAATATTTTTTCAATCCACTGTATATAATTACGAGTACATCGCGATATCATGCAGCCCTAGTTTAAGTCGAGCAATTTTAACAGAAAAAAACAGTAGACAAAACCAAATCTGTTATATAATTGCTTCCTCTTCAGCTCTAAATTACTTTTTCATACATTCTTTTAGTAAATAAATTATATATTAAATAAGTGAGACAACTTACAATCCAGAAGAAACTAATTTTTAAATACCACTGAATTTCATTCAAAATACTGACAGTTGCATGGGGCTGCAAAATAACATGGCAGCAGCTGCCAAGGTCAGTCTGCCAAACAAAAAATCACCCAAAACTAATGAGCGGTTAAAATGAAAAGAAATTCCTCTTCAAATATTCACGTACAACAAAGCTGGGCCCAAATACTAAAGAGCAAGATTTGTGTAACTCGTCTGACTTCATCTGGAGCAGGGGTGCCCAATCCTCCTCGTGGAGAGCTCTGCGGGGTGGTAACTCTCCAGGAGCGGGATTGGGCACCCCTGATCAGGATACCTTCACTGATATATAATTTTATTTTTGTAACACAGCCACAATGCACATTACATTGAAAACTACAGAAAAAAGAAAAGAAAAAAACCATTGTACTATGAGTACAACTAGGAAACTCCTGCTTATTTGAACTGCATCCCATCACTGTTTTCAGAGCAAAATCTAAACTACCATTTGATATGAGTTTAGGTTTCATAAATTCAATTCAATTTATTCTTATATAACACCTTTCAGAAAAGTCTCAGGAAGGCACTTTACATGGGTGTGCTGTGATACATCACATCATTAAATGCTGAGTGACTTAAATGAAGTCAAGGTATGATATTGCCATTCAGATTACTGGCAAACACTTGCAAATGTTTCACAGGGTTCATTCTAAAACTGCTAAGTAAGAGAGCAAATGCAGCTAGTTCATATCAATTTATCCAGCTCTGAAAGGTGCCGAGGCAACTTCAAAATTGATAACTGACTGGACTACTGTATTGCAAACCACAGAATGGAAGTAGATAATCTGATAATCTGCCAAAAGTAATTAACCTGGAGGGCAGCACGGTGGTGCACTGCTGCTGCCATACACCTCAGGACCAGGATTTTTGAATGACACCATTTCTTACTGCAATAAAAAAAGTCTTACTAAACAAATAAATATTCATAAGCTGATAATACTGAAGTTGCACAAACAAAACTTCATCTGAATGAGGCAAACATTAATAAACAAGTCATCAGCATTGCAGCACAGATACAAATAGGGTGAAACCAAATGAAACGGAAGTGACTGCAGGAACACACGTCTTCACATTTTCATTTCCTATACAAGCAACCGACAAGTTTCTCCTTTCACAGTTTAAGACATCTGTCCAGAGATAGTCACATTTAACTGCAAAATTCTGCACGTTGGAAAGGTTGAAAATGCCTAGTACACATATCAGTTTCATGTCAAATTAGACAAACTGCAGCACAGACCAGACTACGTATACAACAAAAAAATGCTGTGAAAAACTCTCGCTCGCATCCCTTGTCTTTAATAGATGGCTAGGGGGTAATGGCTTTTTTATACATCCCCAGATGTCAAGACCACAAAAGGCTGAAAAATATTGCATATCAAGAAGGATACCAAGAGAAACCCTCCTACCCCCTCACATCCTCTTTTCAGAAAGATGTTTTCTTAAGTATCATTTATCAAGTGTTTTATTCCAAGTGACTTACAATAATTCACAACAATCCATTTAAAGTTTCACTGAAGTAACTTGACTGCCACAAGACTAAGTTCAATACTTTCTAGCAATACTATGACATAATTCCACAATAAAAACAAAGGCTTCCCTTACATTGAGTCCTACAAGCACTTCAGGATACTTACAAGCCTGCCATATAAATATGAATAGTAACATATCCTTAGGCCAGGGCTGTATGCAGTGTTGAAACAAGTGAATCATGCATTCATCACTGCAGGTAAGGCATTGACTGTTCCTATAGACATACTTCTCAGTCCCGTTTAATGTGCACTAAAAATTATGCAAAGACAGCAAAGGCTAAAGACTCATCACTACTTTCAAGCAAATAAACAGTCCGATGGCTGAATTACACAGTCCCACCAGTCATTTTTCTTCTAATACAGTCGAGAACTAGGAGCATCCAGTACAGACCTCCAGCTCCTTGACAGCTGCATGCTGGTAAATCATCATCAGGTTGAAAACAAATCTGATGAATACATAAAGGTTCTACATTTGGACCTTTGCATTTATGGGATGTTGTTAAATGGAGCTACACAGCTTGGTAACACGTGGAACCATTCTTTGGCTAATTTTCTTTACTTTGACAATTTTATACAGCCATATAGCTGAACATAAATTCTATTTAAAATCAAGTTAAAGGGAAAAGCTATTTTAAAGCAAAGCTATGAGCTGAACTTAACCTGGTCTCATCCATGGTATTTGTTTTGCTTTAATCAAGCATTGGTATTTGAAAATGTTAGAATTCTAAGTGTGTTTTACAACAGTTCTTCATTTTCCGAGTGCTCAGCTGTGGCCTATCATCTTGGGTTTGGCGTTTTGTGGCTGGGACACAGACTGCAAAAAAAAATAAAAATCCTGCAAAAGAGGAAACAATGTGTGCATTTACGATACAGGACTCACTATATGAAGAAAAATGTCACTGGAGGGCATTTTGTTGGAAATAGATGAGACATCAGTGGTAGACTCATCCAAGATGCCCAAAGCCATGACAATATGTAATGACAGATAAAATCTTCAACAACCTGATGTGACCTAAGCAAAACAACATAGACCTAACAACAGGATCTAAATTGAGTGCAAACCTGGTATCTACTGAATTAAATGTGGCTAATGCTGGATGGTACCCCAGGATCTTCAGATGCAGTGAAACAACAGAACTGGAAACTTAACTCACACACACTAGCTACTAGAAACAAGTGTGATGAATGCATTACCAGTTATAAAGTGACAAAGATTTGCTATAAAAGGGCATGTACCATAGCCAAGGCAAATCTTCCTTGCAAGAGCTAAGGTCCCGCTGGACAAGCAACTGGCCTAGTCATACTACGGTACGAAAGCACTCTCAGAGCTGAAAGATCATCGCTATTTCCACCCCACCCGCCTATTTATGTTTACACACTCTGCTAGCCATGAAGACTCTGAAAACTACAAAGACTGAATTTACAATTTATATACATTTTAAAAAACTGTTCTTCCAGTTATTTTCACTAACCTTTCCTACCATGAAAAAAATAAAACAATCGCACTAGGGTGGAAAACGTTTTGTATAACCCATAAACGTTCAAAAAATAGTAATTACACTTTCCCACGTTAACTTTTGAACAGTACACACTGAAAAATGAGAAAATTGTAAATTTAAGTCGATTGAACCAGAAGCAAAATTACAATAAATTAAGCCAATTATAAAATCAAGTTAATTATAAATAGGAAGAGCCCATTCCGCTTACGTATTTCGTTACACATTACAGACGAGCGAGATAAGCTATACAATTGTATGTACACACCTGTACAACTCGAAAGCAACAAAAAGAGTTCATTACTTTCAATGTATTAAAACAGTAAGTAAATTAATATGAATACTCTATAATAACTAGAAATTACTGAGATACAAAACGGATTGCAGTTCCGCAGTTGCAATTTCAATCCCGTCGTGCATAGGCGGCTATCCATTTTTCTGGAAGAAAAGCTGCATCACGTCCTTAGCTGTCCCCCCTCGAGTTAAATGATTGTTGGGTGGTTTTGGAGCTACACACGGGCATTGTGCTGTCCGATACGCGGAGGTGCACGTCGGCGTGTAGCAGCCCACACGCGTGCGTGCGGACGCCTCTAGTCCCAGTGCTCTCCACGGGAGCGCGGCTAACTAGCTAAGCGGCTAGCAGAAAGCGAACCGTGTACAGGCAAACTTTTACCGAAAACACTGAGACCAAGAAGGGGGCACAATAGTAGCCCGAAGTTAAACGGACCCTGTTACATCGTTTTTAAAAACCAAACGCCAACACTTTAATTCTGTATAATCTGTTATATGTAAGTTAGTTTAAAAGGAACAAAAAGAGGAGGGGGTGTTCATTTCCCAATGTACTTATTGTACCCGCGTCGTTGTCTGGCGAAGCACAGTGATCTTAGCGCTAGCCGGGCTGGACCCCGTACAAGGCAGGAGAGCGGACCGCTCCGTGCGGAGAGCCGCAGCGGGGCAAGGCGTTTCAGCGGCGATCCACGGGACACCAACAAACTGCCCATGGGGCACAAAGGAGGTGCGGCCTCGTAGCCCGCACCCGCCAGAAACCCGTTAATTAAACGCCGCTGAACTATTTTCACTTTAACTCCGCTGCCACAGTCGCCGCCGCCGCCAGCCCCGACTCTGAGACTTACCCTGTGACAACAGGCGCCATCTTCCACAAACTCTCACCCAAACTCCAACACTCGCGAGATCCCTGCCCTGCTTAAACGACGGGCCGACGAGACAACAACACGCAGACTGGGGACGAAAGGAGAGGGGGGCGGCTGAGGAAGACGGGGGAGAGAGAGTGAGAGAAAAGGGCAGACGCCACAACAACAGGCGTGGGAAACTTCAGAAATCACGCGAGACTACGAAAACTCTCACAATAAACTATAATGGAGCGGACCTTGTGGCATCGCGAGATGTGCGCGTTGTTGTTTTAGTGCGTTTTATGGCGCTGGAATGTATTCCCACGTGTTTTTGGGTGCAATATTGAGGTACCGATAGGAACGACGTTTGTCTCGAAATTTCACATAATACTACAAAAGCCGTATGCCTTCCCAGGCACTTGTGGCCAAACTCCGGTGGAATACGCTTATAAATCATTGAAAAAATTGTTTCTTCTGTTGATGAACTGTCAGTAGCTAGTCACACATTAAATAAAAGCTTGCGCTGTTAATTAATTTAAGTGCAACAGATACAGGTGCCATTGAAATGGGCAAATATGTAACATTAGATATGATTATTGTAAGATATGAATCTGATTATACAATTTATGGAATTAAAATTGCATTCTTACTGATATTTTATTTGCTGTCTAATGTAATAGCACAGGCCTTTCAGCAAGTTCCACAAAAGGAAATCTGATTCTTGATTGGTAACAATTAGCTAACATTTCAAGCAAAAGAATTTAATGCGATGTGTCAGAAAATAATTATTTTCTGTAATTATCCAATGAATCAAAGATCTTTCATTTTGTCTGGGAAATACCATCTTCAGGAGTCCAGTTACCTTTTCACAAAATTAGTGAGTGTTTTACCAGAAAACAGAATCTGTACCAACTGAAAACGTCAGGACCACCATGAAATGTATAAAGCTACACTGCTTAGGTTTTATACTGTGTTTCTTATGCATTGCAGATATTAATATTTGCATGCCTCTTGTGTGTCTCTATAGAAAGAAACTCCTCATCTTGTTTGACATTTTTAATCACATTTGTGAGGCTTACTTACTTTCCCATTTCTCAGTTTCGGGGACAGTTTTCCACCTTTAATTTGCATTTTGCTGAACTGCTTTAAAGATGTCAGTGGAATTGCTATGGTTGTCTGTCCATTGGTTTTTCAGATTTTACACAGATATTACTGTATAATAGCGAAGACATTGGAACGTTACATGTTTCTAGAAAATGGATATGGATTATTTACATGGCACAACTGTAACTGTAAGTATCAAGAATTACCTTGAGAATCATTCTGATCAGGTGATGAATCTGCTGTCTGTTGGAGTGCCATAAAATCTGGGGGTGTGAATTCCATTCAGACTCTGACCAAGAGGATAGGAATTTCCCTCGTCAGGTGTTTGTGAATGACTGCTGCTTGGTTTAGGGGCTGCATGTCCAGGGCTGAGCTGAAAGAAAAGTCTTAAGTGGTGTGATCTGCGCAGCAGAACGTCGCTGCAGGTCAGCCCTTCCATCTCTCCAGGAGCAGGGCCTTCAGGGTCATCAAGGAGACATCCCACCCCAACAACAACCTGTTTCAGCTCCTGAAATTAGGAAGGAGACTCAGGAACATCATGGCCAGGACTGAGAGACTTAAGAGGAGTTTCTACCCCCAGGCCATAAGGTTTCTGAACCTGGACATGCCATTGCACCTCACACCCTGATGTCCATTGTGCTCTTGTACCCCTCACCAAAGTCAAAGTAAACTTTATTGTCATCTCTTCTATATATTGTATAGATATACATGTATGCAATAAGTATACATCTATACAATAGATATACATCTATACAATAAGTATACCATACCTGCACTATAAGTATACCATAAGTATACCATACCTGCACTGTTACACTGGTCACTTTTTTGTTCATGTCCGTGTCACTGCTCACTTTGACATACCCTTTGCACTTTAACATAGCACTATTGGATGTTTTTTCTATTTTCTATTTATATCTTTTTATTTTCTATTTATATGTTTTTCTTTTTAAATTGCACAATCTACAAAAGAGCAGTTCAGGATGCATTTCACTGCGTGTTGTACTTTGTATAATCTATGCATGTAACAATTAAAGAATCTTGAATCTTTCCAAATCCATAGGCATCAATATGGAGTTTGTTCCCCCTATGCAGCCATAACAGCTGCCGCTCTTCTGGGAAGGCTTTCCAGAAGTGTATCTGTGGGCATTTTTAGCCATTCATCCAGAAGAGCTTTTGTGAGGTCAGGCACTGATGGTGGATGTGAAGGCCTAGCACATAATCTCTATTTCAGTTCATCCCAAAGGTGTTCGATGGGGTTGAGGTCATGGCTCTATGTGGGCTAATCAAGTTCTTCCACAGTAAATTGACCCAACCATGCCTTTATGGACCTTGCTTTGTGCACTTGGGCATAGTCATGTTGGAACAAAAAAGGGCCTTCCCCAAACTTTTTCCACAAAGTTGGAAGCATAGAATTGTCCAATATGTTTTGGTCTTCAATGCTATGCTATGGTCTGTAATAAGAGTTCCTATCACTGGAACTAAGGTACCTAGCCCACCCCCTGAAAAACAGCCCCATATCATTATCCCTCGTCCACCAAACTTTACAGCTGGCACAATGCAGTCAGGCTGGTAACGTTCTCCTGGCATCCACCAAACCCAGACCTGTGTGAGAAGTGTTATTAGTTACTCCACAGAACATGTTTCCACTGCTCCAGAGTCCACTGGCGGCATGTTTTAAACTACTCCATCCAACGCTTGGCATTGCATTTGGTGATGTGAGGCTTGCATACAGCTGTTTAGCCATGGAAGCCCATTCCATGAAGCCCCTGGTGTACAGTTTTTGTGCTTGGGTTAATGCCAGTGGAACTCTGTAGTTATTCAGTCAACAGGTGCCCTATGCACCTCGGCACCTGGCGACTCCTCTGTGTTCCTTTACTTGGTCTGCCACTTCACTGGGTTACATCTCCAAGTGATTGGAGTTTAAGTCAAGGGAGGTAATGTTACGACTCTACCATTTCTTGGTAAGACCCCATCTAGAATATTGTGTGCAGTTCTGGTCACCTTACCTTAAAAAGGCCTTAGAAAGGGTTCAACGCAGGGCTGCTAAAAGGAATGTCTTATGAGGAAAGGTTAGTTGAGCTAAATCTGTTCAGCCTTGAGCAAAGGAGACTAAGGGGGGACATGATCCAGGTATATAAGATTCTAACATGTCTGGATGCTGTCCAATTAAATAGTTATTTCAACATTAGTTCAAAAAAGAGAATTCGTGGCCATAGTTGGAAATTTGCAGGAAAACATTTCAAACTGGAGTTGAGACAATAACTTCTTTACATGGCACGTTGTTAGACTATGGAATAGTCTTTCTGATAGCGTAGTGCAAGCTAAATCCTTGGGTTCCTTTAAAGCAGAGCTAGACAAGATTTTAACATCTCCGAGCTACTAGTGGAAGGCTCCCCAAACGATCTTGATGGGCCGGATGGCCACCTCGCATTTGTAAATTTCTTATGTTCATAGATGAGTTTCTGTTGTTCCTAAAGACTTCCACTTTGCAATAATGCCAGTTAACTTTATTAACTTGGCCTCATCTGGCAAGAAATTTCATGAACTGACTTATTGCAAAGGTGGCATCCAATGATGCCACGAGTGCCACGATTGAATTTCACAAAACCTGACTGCATGGGTCTGAATGAAACACCTTTATTCAGTGATTAAGTGGTGTGTCCCAATACTTTTGTCCATATAGTGTATTTTAGAATATTAATGTATACTTTGTTCTGGACTGTACCTTTCAAAACAAGGGATTTTATTTTAAGCAAAGCAAGAAACAGAAGGAACCACACAGGGTATAAACACAGGCAGGTAGAACTAAAGAACAGAAGTAGAAGCAAACACATGAACAACTGAACTGGAACAACTACATGGAACACAGGAGCAAACTGGAACAATCACAATGACCAACTAAGGAACAGAGTAAGGGCAAACACTAGGGCTTGGAACAAGACACAAGTGAGGTTATAAAAATACTTAAGAATTCAAACACTAGGGGAAACCAGGATAACAAATCTGGGGCAGAAGCAGCAATAAACAAAGGTACAAATCATGGAATAATGCAAAAATGCACCAATTCAAACCAGGAATAAAACAAGGACCAAAAAATACAAACATGCCCACAACAAAATGGGAGCCTGAGCAACAGCCACCCGCTTAGCTCATTAAGCCACACAGTGGCCAGACGAACAGGGTAACGCTACGAGCTAGTGGACACGGTATGGCCAGTGACACCTGCTGGCTAAACAAGGAAAAGACATACTGAAGGGGCAGGACAGGGACTGCTCCTGACATGACAATTTGTTTTCCATTTGTCCAAGTACATAGGAATTCTTTGGTTATGTAATATCCCATTTTACTTACTATGAGACACGCACACATTAGAATAATGCTTGGAGTCAGAGTGCATGGATAGTAACTGGTAAGTTTCCAGGCAGAGGGACAGCTTCCAGATGCAAGGAACTGGGCACTGTCAAAGGCTGCATGTCTGGCTGATTCTTTTTCCTTGAGGGCATGCTGCCAGCTAGATGGAACATTGAGCTGAAAAACTGGGAAAAATAGAACCTAAAACTGTAGGTTTAAGAAACATTCATCTTGGGGCATTTTCTTTTCGTTGCGGGGAATCTGGAGCCTATCCCAGGGGCTATGAGCGCAAAGCAGGAGACAACCCAAGATGGGGCAGCAACCTTTTGCAGGGCACACTTACAAACCATTCATGCACACATGCACATCTACAGGTAATTTGGTAACTCCATTTCAACTCAGCATGTTTTCAAACTGTGGGGGGGACAATTGCCCAAAGGAATCCCCATGATGTTAAAGGGAGAACATGTAATTGCCACATACATGGAGCCATGGCAGGTACTTGAACTCTGGTAGTGTGGGACTTAATGGAGAAAATTAAAATAAGAGCAAAGACATTGTAAAGGTACAGGTGGATAGGTCACATTAGCTATTCAGGCTTTGCATACCTCAGGATGTCTGTATTTTCAGCTGTTAAAGATAGTAATAGTGAGGGAGGAGGTTGGGGAGGTTCAGCAGTTAGTTCCAAGACAAAGTGACTTGGCACATCTTATTAGTGCTGGCTCACCAGAGCCCCTGCCCGGCCATCTGCTCAGGTCAGGGCTGCTCATCAGGGTTGGCGTCATCCCCTGGCAGGCAAGTGGCTGACCCGTTGCTCATCTGCATAAAGAACACAGCCAGTGTGCCCTTCCCCCATTCACCACGCAAGGGGAGAACAATGCACTGCCAGGTTAAAAGGCCCGAAAGTTGATATACATCACAAAAAGCATCACACTGGGAATTCCAGTTGGATCAGCATTAAGCTGCTGTTGCTGTTGTGTACAGAGTAGTCCCTCAGCTTGCCTTTTTGCAGATCTGATTTAATATTTGAATAATAATCATTATATAATACAATTACTTGAAAAATTGTTTGTCCTAATAACACTGTTATCAATAAAAAAATAGAATGATAAAAACATATGCCCTCTCCTGGAGCCGACACCTTATCGTGGTGGAGGGGTTTGCGTGTTCCAGTGATCCCAGGAGCTAATCCTGGGTTCGTTTATCGCTCTCCGAGTCGCAACTCGGACAAAAACGTCACAAAAACATCACTTCCCGTTGGAAACAGACCCCTTTTCCAAGTTTGAAGTTGGACAGAATTTTTTTGCTCAGATCATTACAATAACAGCGTGTTCGTGGAGGCACCCATGTTTGTTCCGAGTTGTATAGCTCGAACGACTTTGTCGGGATAAACAAATGCACCAAAAGTTGCCTGAGACTTTATACCCCTGGTAGGGTCACCCAAGGCAAACAGGTCCTGGGTGAGGAACCAGACAAAGTGTCGCTCATTAGACCCCTTATGAAAAAATGTGGGTCACCAGGCCCCCCCTCTGGAGCCAAGCCTGGGGGTGGGGCTTGATGGCGAGCCCGAAGAAGGAACTTGGGTCCCCCCTCCAATGGGCCCACCACCTGTAGGAGGGGCCAAGGGGGTTGGGTGCAGTGTAAGCTGGGTAGTGGCCGCACTAAATATAGTCGGGCTCACCTCAACACATGGCTTGGGCTCTGGAACTAGTCTCCTTGAGGGGGGTTGGACCCTCTTTCACTCTGGAGTAGCTCGCGAGGAGAGCTGCCAAGCAGGAGTGGGCATATTGCCCCTTGGCTGGGCGCCTGTACATTGGGGTTTACCCCGGTAGATGAGAGGGTAGCCTCCCTTTGCCCTGGGTGGGGGGACAGGTCCTGACTGTTGTTTGCACTTATGCGCCAAATGGCAGTTCAGAATACCCACCCTTTTTGGAATCCTTGGAAGGGGTGCTGGAGAGTGCTCCTCCTGGGGACTCTCTTGTTCTGCTGGGGGACTTCAATGCTGATGTGGGCAATGACAGTGAGACCTGGAGTGGCGTGATTGGGAAGAATGCCCCCCCCATCTGAATCCAAGCGGTGTCTTATTAGTGGACTTATGCACACGGATTGTCCATAATGAACACCATGTTCAAACATAAGGGTGTCCATATGTGCACTTGGCACCAGGACACCCTAGGTTGCAGTGCGATGATGAATTTTGTGGTTTTGTTGGACTTGCGGCTGCATGTATTGGACACTCGGGTGAGGAGAGGGGTGTAGCTGTCAACTAATCACCACCTCGTGGTGGGTTGGCTCTGCTGGTGGTGGAAGAAGCTGGTCAGGACTGGCAGGCCCCAGCGTATAGTGAGGGTCTGCTGGGAACATCTGGCAGAATCCCCTACCAGAATGAGCTTCAACTCATATCTCCAGCAGAACTTTGCCCAAGTCCTGGGGGAGGCGGGGGACATTGAGTCCAAATGGGCTATGTTCCACGTCTCCATTTTCAAGGCGGCGGACCGGAGCTGTAGCCATAAGGTTATCAGTGCCTGTCGCGGCGGTAATCCCCGAACCCGCTGGTGGACACCGGCGGTGAGGGATGCCGTCAAGGTTAAGAAGGAGTCCTATCAGGCCTAATTGGGTTGTGGAACTCCAGAGACAGCTGGTGGGTACCGGCGGGCCAAGCGGAATGCGGCTTTGGCTGTTGCTGAGGCAAAAATTTGGATGTCGGACGAGTTTGCTGAGGCCATGGAGAACAACTTCCGGACATCTTCAACACTGTTGAACACTGTGTATGATGTAGATGGGGCACTGCTGACCTCATCTAGGGACGTTGTGGGTCGGTGGAGGGAATACTCAGAAGACCTCCTCAATCCCATCGATTATGTTCATAACTTTTATGAGGGTGTCCGGTTTGGTGACCTCATTATTAGGTCTCTATTTTGCAGATGATGTGGTTCTGTTGGCTTCATCGGACCATGACATTCAGCTCTCACTGGAGCAGTTTGTAGCCGAGTGTGAAGTGGCTCAGATGAGAATCAGCATCTCCAAATCTGAGACCATGGTTCTCAATTGGAAAAGGGTGGAGTGCTCTCTCCAGGTCAGGGAGGGGGTCCTTCCCCAAGTGGAGGAGTCTCTCCACTTGGGGAGTATCTCGGGGTCTTGTTCATGAGAGAGGGAAGGATGGAGCAGGAGATCAACAGGCAGATTGGTGCCGCATCAGCAATTATGCAGGCGTTGCATTGGTCTGTCATGGTGGAGAAGGAGCTGAGCCAAAAGGCAAAAAAAGCAATAGAGGATGGATGGATGGATGGATGGAAAACATATGCTTACAAATCAATCATTAATCTGTGATTCGGTCAGTCAGAATATTACAATGAACAAAGGAATATCCTGTATTATCCAGGAAGTACGCATCACATGACCCTGTGAGCTGGGATAGTTGTAAGCTGTCCTGCAGAATAGATACAAAAGCGTAGCTGAAGACTGCTTCTGAAAGCATGTGTTTTTCTGTTGTCTTGTTAAAGCTGAAAATATAGTTTGGAACCTCATGTGAAGGTGGATTTCAGATAAGCCATTCATAGTCGTAGAATGAGTAACCCCCCACTTTAATTTTTACAATATGGAAAAGCAAACAGGTAAGACTGTTCTGGAAGTTCAGATACTCAAAAACTCGGGCTAAGCATCTGCTTAGTAATATTCATTTAAAAAGGTAGAAAACAGTGTAAAGAGGAGAACAGCAATTTAAGATGACAGAAAAGTGGGAGAAAGACAAAAATGTGGAGAAATATGGCCAATATCCACTGCCAAAAATTCATGAATCTTGGAATACTGGTCAGGAAATCTCTAGGAATGCCCTGGGAGAGTATGTTTGGAAGGTGACATGAAATGTGTGATCTCAAGAGAGCGTATGCAATTTAGAGGCCTGACACAGTAATTAAAGCTCCATTATGTTTTTCTTAGAGAGTTGTATACATGTTTGTACATGACTTATAGTCAGTGTCCAATTAAAAACACTCCAATCTCCAAAAATCCAATATGTAAGGTTCACGAAACAACACATATTCCCTGAAACTACTTTGCAAAATAAACCTAAAACAGCATGCAATGCAATGCAATCTGTATAGTGCATTTTCACAACATTACACTGTTTCAAGGCGCTTTACATAATCTCTGCCTACATAAGCCCCCAGTGAGCAAGCCAGAAGAGACAGTGGCAAGGAAAAACTCCCTAGTAGGTAGAAACCTTGGGAGGAACCAGACCTAAAGGGGGAGCCCATCCTCCAGGGGCCAGCAGAGGAGTCAAGTGGACAAAACAAAATGACAAAATCTAAATTTATATAGTACTGGTGTTGAAATTTGTGTGTCTATGCAGGGGCAGGCAGGTGCTGGCACGCAGGTGCTTGATTCTGCTTCTGATGGCAAGATAAATAGTGGTACAGCAGCAGGGAAGGAAGAAGAGGCATCACAAGAGCAAATGCCAGGCAGGCAGGCAGGAAGGGTATCACCGGGAGTAGAGGTATTGCAGACAGCAGAGTAGGCAGAAAATCTTCATATTCTTGGGTCTCCAGGCAGCACACCCCAGAAGGGGTGGGGAGAAATAAGAGATTAGCCAGAGTAGGGTAGACTAGAGGCAGTGCAAACAATTGGTTGAGTGCAATATCTAGGCTCCGGCAGATATGGCTATGGCAGCATGAATAAGAGGAAGAGGCAAGTGGGAAGCACAGGCATGGGGAGTTCCTGAACGTCAGCACTCCAATGTGAAGCTAGAGTGCTCTGTTCTGTTTTATTTTCCCTAGTGTTTTGGTTGGTGTTTTCTAGTTTCTATGTCTATGTTCCCTAGGCCTGTTAGTTAATTTCTTCCATCTGTTGCTCGTTGTCTTGCACCTTTCGCGATTGGTTTGATGTCCTGATGTCCTGCACCTGCCCTTCCTTGTTAGTGCCTATCATCAGTGTATTTTAGTGCTGGCTTTGGTTTGTTCTCCAGTTGGTCATTGTATTAGTTGTATCTGTCTGAGTGTCCGTATTGTGTATTCTGAATTATAGTTGGTTGCTTTGTCTTGTATGTTCTGTGTAGTTTTCTTAGTTCTGCTCTCTGTTTGTTTTTTGTTTTGTGGTTTCCCTTGTTCATTTATCATTGTTTTCTTTTGACCCCTCGTGGTCTGTTTGTTTTTGTAGTTCATGTTCAGGCCCCAAATAAACCCCTTTTTTGTATTTGAGCTGCAAGTGGGTCGTCCCCTGCTCCATGCCAGCCGCCGGTGGATCCTTGACAACAAGTGCATTTTTAATCTAGACTTGAATATTGAGAGTGTGAATATAATATACATAATGAGACTCCCTTAGCAGCACAAATAGAAAGCTGTTAGTGAGCAGTTTTGAAATGGACTTAAGCAAGTTCACACTTCACTTTTCTGCAGACTCAAGTGTACATAATTCACTTGTCAGTGGATGCTAGGCTGGCCCTTATTTTTTTACTTTTGAAATCTTCTGCTCTCACTCTCCTAGTCAGATCCCATTTGCGAGAAATGGAAGTAAACCAAATTTTGCTGAGACTGGACTACAGTTATGGTGTGCTCAATGAAACTGAAATTCTTTCCTAATGACCATAATAGTGTGTAATATGCAAACAAGTAATAAACAGTAAATGAACTGCTGATAGCATATGAGTGATAGCATATTCTCAGAATGCTACTCACAGTTACATTACTGGTGACGAAGCAGAAAGCAGAACATTGCTGTTAAAATGTGAAAGTACTGCAAGAACTGAACTTGTTGACCAGAAGTGTGGAGCACAGCAGACATATTGTGTACCCCGTAACAATGGCTAGTTCCGGAGCTGGAGGCTCATCCAGGCTGAGGATGTTCTTGCTTCCCCTTGCACGCTTACTCGCTGTGCTGGGGCCTGCGGCTACAAACGGCTCCCTTTCCCTCACATTCTCCTGCAGAGGAGCTACACTTTTGCCATGCTGACCAGCATCATCCCGCTGTTCCTCAATCCTCTTCAGCTTCTTCTGTCCTTGCTTCTGTTCCACTCCTCTTCTCACACCGTACCTCCATCTTTATCATCTATAGTGCATCTTGGTGGGCAGTGTCCATCGTTAAAGATCTCTTGGAATTCCTGTTGCGTTTTCCTCCTTCAGCCCCTGTTTTTCTTCAAGGCCTCCCATTTCCCCACAAAGCTGTCCAGCTTCTTCACAGCATGCTGAAAAGCTGCCTGGGAATGCGGGCTTTTCCCCGGCAGTCTCAGAACTCCTTCATTGTCTGTACACCTGCATCATGCTTAACCATCCTCTTTTCTCCCATTGGGTGCAACTAAACTGGGAGTTCATCACCATCGGACCGAAGCTTGCGACCTGTTAAAGACTTTTTCTTGTTTCTAAGCAAATGTACTTCATCCTGTTTATAAGTGGTTATCTGATGGCAGAAAGACAAAAGTGTATCAGTGAAAGAAACCTCCGATGCTGTCACCAATCAGATCCTATTGATGTGGAATCATTCGTGCATTGAGCATACCCTAAATGACAGCCTATCAGGATGATATTTTGCATACATTAATGAATTACTACCAGCAGCGAAACAAACGAGGAAGTGAGAGTTGATATTTCCCCTAAAAAAATTCACTCCCCCAATAAGGGACCCTAGTGGACGCAGATACAGCAGTGTTATTCCACAAGACCTGGGGCCTGTATCATGAAGTAGGATTTCTTGCTTAGCCAGTTAATGTGTCTGATTTAAGTATTCTGGGGTAAATGTAAGTGAACAAAGATCCAATCCATTTAAACTGGGGTATCTTAAATCAGACAAGTTGCTCCGCTAAGCAAGAAATCCAACTTCATCATACAGGTCCCCAAAGAGGGCAGATTCAAAGCAACAAAGAAACAACAATCCAGCAAACTATAGGCCAATCAGTTTAACTAGCATTACTGGTAAAATAATGGAAGCTATAATTCAAGTGAAAAT
>JAODKL010000017.1:19257177-19268416 GCA_026780765.1 Petrocephalus schoutedeni
TTTTTTCCCACTGAATAAATGCACTTGAATTAAAGGTTGGATTTTCCTCTTTTTTTCATTGTGGTCCTATATTATTTAGAAAACAACTGAATTTATTAGAAGCTAAAGAACATATCTTAACCAGGGGTGCCAATAATTATGGAGAGCAGTGTAAATTAAACTATGTTAAGTTTTACTAACCCAAAAATCCGGCTTTGTGATACAGGCCTCTGAAGTGAGGACGGCACAACACTCAGCTCTTGGTTCAATTTTAAGTCTTGTTTAAGGGTTTGTGGAACTGGATTTAAATTGTTAGTTTCATCTTCAGGTTTTCATCTGGTTTTCTGGAATCTCACTTATTGCTCCTGGGTTTGTGGTTTTAGATACCCAGCGTCTTGACTCTGGTCATGTGGTTTTCAGTTAGCCATTGTCTTATCTATGGTTAGCATGGTTTTCATTAGCAGTGGTCACGTGGTTTTGGTTTACATCACCTTGTCTTTTGTCTTCCATAGTTATTTATTTGCAGGAGTAGTATCTAGTTTTTCTTTTTTAGTATAAATTCCTTGTCTGTTTCATGCACATTTCATACTGGGGGCATTTATCCGGCAGTGTTAATTATGACAGTATATTTTGATTTAGTTTTAGTCTTAGTTTTCTGATGAAAATGCAATTTAGTTTTTAGTCATAATTCAGTCATTTGATTTTATTTCTTTAGCTTTCCTCTAGTTTTGGTTGAATAAATTACAGAATATTTAGTCAACTATATCTACTTAGACAAGCGAATCTATAGGACATACAGTCAAGGAAATGAGCAGGTTTATACAAACATCATTTTCACTTCTCTTTGAAAATGTCACCTAATTTTCTGTGTACACACACAGAATGGTCTACCTCTGTACGTTTCTCCTGAAGGTAACATCTGTAAAGCTGTTATTATGCCACAGCATTCGTTTTGAACATGTGGTGATTAAAGAAACAGATTTAACTACTTTAAAGGCTGAAATACAAAATATTTCCCCAATTCTCAATTGCCTGTGCATGAACTTTATCTATCTTTAAATAAAAAATATATACAATGCAGTCGAAAACAAAATACTTGCATATAATGCATCACCATTGATGTTATAAGAAAAAACACCAGTGCGTAGAACTTGAATAAAGAAAAAATGTCCTCTTACAATCTAATTCATACTGTCAAACTATAGAGAGATTATTTCACCCACCCCAATAAAATTTGCCCAAGCCTAGCACAGACTTAAAGAGTTTATAGGCAGACTTCACAAAGGGCACGGTTTCCACACTAGAAGCCAAATACATCAACACTTTCCAATCAGGCGCAACTACAATTAACACTAACTGAAGATGGTACTTCTGATTGGATCCATTTCAAAAATATCTCGTCCTGACATTCTATTCAATAATGAAAGTATCAGTGCATTTTGTCATAGTTTTTGGCATCATAGATTCATTTTTTTCTTTATTGTAACATTTTCATTAATTAAAAATCTTCATTGATGAATAATTGTTGTCATAGTTTTCATAAACAAAATTAGCCTTGCTATACAGTCAGCGTCCCCAAATTCCATCACATACCTCTGTCTTCTATTGCACTGTGCAGTGGTCTCAGGGTATGTTGGGTGGAAAATCTGGCTTGGTAGGTGGTCCTATTCAGGGTTCCTTTGCTTGACATATTTATGAATTCATAACACAATCCTGCCTATTAAATGGACAATCCATCCATCCAACTTCTGAAACCGCTTGTCCTAATCAGGGCCATGGGGGAGCTGGAGCCTATCCCAAAAGCTACGGGCGCAAGGTGGGTAATAACCCAGGATGAGGTGCCAGCCCATTGCAGGGTATACCCACGCACCAGTCAGTCATACAAGCATACTGTACCTGCAGGCAATTTGGGAACTCCAATTAGCTTCAGCATGCTTTTGGACTGTGAGGGGAAACCGGAGTACCCGGAGGAAACCACACAACGGTCCTTATGAATGCTGCTGCATTTGTGACCCACGGGTCGGCTACACTGAATAGCTGTTTAAAGCTGATCGTTCCAGCTAGGATGTAGGAAATCTCTGGGTCCACAGTTCTTGAGGCTGATCCTCTGATTACCTGTGAAGCACCCAATCTCACTGAGATTGGGCCAGCTGGGGGTAGGGAAGACTGCAGGGATCTGAACCAAATAACTCTTCACATTTTCCCTTCATCAACAAACCCGTGAGACGCCAACTGAATTGGTTTGATTTTAGCTGGCTAGCTTGGCTAGTTTTGACCATCACCTCCACGTCTTTCATCTTTAACCGAGCCCTCTAAAATACTTTTTGCTACTTATTATCTCTCAAGACACCATTCTGACTCTAATTATACTCTAATAACTGCACAATCCAGGTTTTAAAGCAGACAATTATGTTAAATATCTTTTTTCTTTTCAAAGAATATTGTTTCATATGTTTGAGACATGCCTACATTTATTAATTTATCTTGCTCTAACTTCCTTGGCCATGTGGCACAGTAACTAACATGCTGTATACATCATCTGGGATTCAGTGTGCCCCGTACAGCAGGCTGGGGCTTGTTGCCCGGCTCGCCGTCTCCCAAGCTGGACGACTCGGCCCCCGTCCCCCGGCTCCGCCTCTGCGCCTGCCGCCGCGGGCTGCCTGCCCTGGCACTTTCGGGAGCGCTGAGCCTGGCATCTCGCCAGCCCCCTGGCTACATTACAGCTGCAGCTGCGCATTTGCACTGACGCCGTCACCCAGGCAGATTGGCTGCCCCGCTGCCCGGCGCTTCCCCGGCTCATCTCGGCTCTTTGTCTATTTGTTCCTCTTCCAGGGCTGGCTGGGTCTTGCCTGGATTTGCAGAGTGCTGGGTTTCAGGGAGTAATTGACACCTTAGCTGTAATTTCATGGTTTTGCTCTTTCGGCCTTTGATGTCTCGAGCCCATTGTGAAACACATGTGTGTGTGCGAGTGCTTTTGTGTGTTCGATAAAAGTGGGAGGGCTGAAGTGGTTTTGGATGAGGGTCTTTGAAAAAGAAACATTTTCTTTGGTGCTGTCTTTCAACAGGATTATTACAGTGTGTTTTTCCTCACGCAGAAAGTAATGTGAAACTAATTGAGCACAAACCCAGCTCTGGGTTCACCACTGCAAAACATTTGTATGGGTGGCTTGTCATGATTAAAATCACAGCCAGAGGGCGGACACTGGGCATATGAATGCAAACGCAGATAGCCTGATACATGCTTGTGCTGTAAAGGTCCACTAGCCAGGCAAAATTTATCCCATTTGTCTGAAATTATAACATTGACCTATAAGTTATATATATATTCAAAATGATAATGTAATTTTCGCATCTTTGAAGAACACCTTTGGGTAAGCGTTACTTGACTTCATGGAGGCATTGTGGAAACAGTACTCCTCTGTTTAATTCCTCAGTGTTTTCAGTGGCTGAGAACTTCAAAAGTTTTCATAGTAATGTATTACTGGATAATGAAGCATTCTTATAATTTATTTTATTACATTTATGGCTTTGCATGTCATTTGGATTTGATTAAATGGGGAAAGTAGGACAGGCTCCGGACCCCTACACAGGACAAGTGGGTTTAGAAAATGAATGGATGGATGGATGGGTGGATGGATGGATGGATGGATGGAAGGTACAAGCAACAGTGGCACAGCGGCTCACCAGAGTGCTGTGGCCTCACACTTTCAGGGATTTGGATTTTATTCCTGCCCTGCTGTGTGTGTGTGTGTGTGAATTTGCATATTCTCCCTGGGTGGGATTCCTGCAGCTACTCCAATTTCCTTCTGCAGTCCAGAAACAAAAGGTTTGTGTAAACTGGCATCTCTAAATTCTGTGTGTGTCTCCCTATGTGTGGCAGATATATGCAGGGTTTCCCTGTGCGAGACAGACGTGTTCAGGGTGTCCCTGTCTGTGTCTCCCTGTGCACGGCAGACAGGTTCAGGGTGTCCCTGTCTGTGCCTCCCTGTGCGCGGCAAACGCGTTCAGGGTGTCCCTGTCTGTGCCTCCCTGTGCGCGGCAGACAGGTTCAGGGTGTCCCTGTCTGTGCCTCCCTGTGCGCGGCAGACGTGTTCAGGGTGTCCCTGTCTGTGCCTCCCTGGGCGCGGCAGACAGGTTCAGGGTGTCCCTGTCTATGCCTCCCTGTGCGCAGCAGACGCGTTCTGGGTGTCCTTGTCTGTGTCTTCCTGTGTGTGGTAGATGTGTTCAGGGTGTCCTTGTCTGTGTCTTCCTGTGTGTGGTAGATGTGTTCAGGGTGTCCCTGTCTGTGTCTCCCTGTTTGTGGCAGACGCTTTCAGGTTGTCCTTGTCTGTGTCTTCCTGTGTGTGGTAGATGTGTTCAGGGTGTCCTTGTCTGTGTCTTCCTGTGTGTGGTAGATGTGTTCAGGGTGTCCTCTGCCTCATGCCCTGTGCTTCGTTTCTCAAAGCAACTCTATACTGGAAAAGTGGTTATGAAAAATGAGCAATGGACAAAGCAACAAAATAAGTTAAAGGGGACAGGCAGACTTGCAGCACTACATTCCCTCAGGCGAAGTCCCTAAGTGCAGGAGATGGGATGGGATGTTTGTGGGATGTCTGAGGTTGAGTGGGACAGTGTCTCCCGCACTGTACATCACTGGGGTGTGTGTGCTCTCGATCTGCATTTCATAGCTGTTTTCCTTACCTTGCATTCTCTATTCCACCCCACTCCCTCCCCCACACACACATGCACACACACACACACGCACACACACACAAACACCTCCACCAAAAAAACAAGTTTTCGACAACTCAGAGGTTGGGATCCGCAGGAGGGGATCTAAGGGGTGGCCAGGGGTCTCTAGTAATTATCAATAAAAAAGACAATTTCTACTAAAAATAACTGTACTGCCTCTGTTCACATCGCAGTAATTTCAGTACCGATCCGCATGTCCCTAAATGCATCCTCATACGAGAATAGAATAGAGGTATTCCCAAAGGCAGGTTTGGTTAAACCTTAACTCTGACACTGCGGTAAAATTACCTTTATATTTAATTTTCCAGCTGTAATAACTTTCAGTGAAAGCAAGCAAGACCCCTTGTTTTTTCAGACTTCTTTACAGGTGATTTTAATCAGGCTAATATTTCGGTGTTAATGTGGGTGCACTTCACGTCCAATAGCTGTCTCGCTTACAGCCACTGGTGGTAAATGGACACAGTCCAATTATTAATAAATAGTCCTACATATAAAAATACTTCATATGAAAGTTAAATGGGGTGCATTTTCCTCCAGAGTCTAATGTTTTTGTGTCATTTATTGAATAGGTATCAGTCCATTTATTCTACCCTTTGTACTTTGAATCTACACAGTACAATTATTAATAAATATGTTCATTGTCCCCCATAGTTCAATGCTTCAAGCACACTTTACTGGACATGTCTGTGGCATTGAGTTTTATACTTATAGTCCATTAATTCTATCCTTTGTACTTTTAATGGACACAGATCATAACTGTCTTCTTTAGGGCTCTGTAGCTTCACACGCACACACACACACACAGACTCGGGAACCTATCTAAATGGGGACCTTCCATTCATTTCTACAGGAAAAACCCTAATCCCAGTCACGACACCCTTAACCCCTACCCAGCCCTAAACTTAACCATAAGTAATAAACCCAAATACAAGACTTTTGGCATTTTTAGTTTTTTGATTGCATTCACAGATTTTTATAAAACTGAGGTTATCCAAATGGGGACGTGAAAAGATGTCCCCAAAAGTAGGGACATTTCAGGTTTCACCACACTTTGGGGACATTTTGGTCCTCAAATGTGATCTATGCACACCTACACACACACATACACACACTCAATATGGACAAAGTATTGGGACACACCTCTTAATCATTGAATTCAGCTGTTTCATTCAGACCCATTGCCACCGGTGTAGAAAATCAAGCACCTAGGCATGCAGTCAGCTATACAAACAGTTGTGAAAGAATGGGTCACTCTCAGGAGCTCAGTGAATTCAAGTATGGTACTGTCATAGGATGCCACCTATGCAATCAGTCAGTCCACTACTTTTTCCCTGCTAGATATTCCATGTTCAACTGTAAATTGCAATATAGCAAAGTGTTTAGGGATGACAGGAACTCAGCCACAAAATGGCAGTCCACATAAAGTAACAGAGTGGGCTCACTAAGTGCTGAGGCACATAGTGTGTAAAAATCACAAACGCTCTTTGGACTCAATAACTGCAGAGGTCCAAACTTCCTCTGGCATTTACCCCAGTACAAAATCTGTGCACTGGGTGCTTCGTGGAATGGGCTTTCATGGCTTCCATGGATGCAATGCAAAGCGTCAGATGGAGTGATGTAAAACATTAGATTCTGGAGCAGTGGAAACCTGTTCTGTGGAGTAATGAATCACGCTTCTCTGTCTGACAGTCTGATGGACGAGTCTGGGTTTAGCAGATGCCAGGAGAACATTACCTGCCTGACTGCACTGAGCCACCTGTAAAGTTTGGTGAAAGATGGATAATGGTATACGGTGTTTTTCAGGGGTTGGGCAAGGCCCCTTAGTTCCAGGGAAGGGAACACTTAATGCTTCAGCATACCCAAGACATTTTGGGCAATTCTATGCTTCCAGCTTTGTGGAAACTGTGCCTTCCCCCAGCATGACTGTGTCCCAGGGCACATTGGTCCATAAAGACATACTGTAGTTGGGTGAGTTTGTTGTGGAAGAACTTGACTGGCCCACAGAGAGTCCTGACCTCACTCCCATCTACCACATTTGGGAAGAACTAGAACAGAGATTGTGAGATTGTGAGTCTTCACGTCCAACATCAGTGCCTGACCTCACAAACGCTCTTCTGGATGAATAGGCAAAAATTCCCACAGACACACTCCAAAATCTTGTGGAAAGCCTTCCCAGAAGAGTGGCAGCTGCAGAAGGGGGACCAGCTCCATATTGATGCCTATGGATTTAGAATGGGATGTCATAGAAGTTCTTGTCTGTGTAATGGCCAGGTACCCCAATACTTTTGTCCATATAGTTTACGTGTATATATACATTGTCAGAATCTCTTGCTATTTTTATGTAATGTGTGTGTGCATGTTTGTAATTTTGTAATTATTACAGTGGGGAGACCCAATGATACTACAAAGATAAGATGCAAATGCAATCAAAAGAACTAAAACTTTAAAAATGTCTAGTATTTTGTTTGGTTGCTTGGTTTGGGCGAGTGGTGACTCTGAGGCACGGGATCTGTGCCGGGAATCGGAAGGTTGCAGGTTTGAATCCCGTAAATACTGTCATTCTAGTGATTCCACTCTGTTGGGCCCTTGAGTTAGGCCCTTAACCTGCAATTGCTTTGTCCTGGGTATGATGGTAACCTGCAAGCAGGCCTTTGCTTCTCCTTATTTCAGGGAAAATTTGGCGGTTGCTAGTAGGATTGGCACTCCAGCCACTAGAAAAACTATATTGCATTACATATTGTTCCACTCCATTGGAACTAGTGTGGTGCTGAGGTATCACCCACTACATAGCTGCACTCAGGTTCTCATCCCTGAGGTGGTTTGTGTTGTGCAGCAAGGCACTGAATGCATGCCCCCCTCACTTACGGTTACTCATGCTGCCCAAAATCAGTGACAAAAACTCTAAATGTAGTAGGAGATGCTGCTGATTGTTTCTGCCTTATGGTATCACCATTTTATGAGGCCTGTGTAAAGTGTATTGCATATCAGCAAAAAGGAAACTGAAATATTCCAGTGTTACATGTGCCATCATCCAGCATGTTGCAGCTTGCTCTTTGGCTAAGCTTTCTTTTCATTAATATGGAAATTCCAAAACTATACGTTCTGTGGGCATCCATCTCCACTCAAATCCCCCACCTGCCGGGGGTTTCAGCTTCTGGAATCTTTAGCCTCCCCGCAAAGTAATTCGTTTATGAATGGTAAGTCTGAGCATTCGGTGTGTATGACTTATTAAGCGAGTATTCCTTCAGGATCGCGGACTTCTGAACCCAGCTCTGCACTCATAGCTGTAATGTCTGCTAAAGATTCTTCTGTCCTCATCACTGGCAACTGGAAATTGGCCAAAAATGTCCAATGAATTTATACATTACTATGCATATTCATTTTTATGATTCAAGGCAGCTGATTTATCCACAGTTAGTCTTTCCAAATCTACATAAACCTGAACAGGCAAATTAGTAGAAAAAAGACAGTCTTGCCATAAATCAGTTCCTATAAGCTTTTAAAAAGCTCCTCACTGTAATTACACCCTCTTATGATTCATTACTATATTGTGGATCATCCCACTTACCTCTCTAGTTAAAATGCCTGCCTGCAGCTACATATTTCCCTTAATGGTCACGTATCTCTATGAGGGCTGTGAACAACATTGTGAACAAAAGTTTTTATGAGGAAATTGTTTTGAGAAGTGGTGCAGAAGTTGTGTAACAAATGATCAAGTAGATAGACAATTTCCTATTTAATCAAAATCGAAAGTTGTCATTATAAAATATTTTTTTAATTATTATAGGGTGTATTTTGATAAAAATCTTGTGAATATAGTACAGCATGGGTACCTACAGGCAAACCTAGAAACATACCTACTTATCAATAGGAATCTTTGGTGGTCAACCAGGACCAACACTTAGGCATGGGAATCAACTAAACATGGTCGGTCACTTGACAAAAATTTGGTGCAGACAAAAATGAAGTCTTTCATTTTGCTTGCATAAGGCAGAGCTGGCTGCTAGGGAGCAGGTCAGGACCAGATCTGAAATGAAGCGAGACATTAGCAGCACCACCGCCAGTCTGGCGGGGCAGATGTCTGCCACGCTGCAGTGATCAAGACCATAGGAGAGGGGATTCAGAAAAACACAGAGCGCCGATGTTTCAGTCATGAACCTGGCCTGCAGGAGTCCCCATCCTTTCATGTTAACTGATTGTGTCTAGATGAAGCGTGACCTGCCCTTTGACTTGCCTGTTAAACACAAAAGCCGAAATCTGGCGAGTTACTTAAGGGCCAGAATAATTTGCTGCATGATTGGGATGGATTCCACTTCTGGAGGACAAGGTGTCATTGCAGGTTCAGCTGAAGCTCCCAGGATGACTGCTCCCTTTGCACACAGCGTCTCTTGGTATGGCCTTTCAGTATTTAAGAAATAATAATAATAATAATGCATTTTATTTGTAACGGACTTTACATTCGAAACAAATCTCAAAGTGCCACAAAATAAAATAAAAACAACTAAAACACCAACTAATGACAAGCAAAACAAACAAGTAAGCCCATAAAATTAGAAACCTGCAAAATTAATTAAAATCCATAATTTCTACTAAAAAGAAATGCCGTAAGTCCTTTTTTTTAAATTCCCAGTAGTCTGTGGTGCCCTCAAATGGTCCGGGAGGGTGTTCCATAGTCTAGGGGTGCTGAGCTTGGGCCTGGGAAGGAGGAGACGATTTGAGTTTGTAGAGTGGAGCGATCGTGTTGAGGTTAGTGGGGTAAGCAGTTCTTTCAGGTACAAGTACTGTCCATATCTAATGGGAATGAGTGAGCTTTAGTTTAAAACCATAAGTGGCTTTACACTAAGAGAGCAGAGAGTGTTAGTGTTAAGTGGATGTATCATGTCCTCTCTCATAGCATAGCCCTTCTTAGCAGGTCGCCGACTTTTCCCACCTTCATCAATGGCTGCAAGCAGCTCCCAGCTCCCGCCCTTTGTCCCTGAGAAATGTCCTGAGGTGCAGCCAGTGTTTGTCACATAACAGAACGTTAATTCCTCATTGCTAGAAACTGAGCCTTGTTTACACTATAAACAAGCCTCCGTGGTGGCAGCTGACATCTCCTCGCCCGGCGTGCTGATACTCTGCATGCTGTTAAACCACCGGAGTGGACTTTTTAAATCACTTTGTGGGGGGCTCTTTGTAAGATTTTGGATGTCAGGTGACGAGCGCACTGACTTCACTAAGATTGAGTTCTGTGTTTTTTCCCTACTTAAAAAATGTGCCCTGTCTCTGACTTCCAACCCCTCTCCACAACCCAGTGCCCATTTTGTTTTTGTAAATTTTCCTTGGTGCTGATTTTTACTTTCATTTCGCCGCACCATTTTTGTTAAACCTAAAAAAGATTCCTTTTTCCCTTCTTCCAAGTCACATGACTATCTGGCTTCCCAACCAGAGCAAATCTTACGCCATTCAACAGGCATGACTCTGCCCCAGTAGAATTTACCTCCATGCCAGTGCAGGGCGCCAGAATGCCTGGAGCCTATCCCAGGATGCAATAGGCCTGTGACAGGCTATGCCCCTAACCTGGCAGTGAAATTCATCAGTCACATATTTCTGACAACTGGATGTAATCTATTACCTCTGTAGTTTAACAGCGAATAAACACTCAGCAGTAGAATAACCAGTGATGCACAGAGATTTTGTCACCCAGATTCTTTTGGGCAGCCTGCCATCTTTTCTGTACTGCCCGCCCCCTGCCGCCCCCACCCTCGGCCCCTGGAGCTCGGCCTCTGGTTGAACTCACTTTGAGAGGCAGTAGCTCTTCAGCCAAACTAATGAAGGATGGAAAATGTGCTCAGAGGCTAACCTGGGCTTTAATGAGTGTCTTCCCATGGCTTGTGGAGCCTAACTGCCCTGGGGGGGGGGGCTTGGGGTCAGGGTGACAGGGGCTGGGAGGGCCTGCGCACAGAACAGCCTACTGCACGGCAGAGGGTCTTTCTCTGACACCACAGAAGAATTAGTAGAGAATTCTGGGATAATGGGGAAGTGTCCAGTGCCTTTAGAGTAAGGGGCCTGCATGCACACAGTCAGGAGATATGCTGTATGTATCTTTATACTTACTATGAACTAAGGTCTACAGATTTTCTGTCACTCTGCATGTGAGACTGACTCTGACTGGACCAGTAGGTGTGAATCCAAGCGCAGTTACAAATGTTTGTATAATTATAACTGCTCCATCATCGTCTCTGTATATAAGCTTAAAAATAACATTCACTCAGTTGTACACGATGCCTGAGAGTTGGAAACCCCCTTTACGTCTGGATTCTCCTGCACGATTGGCTTCTGCCTGTTAGCTCTCGGTGGTCGACATACGCAGCAGCACTCAAGGCTTATTAAAGGAAGAGACTGCAAAGCGAGGGATTAGAGAGCATGAATAAAGAGGGAGATTCAGAGAGTGGAGGTAAGGGGGGGTGGGGGGGGCCACAGGTGTGTGGCCCTCGCGCTGGAGGTGTTGGCAGCAGGGCGGGCCGGCAGAGAGCCATGCAGACACTCC
>JAODKL010000017.1:19268516-19283386 GCA_026780765.1 Petrocephalus schoutedeni
CCCCCCGCACTGTGCTCCCCAGGCCCCAACCGCAGACATCCCTTCCTCAGACCCCCCAGTCAAGGCACCTGCTCCGGGCTCTTTGTCCTGACTCGCTGTCTGCCTCCCATTATGCATTCTGGCCACTGTCAGACTGGGAGTGCCCCCGACCCCCCACCCCTGAATGGGATGGGGCCCTCGCACGCTCTTCTCAACAGGCACCAGCCAGCGGCCCTTGGAGGAGAAGAAGAAGCTCCTTGGATCTGGAAACAGCGAGGGACTGGGACTAGCTGGGAATGGGCAATTTCATAGGACAGCTATAGAGCCAGCTACAGGACAGTTTTATAGGACAGCTATTGAGTCAACTATAGGGAAATTTTATAGGACAGCTATAGAGTCAGCTGTAGGGCAATTTTATAGGACAGCTATAAAGTCAGCTATAGGGCAATTTTATAGGACAGCTATAGAGTCAGCTATAGGGCAATTTTATAGGATAGCTATAGAGTCAGTTATAGGACAGTTTTATAGGACAGCTATAGAGTCAACTATAGGGAAATTTTATAGAACAGCTGTAGAGTCAGCTATAGGAAATTTTTATAGGACAGCTATAGCGTCAGCTATAGGGCAATTTTACAAGACAGCTCTAGAGTCAAATCCATGGCGCAAACGTGTGTAGGGAGTGGGGGCGAGTTTATAATACAAGATCCTACGACTGATTTTATCTGAGCTGCTTACCTGCCCTTTCTTTTCACATGAGCGTGAAACGTGTGCTTTATTGCATACATTTTAAAACTACCGTAACATTAAAGATCAAATATAACAACACAAGTTACACTACATACAATGCCTCTGTGGTGTGCAGTCTGTTTACCTGAAAACAGGGAAATGTCAGGAGTATTAACAAATGAAATGTATTATAAAGACTGGCAGGTGGGGAGAGAGCAGTGTGCCAATGCCTAGGGACAGTCTCGGCTACTTTTAAATGCCACGTTACATTGGTTTAGTAAAAAAAAAAGTAGATTGATAGTATTTAATATCTGTTATAAACTATATAACAATAATCACAATTAAACTGCAATTATGGCCTGTTGATTAGAAATCATGGAAATACGAGTAGCATAATGACACTGTATCGGTTAGGGAGTGTGGGTCACAAGTCCGCCCGGTCACCGAAATCCGGTAACGTGACATATCAATACAGTCCATCACACACCCAGCGGCCACCTTCTCTTCAGATCTTACCTCCCTGCACACACACATGCCCCCGCAGGCTAGAGACCAAAGCCATGCATCTGTGTTGTCTACCACCCAGAGAACGGCTCTGGTTTCGGCTCAGGCGCACAGGCCGCAGAGCAGACAGCCCTGTAATGTTCCCATCACCAAGCGCGGGGCTGTCGCTCTCCCTGCCAGGACCTGCTGCACATATTACACTTCAGGCGAGCTGATGATCTGAAGGCACGGGCTCCCCCTACACCCACACTTTGGCAGCAGGGAGCCATGTTGTAACCTGCCAGCCAAGCACTGTGGCAGCGAGTCCTTCAGAATACCAGGCACCTTGCTGCAGCCGCTCTCCAAACCACAGGACATGTCCTGCAGCGAAACCCAGGAGACAGAAATGGGAAGGCAGCTGACAGAGCCTGGAAAAAAGATGATAAACAGAGATAAAGCGCCATTCAGGAGGACATAAATCTGTCGTCTGGGAAGTGACAATATATAACTCTTGAAATCTTGGATTAAAATCTTATTTGCCGTGTTCAGATGAGATAAATGGGCCAGAAATATTTGGGCATTATTGTAGACTGTGTGCTGGGAGGTGGGGGGGGGGGGGTGTTGGCCCCCTTTCTGTTCACCCCGATGCCGTCCGGACAACAGGCCCAGCACAATGAGACGCCTGTGTTCTGCCTGTCCTGGGGCGGCACAATGTCCTGTCCAGCCCGATTAGCGTGCAGTGGACGCTACACTGCTTCAGTGGAGGCCATAGCTTACTGTGTAGCACAAGTGACACTGTAATCTGGACGGATGCCCACCTTCTGAGAGAGCTGTTACTCTTATTAAAAATCGAGTGCGGGGTGGGCTGTGCATTCCTCAGGAGGCGCTGTCTGAGCTGCCCTCCCCCCAATTCATTCCCCTCTGACAAACACAGCACCTTGCAGGACAAATATTGGCGCAACACCAACGTATCTGTCTGGCCCATGCCACCTGTGTTCACATGATGTATCTGTAGGGAACATGCAGAGCCTGAATCACAGATAATGTGCTTTCTAGGAATCCGTTTAATTTTAAAAGTAAAACTGACCCAAAGGGCTACTTCAAGGACAATCATTTGGATGTTCTTTTGGGAATACAGGAATATTAATAGATTAAAAATACATACAGAGGCGTTGTGTTGTGGGTCACGTGTCTTCTTGGGTGGTTCTATGTTCCATGACTCCAGGCGTGTTATGTCTAAATTTAATTGTGTTTGTTTATCCTGTTAACACAGGAACTGCAGCCCGTGTTTGATATTTCACATAAGTAGGGCCTACATGTAAACAGTGTGTCGGTTTTAAATAGCTTTGCTGTGTAAACACACTTATGCTAATTCGGTTGCTGTAATATAATCACAAATGTATATGACTTTCCCAGAGCGATGGGTTTCAACATAAGCAGTTGGAGCTACTACTAAACAGATAATCTAAAATGTTATCTTGTATGACATCTTGTATGACATCATGACTTTTTAGAATATTATGGTGAATTCATTTTTTTTATCTAGTTTAAATGACTTGCATCTCTGTCTGCAGTAAGGCAGTCTATACTGCTGAAGATACTTTTCATAATCTCAATTATAAAAGTAGAGAATTTCATATTCCTATGTGGCTTTTACATACAATTCAATACGGATGCATAGAAGATTTTTTGGTTTCAAACTGGATTTAAACATAGATGTCAAAGATATTTTTAGTTTAACATTTTACATTGATTTTTTGAAAAGAAAAGAAAAAAACGTATTCACAGCCAAAATTTCAGGTGTTGTTGTATGAAGATATAAGAGGGCTGCTTGTCCTGCTAACAGGACAAAGACATTTTTAAATATATTAATTATAAAACTGTATGCATTCTCTTCAACAAAGACACAAAAGAGTTATTCGTAGCTGACATGTAATTCACAGAAAATGGTGTTAGACTTCCTCTCTGGCATGTGGCAGGGCTTTCACCATTGTATGTATATATATATATATATATATATATACATATATAAATTGATATAACGTCAATGCTTTCCAGAATGGTTCTGTTTTAGTGTGAGGTACTTTTACCAACGGAAAGCTTTGAAATTCCTAAGCACGGGCATGGATGCCATTTCTTAAACAACAGATGGCTTTTCCCCCTGAGGAATCTGAAGTCGTTTAGGTGACAAGAGTGGCATTTTATCCTCTGGGGTTCATAGCATGTTCCAATCCTCTGAGATATATACATTGCGCAATGTCCGGTACAGAACATTGATAAGGACCATCCCTCAGCATCCCATCTATATACACTTATCACCGGTGGATTCCTTTTCATGCACAGTACAAGCCCAGGACACCTTCCTCCCACCTCCCACCGACTGAACTTGTAGTGAAAATGGTGCATCGGTTCAGAATTACAATGAATGGCTGAATCTATATAGCATTAAGAGTCCCACATCTCCAGTGGTATGGATCAGGTGAAATAGCAGGCCTGGCAGTAATCCGGCTGATGCCATGATTGTAGCCTTGGCCGGGGCCCTCATGAAAGAGAACGGGTTAATTACATCTATTCCATTAGATAGAAGCCTTAATCACACGCCAACCCCCCATCCCCAATCTTTGGGCTGCATGGTTTTCATTGTGAAGACAGTGCAGGTGTGGGATAAGCTCTGTTGATTATAATCCCCGGACGGGGGGAAGTTTTGAACATGTTTGGCATGTCCCGCTGGCAGCCCGCGGTCCCCGTCAGCCGCACAGTGGCCAATCGGACTCCGGCTTCATGGGATCTGACAGGCGGAAAAATAATGAACAACACCTCCAGCTCAGTGCTGACCCAGCTCTCATTCCGAGGCCTTGCATGGATGGTAAACAAACCAATTAAATGAGGCTTACAAAATAAAATAACTAATCAGACCCAGCCAAGTCTTTCATGTGCTGTTTTTCTGTTTACACGAAGGTGTGCTTTAAGCAATAAGATGCTTAAATGGTGAGTAAACGAGCTGTAGCGGTGACTTCACTGATAGCCTCAAATCATCACCTTGACAATTACTTGGAAACTGAAAATGGAATAAAAATGAGTAAACCTAAGGAATGTTATAAATGTGGCCATTAACCTGGAAATGCTCAGATATGGACCAGCGAGGTGTTAATGGGACCGTATCATAACTATGCATTTTGGAGAATGGCCTACTTTCAGCTATATAATTATAACAGAAGTTAAACTAATCATAGGAGAAACCAACAAGTTTTTCACAAAAATGTGTTCGACTGCTGAATTTTCTCATGTGTGCTTTGCGTCATTTTTATAGACTCAAAGCTATTTTGTCTTAATGATCAAAGGATCCTATTGTCTTGATAAATTATGTCATTTCTGACAACTTGAAGTATCGGATAATTATAATTCTACGAGAACTGTCCCTGCTCTAGCCCGGAATCGCAAGGAATAATGAATGACACTCCCAAATCTTTGCTGTGTACGATTTTATCACAACTGTCTTAGCAGAATGTCTAGTGCATATATTGCTGGGAACGGCTGGCATAAGTATTCAAGCTCACAGGAGTGCTGGGCTTCAGGCTGAGAGTC
This sequence comes from Petrocephalus schoutedeni, assembly GCA_026780765.1. Lineage (NCBI taxonomy): Eukaryota > Metazoa > Chordata > Actinopteri > Osteoglossiformes > Mormyridae > Petrocephalus > Petrocephalus schoutedeni. The sequence goes on from JAODKL010000017.1 coordinate 19,273,290, forward strand.
ACTCTGTAACAAACATGGGTTCTAAGTCATTCCTGTCTCACATGCTTTTGTGAAATAACCAGCTGAAAGTCGTGATTTTTTTTCACTGCTTTGTGCCAGTCCAGTGGATATGATGGTGTCTGCCCTCAACACAAAGACACCTCTTCCATATGACTGTCCTTCATCATCCAGCCTCTTTTCTCCATGCAGCCCACCAAGTAAAGAAAGCGAATGAGCCCCTGTTTTCATAGCGAACTGCTCCTTCAGGTTAACAAGGGGAGGAACTTGGGGGGGGGGGTGGCTTTGCTTTAAGAAAGCCTCACGGCAGGAGCACCACACCCAGGATAAGACCTTGAGAGTTGGTCTCACACAAAGACAGTTTCTCCTTAATTCAGGCTTTACTCTCTAAAATAACCCACAAGCTTTTATCCGTCCTGTAGGTTGGGGGAAAATAATCAGAATGGCTGAGGAGTTTGACGTAAAAAAGACCACCAAGAGCTCACAACGGTAACCGCACCAATGCCAACACAAGGGAAACACGGGCATAGTATACCCAGGAACCAATGTGATATTAATTGCTGTTTAGTGAATTATAAAATAATATTGTACATTTGAGAACAGCATGCCTTTGAGTGTTTACACCTTCTCTTCTGAGATCAGTCATCTGTGTCTCAGAATCATGAGGGTTAGGCTGTGATGCCACCCTCAGCTGTAATTTCTTTAATAGCCATCTTCATGCTCCTGAGGGCCATAGTGCCACCACTCTAGCTATCCACAACTTCCTGCCCACAATGTGCAGAGTGAAGCTTGACTGTGATACTCAAAGCCTTGCTTGTAAGATGGTGGTCACCCTGGCAGTCCCTAGGGACTTGACACACAAGAGCGGCTTCTCATTGGTCTTGAGCATAGTTACATCACCCACTCACAGCCCTGCCATGGAAGTGGCATCCAAGAGTGGGATTATACCATTGGTCGATTCATACCATTGGGCCTTTCTTAAATCTCCAATCATCAAATTTCTTTTGATTTTAGAAAAAGATTGTACAATGTCATTGATCAAAGACATTTACCAACAGATTTATTAAGCAGGGAAATAATCAGTGAAATGGCACACTTGGGTCTAAAAATCCACATTACCCAAAAGTCCCATTTGCAAACTTTGTTGCAGGTAAGCTAACCATCAGTTATTCTTTCACATGCTAAGTCCATGTTTATATCGACATTGTCCTTTGTGTCTATACTTCTGTGCAAAGCAGGCTCAACCATTACCGGTAGGTAGACAGGACAAGGATTCTCATGGGGGTTTGGATGGTTTACCTGGGAAAATCTGGGTGGGGGGCTCTGTGAAGGAAATCTTACAGTCTAGACTTTATGGCACTGATCCAAATTACTAAAAAAAACATGGCTGTATAGATAATGTGGTTGAACAAAAACAATTCTCAAATTGATTCAAGGGATTATGCTCTTTTTGCACTTATTTATTGAAAATGCTGTTTACCTGCAACCAAGAACCTACATGCTAAGCTTTAAGTGTACATTCTGTTATTGGCTGCAACTCAAAAGATTACACAGAATAATACTAATGATGTAGACAATTAAGGAAATAAAGTCCTTTTGGGTAGACTGTTCTCATAGATGTGAAAAGACGTGGAATTTGTATGACAGCTATGCAAACTAGATTAGTCATTTCAGTAGCATTTGGCGATAATGGCTACTAGTTAAGTACTGTGCAATCTGCTATAAACAGTGGATTTTACACAGAGACCTGTATCAACTGCCTTGACATTCACACCAAATTTAACAAAATTTGCTTCGTCATCCACTTCTTGACAGCAGGTATGGTTGTATTGTGTTATTTGCCTCACACGTATATTGCTTTGGACAAAAACGTTTGCTAAATATCTAAAATCGAAATGCAAAGTCCGCATTTCTAAGGGGTCCGTCCTCCCATGCACATAAGCGTGTTTTTTCACTTAAGCGTATTCTCCCATCAACTTATGTGATATTTATGCGTACTTAGGCTAGATACGCACTTTGGGTGGAGAAATACTATAAGAATATTGTGTTGCATGTAAATGACCCTTAAGCGCATTTTGCCACTGACTTAAGAGCTTTTAACTGCATTTTTCAGTACATGCTCTGGAGGGCTGTATTAAGCCACATGCCTAGTGTAGTACATGTACGAGTGAGACAGATGAGAGATGAGAATATTCCAGCCTCATCTTGATGTGCTTCAACAGACAGACACTGAATGCATCGCATGTTTCCGGGTACATCATAAAATGTTCAGATTCAAATCAATACGGGATGTGATTTGTGCCGCATTTTTACACTTCATACATACACTACATGCACTAGGTCAGGAAAAATTGTATTTCTTTTGTGGAATCGCATCTTGTTGCCAGTAGGAGCAGCTATATATGTCATTTCCTGAACCATGTATAAATGTCAATGTTACATGACATGGCATATCTGCCCTATCTCAAAGCCTGCCCTACCCAGATTGATATCCGAGAGAACCATCTCCCTCAAAGGTATCGCTACGTAAGCAGAAATGATGAATTAAAAACACCACAGGAGAAACTGAATGACAGAAGGTGGATTTGTAAATGTACGTGTGATTTTCCATTTTTTCTGTGCTGTTTGATGTGTCCTAGTATCATATTTAAAAAGGAGAGCTGCTGAGGTGGTGCCCAGACTTGAAGCAGTGTCTGTCAGGGGAATCTCTGCGCCTCCAACTCAGCGTCAGGGAAAAGAATGGAGAGAACCTCAGAATCACAGAGCGGATACAATGAAGGCAGAGTGTCTCTGGCTCACTGGCACTGCTCTGTGGCATTAATTGCCATGATTATCCACAAGAAGACAGTGCACCTCAGTACTGCTAATCTACAACTTGGGTGGCTGTGTGAACTGTCAGGGCCATTTTTGACGGATTGCATCTTCAAAGAACAAGCTCTTTAAAACCGAGTCTTGCCAGGACAGCTGCCGTACCTCTGGGTTTTCAGGCAAACAATCCCAAGGGAAACAGGAATGAAAAAAGAATATGAAAGTCAGACAAAACTGCAATATCTCCCTCTGCATGAGGTTCCAGGATGATGCGAGGAGCTTGGTGTAGGGCACAGAGCACAATACTGCTATTGTACCGCAGAGTAAGCTCTGCAAGACAGTCCTGAGACTGGACTGTATTTGCATAGAACTAAAGACGTAAACTCTCATATTGTGAGTTATCTTACATAGTATTACTTTTTTGATGAGTAAGGTAAATTTACAGTTAAAGTTAAAATATAATGAACTTCCAGTACAAATGGTGGAATATCAGTGAAAAACAATACTTAGCATCAGTACTGTTATAGAATGTGTTGAAATTCTATTCTAAGCATTTAACATTATGCCATGATATTTATCACTTACTGTATAATACACTTTAACAGAAACAGAATGGCAATTATACTTTATGCACCCTTTCTAGCTGTCTTAAATTGTGTGTAGTCAGTGATATGGATAGTAATGTTTCATATAATGACGATGTTTCCATCCATCCATTTTGGCTATGGGCACATCCATCTATTTTGGCTATGGGCACAAGACGGTGAACAACTCAGGATGGAGGGGGGGGGGGGGGGGGGCAGCCCATCGCAAAGAATGATGTTTTACTTAATTTTATCAGAATGGATGATGGCAATGAGACAATCTGGACATTTAAACATCAATATCCGGATCAGTGGATCAGTGCCTGCATGACATGCATGGCTACTTGGGTTTGAAATACATGTATTACTGGCCATCTGATGTAATTACTATTTGGAAGACAGTAAGGTGAAATCTGCCCCCTCTGAGTAACTGGCTCCAGTCTGACCCTCCCAGCTAAATGGGTCTAGAAGTGCCACTGCACCACTAGATAGTAGCTATATTATTTGGGTAACACTTTCCTTGAAGCTGTAATCTATAATACATTGTAGATACATTCAAATTGCATTATGATTGTCAGTATAAGTAGGAGATAATCCACGACGAAAAAATCAACAAGTCGGTTATTGTTGTATAACTGCACAAATGGTTTATGCCGGATAAAGCAATGGCTAATGAACAAAAAATAATAATATGTCTGTCGCATAGCATATTGAACTATTTGAAGCCTATTATGTATGATAAAATTCGCTGGTTAACATTCGAAAGTGCTGTTGTAGAATTTTAGACATAAAATTATTTTGTTTCTGACAGACACAATAGCTATAAGCGGCCCACCAGGAATTCCCCCGAGTCTCCCGATTGGCTACTCCTGGCCTGATTATAAGACGCTATAACGTTGATTACAATACTTCCTAAGGTCCAATGAAGCTCTCATCTATAATGAACCATAGAAACCTTCATAATGAATTTTAATGGTCGGTATAAGAATTAAAGATATTTTGCATTATGTACTGCACAGTACTGCATTATGAAGGTATACAATTCAATTAAAAATTCATTTCAGCATATCGTACAAAATTGTCATAAATAATACTGAACACTACAAACTACTATCCCATTCACACATAACTGTAAATGGCAAATATCTTGTAACTGCAGGTAAAATAACTTCTTGAAACAAAAATAATCTAATAACTATAATCTGAGTACCTTCCATTCATTCCAATTTGCTGTTTCCCATAAATTGCCATAGTGTGTCATAGTATTGTAACGTAAATCATTTTTATTAGTTATAGACGCTAGTCAAATATCCAAAGTCAGACACTATCATCGGTATTTAAATATATGTGCGGTGTTTTGTTCTCACCAACCCCAGAAACATGTAGCATTAAATAACGTTTTATTTGAGTTTTGTTTTTCCGATCGTCTTCTTGTAATTCCGTTTTTCTTCTGTTCATTTGAATGCATCTCTTCATAGCCCCGCTTTTTATGTGCAAGAATGTAACAATTAGATTGATTTACTTTCCAAAGAATTTATTTTGTCGTTTTGCATATTTTAGTGCACATTTATTATAATTCAGGGTAAGCATCTTCAAGTATTGTAAAAAATTTAAATCAGCAGCCTTGGTTTTACAAGCCAACATAACGTAACGAAACGCGTTAATGTGATTGTCTTCGAAAACGCAAACACCTCCCACATTCTGCTTTGATTGAGTTTTTTTCCTTATCGACAGCTCTGTTTACTATAAAAACACAAACAGAAAGCCAAAATGAGAATATACATTAATTCATATTTTAAATTAATAAAAAAATTACTAAGTGATAAAAACGTAATAACACGTAACACTGTTCTTCGTGGTCATTGTACTACAGGCCTACTACAACAGAATAATACAAGGGTAGTGTAAATATTTTAAATACTTTAACCTAATCGTTTTATTATATATATATATTACATTGAAACCTAATATATATTTAAGCCGTACATTTCGTTTCCATGGAACACCCCATTAAAATTTTGTGTATATGCAAAAGCGTATTATAGTTTGGCAATTGCGTTTATACTTATTATTTTTCAGTAATGCGTGTCTGCGCAAATGACAATTTAATCCTCAAATCCTATATGACAAAAAAGAAAATAAAATACAAATAACATCGAAATAAACATACACATCATACTAAGTACAACCATACTTGTCAAAGGATAAATTACATTACATTTATTGCATTAAAAATGACAATATGTTATATTCTCTCAGTACGGACGTGTCTTGTCCGCACTTTGTAATGGTTTGACCAGTCTTGTCCAATAGTCCTGCAGTGTCGTTATGTCTATATTCCATGTCTGTAAATTTTAATTGCTCCAATAATCTTACAACTATTTGATCTTCTTGAGACTGAATTCTAAAATACAACTATGCGGAATATAAACTAATAAGGGGTCCAGTTAGTCTGCAGTAAGGTATTGGAGATATGCACGTAGAATGCACAAAATAAGAGGGGTTTAGATAACTATTTTATAAAACTCTAAGAAAACGTGCATCTTACAATACTTTGCTACTTTTAAACTCCCATTTCTGCAACGTAGGTTTGGCGTAAAGGGTATATGTATGTTTAAGTTAACTAATTTAACAAGCCTTTTTATATATATATACAATTCGATCAGTTACTTGCCTAACACGCCATTTTTTGCTTTGAAAATAAGAAGGCCTATCGTCACTGTTGTAATCAAGTCAGTCATATTGGTCGAAATGTATCACAACTGCAACGATTCGTGTGAAAACATTACGTTTTATATATATTACAACTTTGATAGTATGTGAAATGTAAAACATTTCTACGTGTCTATTTCTGCTCTGATGAACCCGAAGAAGCATTACAGCGCTTAAATTTCATCCATTAACACGGCCGCTAGGCTTCTTCATATAGCGTTTAATCTCAAGATGGAAAAACATACGCTTTTAAATTAACTAAAATGTTTAGAACAGTACCCGACAGAGGCAGTTTTTGCATTTTTCAATGCAAAAGCACGTTATACACTTAAACAGCTGTAAGTTGTAGCGGAAAATATGCAATATCAGTAACAACATTTGTTAAACTATACTTTTATTACAGTTAGGCCTACAGCTCAATATCACACTACTTAGGTATGAAACTAAAGTATTTGAAACTCTCATTAATATAAATAGTATAAATATAAAAGTTTAATTTAGAAAAACGGCCTACACTTTAGTGAGAAAGCTTTCGTGCCTTTAAAACTAAATCTAATATTCCCCAGCAAGGCGAAAGGGGCCACATTCCACACCAGAGACACAGACGGTATCCAGGAAAAACAGTCAAGCGGTTAAAAGGGCAGTTTTCAACAACCTCCTAATTTCCATCATAAGCCTATTTCATGCACGACCCATCTGAGAGCAACTAAATACTATCCGGTTCCTCTTACTGCAATATCCCTCGTCGATTATTAATCTTTACTTATTCATTCAGTTGTAGGTTAGTTACTGCAGTAGCATCCAGTCATTTATTTTGATAAGGCAAATTGGTGATTGTGTAAAAGTTGCCGTTATGCACAGCCTTCCCTGCGGGACTTGCAGACACCCATGTGATCTCCTGCATGGGTGTCTTTAACTTCCAGGCTCCGCACTGCTGGGTGCTTTTGGAGCGCTTCGGGACCACGTGTCCTTTTACATTTCCGCACCATCTCTGGGGTAGATTAAACTGTTCACGCTAAAACTGTTATAGAAATGGCTGTTGAACTGTCCGTTCTGCGCCCCGGTGAATGAGTTGTAATAGACGCCGCGGTTTAGGTGCAGACCGTCGGGCAGATCGGGGCCGCTGCCGTCTTGGGATGAATTTGCGTGGTAGGGGCTCAGCCCCGTAATATTCCGGCTGGACAGCTCGTTTACCAGTCCCAGGGCTCCCTGTCTGCTGCTAGGGCCGCTGCTCAGTGCGGACATACTGTTGAAGAAGTTGTTAAGGCACGGTGAGGACGGAAGAGCTGCCGGAGACGCGCTTTTCTGGCCGTCGCCCGTCGTATCCATCCCCGGGGAAGGCGGATCCAGGACAGTGGGGCTCTCGGACGCCTTGGTACCCGGCATGGGCCGAACATCTTCCGCTTTGGCGTTACCGGCGATTCCGCTGCTGGAGTCCGACCTTCTTTTTCTCTTTCGACGGAAGTTCCCGTTGTCAAACATCTTCTCACAGTTAGGATCTAAGGTCCAGTAATTCCCCTTTCCTGTAAAAAAATAATAATAAAAACATACAATGATTATTGGCTATAATCGTCGACTTTTAAACACGGTTTAATGTTTATTATAGTAAATATGTCTCCAAAATTATGATTTGCACTTTCTGATATCGATCATGATATCGACATTCTAATCATTCATTTAATTTGCATAAATATTAACGCTGACGTTATCAGGCGATAACTGTGCCCTAAATAGGTGGGCTACATTAATAATGTGGAAATCGTATAATATTATTTTACCATACGCCATAATATATTATTTAGCAGTTGTCTGGAGTTTGCTGTTGATGCTTACCTGGATCGTCCTCGTCCCTGGGAACCTTCTTGAAGCAATCATTCAAAGACAGATTGTGCCGGATGGAGTTCTGCCAGCCAGCTTTGCTCTTCTTGTAAAAAGGAAAATTATCCGCCACATACTGATAAATTTGACTAAGAGTCAGTTTCTTTTCGGGAGTATTCTGGATGGCCATAGCGATTAAGGCTGAGTAAGAGTAAGGAGGACGTACCAACTTCAGCAACTCCTCCTGGCTTGCTATGGACAGCCAGCCAAGATCTGACCCCGTGAATCCTGGCGAACTGGGTAAGAACTGCCGCTGAGATCCGTAGGACGGAGGCATGAACGACGCGGAATTGTTTCCGTGCAGATAGGAGGCGGAGGAGTTCATACCTGGCCCGTTTAACCACAGGTAAGGATTGGAAGAGGGCGCATAGTCGCCCAGTCCGTACCCGCTCGGTCTCTGTGTGCTGTGAATGCCCTGCTGGTGGTACATGCTGAAATTGTCACAGTACACGGCCATCTCCGGGGCTTCTTGTGCACTTTTTGGATGAGCTTGGTGCTGGTTGATTGCTGGAGACGTGTGCTGAGCTTGCAAGTCAACGGAGTTCATAATCTCCACGTGCAACCCCGGTGGAAGGCAACACAAGGGGGTTTCAAAGCGGCGGCTTCGGCGCTCTCATGTGCAGCAGCAGCAGCAAGTGGCAAGTCCTGCAGGCTGGGTCCCGACTTTATACGCCCACCGCTGCGTGCGGCGGTGTGCTGGGGGATCCCGGGGAACTTGCGGCTTCCACCAATGGGAGGGCTATTCTCATTGCGGGGTGTGTTCATGGTCGCACCGCTAAAGGGCAGCCCAGTTCATTCATATTTAGACAGCAAAACAGAGCTGGAATATAACTCAGTCAGGTGTATAACTCATAACGCACGTTTAATTTAGAAAAAATTCATTCATACGAGGATTCTTTCCAACTATTCCAACCGGACAACAATACTCAGGGCTCTATATTAGCATATACGGTGTAATAATGTTCATTACACCGTATATGCCAATATAACAAAGGCGATGATCATCTCTAAAAACAAACAAATAACCTGATAACCTGAAGAACGTTCAGCAAACTCAAAAACGCTTACTAATTTTGGACAGTTTAATTAGTAAGTAAAATTATCTGTTTTTGGTACATATTCTTGAAATTTGTTACATATTCGTTCAATTTCAGATTAAAAGAAGAAAAGACTCATACAGAATATCAGATTCACTCATGGGTAATGTTGTTCCATCCATCTTGAAAAGACATCTTCCCAATACAATTTATCTAAGTGTGTTTTCAGCTAGAATACAAGTATTGGGACAAATACATTTCAAACTTTCCCTCCTTTAACGTATAACTTACCCTTTAAATCCCACTGTGATCGAGGATGGTATGTCATGGATATTAGTCTCAATCACACTTTATTATTAGTTATTTTTCTGAGGTCTTCTGGTGGTCAGATTTATTTGGTACATGCCTTTTGTGCTGTGAGGGTATTTATGCGGAAGGTCATGAGTTTTCTGTGCGGAATAGGTCTAAGCTGTTATGTGCAGACATTCTAACCATTGCTGTTACTCAGCTTAAAACCTGCACCCCAAGGCATCTGGCACAGGGTACCCCTCAGGGATGGCAGACACCCACAGCCCCGCTAAGCAGCATACACAAGGTCCCAGCCATATGCATTTCAGCAGCAACAGCTAGCATCACATTCTCTATATCTGGGCTTTTTATACTATTGCTCTATTCAACACCATCACAGTGGATTTAAAAAAGTATCCCGTGAACAACAACTGTTCAATTTTGACAAAAATTGAAGCGATGAAATTAATGTATGGAATATACAATTTAAAAAAGATAACAATATAAAGTAATATAAAGAGAAATAATATACATGTACATCAAATTTAAACGGTTTGTGTTCAGGCAGAAAAAAGTAGTACATTGATGGGAAAGGGTCCAAAAATATTGTCTACCTAGTGTCCCCTGACATCTTATCTCAGTCCTGGCTTCTGCCAGCTGAGGACTCACTTCACTGGCTTCAGAGACACTGCCATCCCCCAATTCCCAAGGACTTAACATACTACCTGCATTTTCTTAGCATTATATACTGTACTGCTGCCAAGTTGCACTCTCCCATCCTGCACTACCTTTT
>JAODKL010000017.1:19283486-19296679 GCA_026780765.1 Petrocephalus schoutedeni
ACATACTACCTGCATTTTCTTAGCATTATATACTGTACTGCTGCCAAGTTGCACTCTCCCATCCTGCACTACCTTTTAATAACATATCATACCGCTCTATGCACCTACCCCTATCCCTGCAACTGTGGCACGTGAATGTCACTCTGATTGTCACTGTGTGGCTGACTGTGACCCCAAAGCTTGCTACTACCTATATATGTGTCTGTGTCTCGTGGAAAACAAAACCCAGACACTAAATAAACAACGCATGAACCTTGTGAACTCCGTTCTAAATTGCTGTCCTATTTGTCAAACCCGGTCAATTAAACAACGCAGCGGTGACGCCGCTAATTCGAGTTTGTGTGTCCACCTTGTGGCCATAAAAAGGTACTACGTTAGCTAAAAAAACCCTCAGTCCATTTATCCGGAGCAGCTAGTGAGTGCAGCGTAGAGCCCGGGACTCCCCCACAGCTGCACGCTTCAGTCTGCAAGTTTGCATGGGTTTATTTATGTTTGTCTGCATAGACGCCACACAGGAACTGGCTTTTTCCCTTAGACTGGCGGCCGAAAACACGTCAGCCCAGCGCAGACTGGTGTAATGGTCCCAAGCCCTCCGCCACGTTAACCTGGATATGAGGATCGACCGGAAAACGCATTTAACATAGCATTTAACCCGAAGAAACTGTTGGATGTATTACAGCATCTAACAGGTAAGGGTTTGCGCGGTGATCACGGCCATAATGCGAAAGGGTATAACTAATTATCATAATGATTCGAGTTGTATTGTTAATTTCCCTCATTCATATATTGTTTTACGTGCATTGGTGCAAAGCGCGTCCCTATTAAATCTGTAAACTAAAGCGTGTTTTTTGCACGGTCTCCCAATGCATGCTGAAGGAGCTTTTATTATTCATTTTATGTATATATATATTAATTCACGTAGCCCCTATTTGTGCGGCTTTAGATGATTAAGGTGCGGTCCGGCTTCCCAGCGCAGCGGCTGCGTGTGTCACTGTCAGTGACTGATGCTGTCATCTTCTGTCCCGTCCTGTTGTCGTTTGTCGTCCGTCCGATTAGTGACAACTGTTTGCGGTAAACCAAAGGGCGTATCAGTGTGCGGTGTTTTAAGAACACTGCAAAGGCATGTTGCAAAGTACCCTCATGTTTCATTTAATAGCTCTACCTTTTCCACCCACGTACAGTAGTCCTCTATGCCTCTGAAAAACAAACCTACAGTAAGATACATCCAGACATTATGGCAGGAAAGAAAATGCCAGTTGGCATCACCGGAAATGAGTGGTCTCATCATTTTCTGGCCAGGATTATTGCAGCATTGTGCATTATAATCTGATGACTCTAGCTAACTAATCACTTGGGTTGTTTAAACTGGCGGTGTGCAGATACATGATGATATACGGAGATAAGCCGTCATGTAGCCCGAGCTGTCAACCAGACATTCGAGCTGACAAGGTGCTGGCCTGTAGCTGCCATGTAGTCAGAGGCGGATTAAGGGTCCCTAGGCTACCTTTTCTGTGCCCCCCGTTTGTTTTACCAGTTTTACTGCGGCAAAAAGCACAACATTTTTACAGAGCAACAAGTGAACAACAAATACTCAAATAAGGCAGCATCCTTACAAAGTAACAAATGAACCAGTAGGCGGCATGAATTTGTAAGATTATTCTCAGGACAGTTTTTAACTCTGGGTCAGAGGCACTGTATATGCATATCTTGAATCGCAGCCTTTGCGATTGCGATTTGCGTTGTTTCACATCTATAATTCAGCCCTACCAATAACTGAACCAACAAATACGCGCATAAAACAAATGCCAAAACATATGTCAAACAGCAGCAGCTCATAATAATGGATAGCAAATGCAATAATGCAACAGCAGTCACGAATACATATTCCTACCTTTCTTCTTTGTTTTCCTGACAGAGGAGTCCTTCATAAGCCCTCAATTCGGGGCTTAACGAAAATCCCGAGTTTCCCACTGGTAAAAACGACTTTGTAGTGGCGTTCACCTGCTCTCATTTAGTCTTTACGATTTTTCCGATGGGACTTTAAGGCAGGGTACGTAACGGTGAATGACACTTATGCCCCTTTTCCACTACACTGGTGCCGGTGCTGATACTGGTGCTCGCCCGGTGCTGAAGTTGGGCACCAGCAAGAACCGTCCTGCATTTCCACTGACTTAAGATCCCAGTGGGAACCGGGTGACACCACTGCGCCCACGTCACAACCACGCCCACTACCCAGAGCAACAATGGTGCCCACCTCTCATGACGACACGGGTGCTTGATCCAGACCATCAACGGTTTGGTGCCGGTTCGGAGCCGAAAAACGTGGCACTGGTTCCACATTTTGGATCGGCGATTGAGTACGTTCGACTTAACTGTTGCAGATGCTTACAGTGCTGACTTAAAGCGATGCATTCTGGTCTCGACGCAATGCATGACGGTTGGTTTTTCTTGCCCGTCTTACGCGTGCGCTGCATAACGTCATCCCGCGTCACCGTGTCACATGGTACAAAACACCCACGAGGTCAAGACGTCTTAAGACAGATCGTGCAGCACCTCTCCCCAGGCTGCACGACCTGGGAATCGCCTCCGTAACGACACAACTTTGCATTTATTGGCTGAAGATTTTTGTGACACGCTGGACGTGTGTGATGTTTGCAAGAACACTAGAATTTCCACGATGTCTGCCAAGAATAACGCCAACGTAGCGAGCTCGACTATTGCAGTCAGATCTCGCGCACTAGGAGCAGTGAAAGTTGTCCGACTTGCCGCCAGTCAGTTTTCTCCGCCCCTGCAGCCGTGTGCCGATATCATGCTACGTCACGTCAGCTGCAGACAGCCGTAAGCCCATGTCGAACCGAATGTTTGAAAACCAATAGACCTTATTAACTTTGACATATCTACCCAATCAGCTGCTTAGTAATTTATGTCCTAGCACACGTGGGGCCCTAGGCCGCAGCCTATAAAGCCTATGCGCTAATTCGCGCCTGCATGTAGTCCCCCAAACTGAAATCAAAATGGGTTCACATTGTCTAGATATCACTTGGTCTAAAGTGAATCCTGTCACGATCTGAGTTGAGTCAGATTTAATTTGATTTTTAGTTCTAAGTAACCTTTTTAGAATCTCATAACAGTCCATAGGTATTCAGAGCCTTCTACTGTTGTCAGCCAGTGGGTGATTCATTACAAGAACTGTCCCACCTGCAAAAAGGCTTTTCCCTACCTTTTTGTAATTAGATGACTCTCCTTTTCAGGGCATCTCTCCATTCACCATCAGTCTTAGAGACGCTTGATTCTTCAGTGTTCGCATGTGGGGCTTGACCCTCTAACCTCAAGGTGAGCCACCCAGGTGTTTTGTTCAAATGTCCCTTCACCCTGGATGGCAGCCAGCATCACCATCAATACAGGCATTCAGCTCACACGCACAGGTGTTCCTTTGCTGGACTGGAACCTGGGACCCTGAGGTTAGCCTCCAGACCTCTTTACCGGCTGCACCATTCTACTGGCTTCACAAGCAAGTTAAAAGGAAAATTTCAGTTTCAGGAAAATTTGACATTGTGGGGTTTTGTTTTTGGCAGCCCCTTTCTTCCTGAGAACTAATCCCAGCTGGAGAGGAGCATAAACACATTTCCCCTCATTGTTTAATAATGAGCTCTTCGCCAGATTTGAACCATGAATCTCCTCATTGTAAAACCAGTGCCTTACCAAACACACCACTCCATTATAGCCAAGTCTGAACTTGACAGTATTCCTCAGATAGATTACCTATGGTTAAGGGACTGATAAGTGTACAGTGGAAACCACTTATAGTGATCACACAGGTCTGGATGAAACTGGTCCCTACATAAGTGGAAGATCATTATAACCGATTCTTTTCTTTGTCTCAGGCAGATTACCATCTATTTTTTTACTATTTTCTATTTTCATATTTATTACATGAATATGAGGTAATAAAATGAACAAGGGCACTATTTACTGAATTTTATAGATTCTTTCTAATTACAGTATAGCTGCCAGCTGGCACATGACCAACCTTCAACGTTGGAATGTGGTTGAAATAATGCCAGTCGTTGTTTCAGCGTTGATGGACAAGATCTGTACGTTGAAACAACTTCAACATACTTATAGTTCACTCATATCTTCAACAACATACAAAAATAATTTTCCGAAATTAGCAGTTTAAAATGATACGTTAAGCAATTCAGTGATTAATTTTATTTTATTATAAAAGCCAAATTGTTTTTCAGTATTTGAAATTCACTATTGTTGGTTAATGGATCTGTCATGGATCGTTTTATTTGTATTTCTTTACCGTCTTCTGGTGTCATACTAAAACAAAATCGTTTTTGGCCCTTGTCAGGGGAACCTGGATATTGATATTGCTTAAAGTTTGTATTGAAATTTTTTAGCAGTTTTAGTTCAGTTTTAGCAATATAATATACGGAGGACGAAACATGACAATCACAAATAAATCGTTAGAAAAATATAATTTTGCGTTCCAAAGATTTATAGAAAAAAATGTAATTCCAAATGTACGGAAGTCAGTACAGGACATGCATCATCTTATTTATTTCTTTTTGTTATCTCGAGATCACTAATTTTCTTCTTATTTTTCTCGAGGCCACAACTTAATTTTTCTCGGCATCTCGACATAACCCAGTTAGCCACGTTCCTGTGATCTCACGACAGGTTTAGTATTATCCTCATGGACGAACGCATCAGATTTTACTTTGGTCGTGGACTGTCCCAAGAGGAAATAACAGTATGTCTGTCTGTGCGATTAACGGATGAATTTATGGATTCTCGAGTCACATTATTAGTATCTATCATCTGTTCACGTGAACGTTTTCTGTACCAAAATCGGAACAAATTATTTGTGGACAACGACATCAGTCAAAAACAGCGCTGAAATTATACCCGGCAATTACACGTTATTTTTTTTCTTTATATATTTTTTATTCATCTGTATGTAAATCAGGTGGGCAGCCCTAACCCTTTTTCTAAAGCATTATTGGGCAGAGTGGCTTGGCTGATCTGCGTTCCATTACCTTGGCCTTGCATGGATGAGAAGAAAAGCTAGCTGGTGTTCATGTTCATGTCCTGGCTTCCAGGCCGCAGCTCCACCACTCCTGCGTAACAGCAACAGATGTCCGGGCCCCAGGCAAATATTTTATTGGGCTCAGTACTTAGTACAAGTAATTACCTTGTCGGGTTTATTGTGGATTTATATACTGATGCATCTTTTACTATAATTTGTTACAGTGATATGATGTTGACGATATTTGACCATTAATCTTGAGTCTGGTCTGTTTTTAAACGAGAGCGCTATGTGCTTTAAAAACTAATAAGCTCCTATGCTGACATCTGGTGGCCACATTGTGGAACGGTCACCAGCTGATATATACTTTATTTATTACGAACGAAATTTAGATGTCAGTAACTGGTAAATTGGTCAAATTGTTCAACTTGGGAACTGGGAAAAAACAGGACAAAAATATTGAATCCTTTATTGGAAGAGGGAAAATTGGCATTTATTGCATTTATGAGACATTAAAAACGAATGAATTAATTAAAATGATAGCATATAGTTCTTATGGAAACCAAAAACCAGCATTTAAAAATAACCACAAGCTTTGAATAAATAGTATCCAGTTCTTTAAATATGGTTTTGTTTATACAGACAGTAGTAATAAATTTACATTTGATTCTTTGCATTGTTTTCATTATAAAAGCATTTTTCTCCTGAAAGTTTTTTTTTTAATCAAAAATAAAACTAGCATTCTTAGCAACGTGAAGCCTGAGATTAAGCTAAAACTTGAAAGAGAATTGGCGTTGGTTACAGTCATTGACAAAAGACATACCACAGTCTGGAAATATCAACAGGGTCCAAACGTCCATTCTAACCTTTTTACACACATCCTTTGTGCTCCTTTGATTCATACTATTTCCACTAATGTACATTCTCAGCATGGGGTTTGCCGATTCTGTCAAACCTGTAGGATCATATTCTTCCATATGTAGATGAAGTAGCAGAAAAGTGCATTATGGGTAATGAAAGTCACATGTGTAAGGACCTACAGTGAACGGGCTCAGGTTCCCAAGTCGACTGTAGTCCTGGAAGCATACGTGTCAACAGCCCCAGGCTGGGGTCTCTTCCTAGTGGAACTCAGAGGCAGAGACACATACCTAGTAGCCACTTACCAGTCCAGTGTGTCATCAGTCTTGGCTTGTGCCAGCATGAAATCCAGCATGGAAGACTGTATGAGGCCTGTGACCAGCATTAAAGGCAAGTAATGTTCCAGGGAAGCAGAGGAGGAGAGAGCTGCATGTACCTTTAGCTTCCCAGTAACCCCATAGCCAGGGATGTGGGCTGGGACCCAACAGCAAAGGTTGTGCAGGGGCAGGGAAGCCCTTTGGGGTTAGGGGCTGGGAAGCGACATCCGTTTCTTTTTTTGGGGGGGGGAGTCTGAGGCCCTGTTGCATTCACAGGTAAGAGGTTCACCTGAGTGAGGCACCACGCCTCTGGACAGAGGTATGACTGTCGCTTGTGCTTTTACACTATTATTGAAATTGATATGATGATCAGTGGTGAAAATTGTATGTTTACCATGCAGGGGATCTTAAGCTATAACTAAATTATTTGCCAGGCCTGATTTCATTTACTACAATGAAAATATGCACACAGTTCTATTACCAGTACATGTTAACACTGTGTGCCAGCAGATAACACATGAACTTCCTAGGGCCAGGAGGGAAACTTGGAGTACCATTCCAACTCTGACAGGGTGATGCTCAGTATTGGTTATGTCTGCATCTAGGCGTGCCCGCCCTGCACAAACCTGACACCAAGACCATGAGATCAGTGTGTTTTCTTATACTGTCACTCCAGCGGAGACTCACCATGACCCGCCCTCACCCCCACCTCCACCGCCAGTCCCACCCCAGGCAAGCCGCCCCCACTCTGCTTAGTCTTGTAAGCAACTGACAACCATATGGAAGAGACTGTTATTACGATAAGGGATGGTTTGGGGGGGGGTCAGCAGTGGTTAGGGTGGTGCCTGGACTGGATGTGGTTGGTACAGTCATGTACGGTCATGTAGAGCCCTCTTGGTGTAGGGAAGGCTTTGTTGTGCTCCACCAGCAAGAGAGGCAAGAGCAGCCCACAGACTGTGTGCTTTGAGGGGCCAGCAGGCCATTTCTGGGGCTGGGGCCCGTCCACAGGCGCCCAGTCAGCAATGCTCAACGCGGCTTACTCACTGCTCGCCAAGGTACAGATCCACTGCAAAAATTCTCAGTGTTAACATTCAGATTCGAAATGTTGTTGCTAAAGGCTGATATTAACCATGGGGGAGTCCCCATCTGTAACTGCAGAGGAGACAGAAATGTCTGTCGGTGTTTAAATCAAAGTAAACGGACAAAAAGCAAAAGACGACTCGGCACTTTAAAATGTGAATGGGAGCAGACTTTGCGGGTAGGGCTGGGGGCCGGATATGCCTTCATTTCTATCCAGAAGACGTTTTCATTTCACTTCCAATTTTTCTTTTCGTTGCCAGGCAGTGCGCTCTGGAATCCGCTTTAGCGGTCAGACGCCCGTTCTGTCGCTGTAGAAAGGTGTGACGTGGAACATGTAGCAGTGCGTGCAGACGCGCACGGGCTTCATCTGGCCGTACCGGGGCAGCGGGGCCGAGTGGGAGGAGCAGCGGGAGCAGAAAATCTGAAATCGTGGGGGGGAGTGGAGGAGCAGAAAGGAAGAGAGGGTTAGGGAGGGAGAGGTATAGGAGAATAAACGGGAGGTGCAAAAGGAAGCTCCTTTCTGCAGCTCCTGCAGGTGTGTGCGTGTGTGTGTCTGAGTGTGTGTGACTGAGTGTGTGCGTCTGTGTGTGTGCGTGTGTGTCTGTGTGTGCGTCTGTGTCTGTGCGTGTGCGTGTTTGTCTGTGTGTGCGTGTGTGTCTGTGTCTGTGTGTGCGTGTGTCTGTGTGTGTGTGCGTCTGTGTCTGTGTGCGTCTGTGTCTGTGTGCGTGTGCGTCTGTGTGTGTGTGTGTGTGCGTCTGTGTCTGTGTGCGTCTGTGTGTGCATCTGTGTCTGTGTGCGTGTGCATCTGTGTGTGTGTGTGTGTCCGTCTGTGCGTCTGTGTGTGTCTGTGTGTGTGTGTGTCCGTCTGTGCGTTTGTGTGTGCGCACACACACACACACACACACACACGTTACCTTTCCGCAGCTCCTGCAGTGGTGCTTCCTGCGGATTACTGTGAAGGGGGCCTTGCAGGTGGTGCAGTAGCTGCAGGCTTCGTCTGGGACCCAGTCCGGCAGATCTGCATGGCCAGAGAAATAGATGACAGATGCCTGTCATACTTCACAAAATAACGTCAGCTTTTCTAGCAGAAAGCACTATAGATTAAGCATACATTACGTATGTCTTACCATTTCCCCCTTAACATGCAGATTATCCATTTATAATTTATAATGAACATGTAGTAATTAACATTTTTGTCATCTTGATGCCAGAGTAAAAACTTGTATTCCCACTTCTTACCCCCCATGATGGCCTAAGCTGTGGCCCACAGACACAGCCACTGTGCACCCTGAAGGTTTAGGACAGGGGTGGCCAGTCTTACCCAGAAAGGGGCGCTGTGTATGTGGGTTCTTGCTGCAACTCCCTAATTGGATTACTAATTAGAGGACTGATTGGCCGAAGTCACACAGGTTGTTATGCCAAAAACCTGCATACACACCGGCCCTGTGTGGATAAGATTGGCCATGATGAGATGGAGATTATGGACAGCATTCTCACCCTCAAACTGACCCTCTCGAGCCTTGGCTGCCAGCTCGGCAGAGGAAATCGTCTCCTGACACAAGGCACAATCGTCCAGCACGGCGCTGCGCAGACCGGGAGCTGAGGCACAGACAGACAATGGCTTGAAATACCTTCAGATGATCGTCATTCCATTGACTACAGGACCAGTCACCTGAACCTGCATTTTGAAGAACAGTCTAACATAGAAGGTAAGAGTAGATTCTCGATCATGATGGTCATCAACCAACAATAGCAAGCTTACCCAGATTAAACCCGGGTCTGCAGGTCAACACATAGCAACTCCGCCCCAGTGCCGAGTTTGCAGATGGTACCTTTCTTTGATTTGTCCGTGTCCTCCAGCTCCGGCTTCGTTGCCATGACTTCAAACAGTGTCTTCAAGATGCTCCGCAGGTCGCTGGCATAGTTGCTCTGCAGCTGGTCAGCGACACCTGGGCGGGAGAAAGTCAGATGTGAGCTGGGTGGGGGCCATGTGTCCTGCGGCGGACTTGCACTCCACTCCGTCCCGGCAGCCGGTAACCCATCTGTGAATTTTCTCAAAAATGGAAATTGGAGTCACTAGACTAATAAATTTCTTGTCCTATGACAAGAAATGCCAATACACTCTCAGCGCCATTAAGCATTTCCCTTTTCTGAGAAAACCACCATGGTGATGTCAGTGAGTATGTATAATGAAATAAGCATTACAAAAATAGGGGAAACAAATGTACATTCTTTCAGATGGCTCAGTGGGTTGGCTCACACCACCATGGTCTGTGTCTGAAATTTAAATCCTCCTGCAGTTTAAAGACCTGCAATTAACGTACATCCTCAAATTCCAGTTAATAGGCTTCAAATGCCAACCCTAACACTAATCATAACCCGAATGCCAACCCTAGCACTAATCACAACCCGAATACCAAACTTAGCCATAACCGTAATACCAAACCAAATCCAAGCAAAAACACAGTAGCCTAACTTGAAAGCCACCCCTAACTCTAGCCACATTGCCAAAGCTAAACTAACCCCAATGGCAATCATCATGGCCTTAAACTCAATGGCAGCCATAATTCTATCTTTAAACCTGATGCCAATTCTAATGCTAACCACAGCAGTAATATTAGCCCAGACCTTAGCCATGGCCCCTTTGCCAGGCAAGTCCTAACCATCACCATAGCCATAGCCATAGCCATAATGCTAACCCTTGCCCTAGCACTAACATATTATAAAGTAATAAGGTTACTGAATGAATCACCTTTGTTTTCCACCCATATAAATTATTTTACAAGTCGGCAGTGGCTTGTTCTATATTCGTGATGAATGGGGGAAGATAAACAATGCAGAAAAGCCGCTGAGGTTATAGCAAAAAACCCAGAGCGATACTTAATTCAGAGATAAAACGTAACACAGACTGGTACAATATTACAGAAAAGTGTAACAAATATGGGACATGTATTTTAGTATCTGATATTTAAAGATTTACAGGAGAAGCAGATTTGTTAGGTGGTCTAGGCTGTTTATCCTGTAATCGCACACCTCCTAGTGCTGGCTTTTACGTCCTGGTCACCGAACGGGAAATGATCATACAGGGACGGATGGAGGTAAAGCGAGCAGCAGAAGGTCATGCAGCCAGAGGAGCACCTGAGATGCAGACGAAGAGCCGATGAATAAGGTCACTGCTGCCGTGGAAACGGGAACGGATCCTGTCCCGGGCGGCCATCTTGGCAGCCTGCAAGGCCAGCTGGATCTCGTGGTCGTCCAAGTCCTCGGAGGCAGCAGAGCTTGGGGTCAGGCTCCTGAGCGAGCTGAAAGTGACACACCAAAAAATGCGGTGGCCTTGTGGTCAATCACATGCTGTACTGGTCCCTGGGAAGGGGGCACTTTTACACCATTCTCATCTTTGTATTCACACAAAGAAAGGGAATCAAACTATTATCTTCATATTCCTTAATGAACTCCATGTAATTAATACCAGCATTATGACTGCAGCTATAGTTAAGAGTTTTCACCAAGAAATACAGGTCCATGGTGGTTGTAACCTACCATGTAAGGTTAGTTGGTTTGGTTTTAACCCATCTCTCTCGAGAAAAAAACAGAATGAACCATTATTCCTGCTTTCAGAAACAGGGCAGAGATCTTAATGCATTACTATCAGTGTTGCCAATTATTTTCTACAAGAAGTCGCTGAACTGTACCCAGAAAGTCGCTATATATCGCTAGATTACGTCATGTGCCAATTTGCATATCGATGTCGTAATCACGTAGCATATACGTTCACTCAAGAATCACCACATTGTAGCGTAGCATATACGTTCACTCAAGAATCACCACTCCTATACCTCTCCCACATCCACACTCGCTTTTCTCCTACTCTGTACCTAATACTCATATAGGCTACTTTATTTTAACACAGCTCAAATTATTTCATTTTTTATAATATATTCTATTTATGTTATTATATCGATTTATATTATTTACCACTGTAATGGAAAAATCACAGGCTATTAACACACAAAACCATTTAAAATTGCAGTTTCCTTTTAAACTATGTGCACGTTTTCCAGAAAAAAAATGCATATTTGCAAAAGAACAAAGCTTGGCCGATGTAGCAAAGGCATAGGATATGTTATTAACTGTTAATAATAAACGGAGAGGAATAAATGGGTAGAAAGGTTTCTGACTAGTCAGTGTGCAGATCATTCATTTTCACATCTGTCAGAGTGATCAGCTCAGCCGCTGAACTGCCCCAGGGATCGCTCCCTCCTGGAGGCGCGGCCGGTGGTGAGGCAGCACAACTCCGCAGGACACAGGGCGCAGTAGCAGGGAGCTCAGCTCACTTCCATATTGACGAAAACGTTGTACAGAAAGTAGCTAAGGTTTGTCAGATTTGTCGCTAGGTGCTTTTTGAAAAATAAGTCGCTGAAGGGGTCTGAAAAGTCGCTAGATCTATCGATAAAGTATCCTACAGTAGTTGGCAACACTGATTGCTATACAGATCTGCGGTAAACATGCGCATGCGCACGCAGATCGTGCAGGGACCACAGATCTGGGAGCCGCAACTAATGATGATGCCGGAGAGAGTTAAAAGAACAAACGTGTGGATGCAATTCACTAGAATCAATGCGGACAGTGCTTGTTGCCAAAAGTGCAACAGGTGTTTAGCGTTTAAAGGCATTAAAGGGTTTGCACTAAAATAATTTATGATGTTTGTTTTACATTTCCATCATCAGAACATTGGAATTTGTTTAAAACATTGCTGTGAAATTGTGAAATTTTATTTTGTATTCACAATGCACTTTTGTTGAATAATAATTGTGATTTCTTAAATAAAGCAATGTTAATTATGTTCGATTTTTTTCTTCAAAAAGTACCGATCAGAATACTATTAAAGTACCGGTAAGAGTAGTAGTACCGTTAAAATCTTAACAATACCCATCCCTACAGAGCACAGGATGGTAAAATGTGCATAGCAAACATCAGCAATATATTTCAAGGTGGCGTAATGAAAGGTTGGAACCCCTAAAAAAACATCTATAACATTTCTTAACATCTCCAGGGTCCAAGTCCCAAAATATATCTGGTATAAATGCATATGTGTGGACAGATTACCAATCACATCACTCAGTCAACAGCTTCCCATTCCCACCTTCATGTATAGTGGTGGCAACATCACGCTAGGGATAGGCTTCTCCTTAGCAAGGCCTACAAAGCTATGGCGGGGGAAGACTCTTAAAAGGCAAGGATCTCCTGGCTCACTCCTCACTCCAGTAACAAAACCCACCTTTCATTAAGACTGTGACAATGCACAAGGCTCTGGTGTAGCTTCCTGATTATAACGATGTGGCCTTTAGACTCCCAAAGCACTGACACTGAGTCACACTGAAACTGTTTTGTTACGTGTCTGACTTTGAGCAACATAACCATCACTCCCAAACGCACCCGTAACTGCTGTATACTGAACAGACAACTATGGAGCCACAGCCCAATAAATAAGTAAGTATATAAATGTTTTATTTTTTTTTTTACCTGAAGCAACTTACAAGCTATTGTGCATGTCAAAATTTTCTGCTTGTCTCTGCAAATCTTGGGCTTGTCTGTAAACTCAACCTCAGTATAAAGTAGTGCGTCTTAACTCCAGCGGTGACTGTAGACAACCCATCCCTTATTCCCAGCACAGACGTCTGCAAAAAAGCCATGCTCATTTTTCAACATGATGCACGCTCCATGCATCATCTCCCCCCATTTAGAACCCAAGCAGTTCCACTGAACATAACGTAAGCACTTTTCTATACGTCTCTGAAGACGAGGGGGACCCAGCAATGTAATTCTGCCCCAGAAGGTATTCAAGCATCCTGCTGTGTCAGATTTAAATGCACGTCGCATCATATGTGGGTGAACTTAAGAAG
>JAODKL010000017.1:19296779-19308066 GCA_026780765.1 Petrocephalus schoutedeni
GCCCCAGAAGGTATTCAAGCATCCTGCTGTGTCAGATTTAAATGCACGTCGCATCATATGTGGGTGAACTTAAGAAGATAAGATAAGGGATGTACATCATAGTATGAATCACTACAGCCAGGGCAGACAGACAGCTTCAAAAGTCGATATGGCACCAGGGACTACAAATTTTGCAGCCACTCAAATCCATGATGTACAAATGCTTTGCATTATATAGATCAAGTAATGACATTTTACTGGGTTTTATGGGTTTTATCACTGAGGCCAAAATGTGTATTTAAAGAGACATCAACAAACTGAAGACCGCGGTACATATTCAACTCAAAGGAAGAAGGGATTATGAGTCTGTGAAGTACAGAGAGAGGCACACATTTCTCCCGTGTTCTCGCCATTTCATCTTTACGGGGATTGGTGATTATTAATGCAAGAACTGCTTGACCTATCACAGGTTTCGATACACACGCCTAAAATTTTACCTGCAGTATAACCGTGGTAACAATTCTTCAGAATGAAATTAGGTTCTGCCATGCAGACCTCCCAGAATCACAAATCTAACGTCGTCGTGAAACACATCAAAAGGCACTCGCCCTGCCCTGTGCTCAAAAAGACTCCCAGACTGCTCTTGGCAGGAGAGAGTCTCCTGCAGGCTCTCAGCATTATGTAACCATCAATACTGTTATCTGTTGCAGGGAGATCTCATTGAAGGTGGAGACAGACACAGTGAAAAGGGCTGGCATGTTTCAGCACCGCCGCTGAGGGACAGCGACATACGAGGAGGCCGAGCGACAGCTTCTGAACTGTGTGTACTGCGATACTACGCCATCTTCAACAAAGGCTTCCTGATCCTGAGATAGAAATGTTCTTCACAGTCTGTGCTGCAGTATGTCCCTGAAAGATTCAATGGTGTTCAGATCAGGTGACTGCGGAGACTAAGGGAGGCCTGGAGGCCGGGAAGTCTGTGTTCATGAAACCACTACTGAGAACATCCATCCATCCAACCATCCACCCTCTTTGCTGATTGATTGTTTTGTAATATATACGGCTATAATTTTACAGACCCCTTGGCATATTAAAGTTTGCAGTTGTTGTGACTGATGCACCTGCAGATTCAGGCTTTGGCCTCTTTGGAGCTCTGTTAGATACCTCATGTGATGCTGAAAACTCATATACCGAATGCTGGCTGACCGCTTTCATATCTGACACTTATACTGCGAATTGGCATTCAAACTAATATGACTCAGCCTTTGTAAATGCGATTTAATTACTGTGAATTTTTTTCACAACATATTTCTTCATCCAAGCAAAGCTGAATACCATTATGCTAACCCTTATTTCCATCATAACAAAACCTAAAAGCTACTTATTAAAAGCAGTCAAGATAATGACCACTCTGTGGTTGAACTATTCATCCCCTGTACTAATTGTATTTTTTCAAATATTTTGGTAACACTACTCGAGCAACTCAGTAACTATTCAAGTACAAATCATGAACAAATATAGTAACTGCATGAAATACTATTTGACTGAATAATGATGGACAAACATGGGATCAGTTTGTTACTAACACTTAGTTACTCGCTTAATCCCTACATGAAGTAAGAGTGTACCTCTACATTAGGAAGGTGATTAACTGTCATTGCTGACACACCACAGCACATTTGTGCCCCTTCAAGTAACCACTTGAACCAATATTTATAAATACATAATATATTTATATATACTTAATAATGAATGTGTCACATTAGATTCTATAGTTAAGGGGTGACAAATTCCGGAATCCATCTAATCCATAGTGTCAGGCAACCTTCCAGACACAGTAAGAGCGGGAAGCTGCTTCCAGGCACCTGCATCCTTATCCTGCACTAACACTGCTGTGGACCAAATCATACCAAGGACTCTGGTCACTCTAAGGCGGTTGGCTGCCAACATTAACATCTCCCAACATACTTATCAATGGCTGTAGGTCTGACACATAGCTGAAGTGAGTATTTGTGAGCAATGTCACGTTTCCTGGGCGAGCTGCGGATGGGAAACCATAACGGTCATAGTTCAGTCCAAGACCCTACTCAAGGCAGGTTGTGTCTTTTAGACCACCGTGGCAGAGGTGTAAAGAGAGCGGAGGTGGCTTCATCGGCTGGTGCAGTCAGGGGCCGAGTTGTTGAGGCTGATGGGTTGCAGGGCACTAACATGCCGTGAGGGTATGCGCTTACCTGTGCGTGTATGTGCTGGCCAGGCTGCAGGTGGTGACGGACACACTCTCACAGTCGCTGCTGCACATCGAGCTCGGCTGGGAGCCTTCGGAGCTGGAGGACAGATGGAGGATTAAGGGGAGTATAGAAGCCATAACGACCAGAAGCCAGCAATGCACAGAAGATACAGTAACCAGCTTCTGCTGTGCATTCATCAGGAGCATAACAGGAGTGTTAGAGAGAAAAAGCTCACGTCAAACCGAGGAGAGCCCTAATTAAATCCAATAAAGGCCATAATACTTCAGTGATTGTGTGAGAGATGAGAGAGAAGAGCAGGAGGGCCTGAACTGTCCCGTAGCATCACCTCACCACGTAGGGGCCAAGCTCAGACAGACCGCATTGTATTCCCAGTCATCACCTTACCATAGCTTACCGGAAAATATTACTTAAAGAATCCCCCATCGAAAATGCTAGCTTAACCTTCCACCACGGAAGACGGTGGGTTTCACCCAATTCTGATAGAGACAGCATGACTCATGAATTGTTACTCTGCCTTTTTATTTGTGTAAAGGGTCTGTCTGTATTTGGCGTGTTCTGCCTGACAAGGGTCTCAAGCCCTTGTCCCACCATCAGCCCTGCCTTCTCGTCAGGCTCTCGCTCGTTACACCGGCTCAGACCACAAATGCCCACAACCATGTATCTGCAGAAAAAAAAAGTACTCCCAAAATTGATATGGTTTTATCTTAAAAATAGAAAAGATGGTTCTTTAAATGTAGAATGTCATTTCTGGTTTTGCTGTATTTATTTTAATGAAGAACATTCTGCTAAAGAAATGTAATTAACGCTCCCCAGTGCATGGGGTCGATTTTAATATTTCGAGGCAGGTTACTGCAGCCAATCATTTATGCCATGTATGTTTGGTAGCCTAAAATGCAGCCCACGTGAGTCAGATAATTCAACAAGCCAAGATTCGTTTTGAAGTTTCCCCTCATTAGACTGATATACAGTAATTATACATAAACTGCAAGTAACTCCAGGAGCCTGTTTGTGCAGAGAATTCGTAATCAGCACAGGCATAACCGCAATTAATCAGTTAAAACCAGGGTTATTATTTAACTAGAAGTATAATAAACCATTCGTTAACAAACAAATGAAAATATATAATTTAGTAATTATAAATATCATTTATTTTTTCTGAAATAAAATTTTCAAAATGGTAAATGGAACATTTTTGACTACTATTTAGATAAAGTAATGATTTGCTTATCGTTACCATCAACAAGACCTGGAGCACATTTCGTCCATTTTTAGGACATTCTTAGTAAATAGAAAATTCTCTAAACATCAGGCACATATAATAGCTCTACAACATTCAGTCTATCCTTAGAAATAAAAGTACCAAAACTGAAATGCATAAAAAATAAATAGCCGAAATAACACTGATCTGAACTGTCCTGTGTTAAAGAAGTACAATGATATCCCAGCATGCCCTAGGAACGGCCCAGAATAACAAAGGACTTCCCCAGCAGCTTGCTGACCCAAGGTCGCACCGTTGCTTACCTGGACCGGGCTCTTGTGCTAGTCCTGCCATCCACCTCTGCCGCGGGTCTTCCGGGCCCCGCCCTCTCAGGCCCCGCCCTTCCAGGCCCCGCCTTCCCCACCTCCACCCTCCTCTCCTGCCTTAGTCGCTCAGTTCTCTTTGGGTAGCTGGGGCCTCCCCCCTGCAAGTCAGGTACCGCTGGGCCAGCGGCCGAAATCAGGCACTTCTCACAGGGGCCCGGCGGGGCCAGGCCCTCCGTACACAGGGGGGCACCGCGGGACGAGCAGCCCGGGCCGCCGCCCTTCCCGGGAAGATCCTTGCTGGGTGCCAGGCAGCCGGAGGCGTGCACCACGGGGCTGGGGGGGCCGCGGCGGCCCTTGTCCAGGCCGGGCTCGCTGGGCTCCTCGCAGCTGCCGCAGCACACACAGGAGTTGAGCAGGCAGTGGGTGGTCACCAGGCCTCCCAGCTTGTTGTGGGTGGCCAAGCCAGGGCAGGGTTCCCCATCCTGCACCAGCAGCTTGTCGGCGGCCTCCTCGCCAGCCTGCCCGGCCAGCCCGGGGCAGCGGGGGTTGAAGATGACCGTGGAGGACAGCTTCATGCCGCCGGTGCGGTGGGCGATCAGCTCCGCCGTCTCGGCGTCGTCGGCGCCCGCATCCCAGCTCCCGACGTAGCCGGGGGCGTCTGCGTTCCCGGACGAGCAGGGCTTGCAGGCGTGGCCCCGGGAGCTGCTGGCACACTGGAGGGCCTCCACCATGCGCTCTTTCGACCAGCCGTTCGGGAGGGAAGCACCCGGGGGCCCAGTCCGCGGCGCTCGGGGGTCGCCCGCCCAGGAGGAGCGGCACGACTGCTCCGCCCCCGCCAGCGCCTCCCCCGCCCCGTCCAGGTCATCCATGAAGAACACGCGCCCGTCCTCGTCCTGATCGGGCCCCGCCGACCCCATCCTCCAGCCGGAGCCGGGCCCCCGACACGGCGAGCTCTCGGCACTGGAGCCGGGCCTGCCGGTGTGAGCCGGGGAGGGCGCCTGGCTGGGGGGAGACAGCAGGCTGGACATCTCGTCGCCCACGCGGTGCACCAGCATGTTGAGCTCCTGCAGCTCCTGCTCGTCGTACTGCATGGAGCACGCCAGATCCCCCTCCATGTCGTCGCCCAGCACCAGCGTCAGCCAGTCCTCCTCGTCCTCCTCTGCCCCCTGCGGGCACGGGCTCCCCGCCTTCTCTTCGTCTTGAGGCTGCGGGGGCTCTCCAGAGGCCCGGGGAGGCATGTCTGAGGGTGGGACACCAGCGGGGCTGGGGGGCACGATCCCCTCTTCCTGGGAGACACAGAGACTTTTCTCCAAGGTCTGAAGCTCCTCCTCAGTCAGGGTCTGCAGGAGGTCCCTGTGGGCAGGCCAAACTGCAGAACTCAGGGAAAACTCCACACACAGAGCCCTGGCAGAGACCCGCAGTCCCAGAGGTGTGCGAGAACATTGCTAACCACTGCACCACTGTGCCGCCAGTGCAATCTCACTAAGCCCATTTCAGCTTTGCAAAGAGGAGGACTTATTTATTAAGGTGGATTAAAAGGGGCTCGGACACAATGAAATGCTTCAGACGGGCACCTGGCGAAACCCCATCCATCGCTTATTGGGGGCAGTCATGCAAAGGAGCCCATTAACACACAGCCCCATCCGTTAAATGGCCATGTGGCAGCATTGAATTCTTTCATTTTTATAAAAGGCAGAAGACGTAATGCAGTAGGATTATGGTATCCCTGCACCAGGGCTGACGGACGGCGCGGTTTCAGGCCCGAGGGACATGTGACCACAGCCCAGCGGATGCTGAGCAATGGCCGGCGTCTCCGACAGCCGGGTCGCACGCTCTGCGTAACCCCACCGCGCCAATGCCACATGAGATACCAGCAGCTTGAACGCAATACTTACAGCCACACTGTTCACCGGCTGGCTTGGCGATTTTCATCCCCTTTAGGGCGTACCTGCCTAACTTAACATTTTTCTTTATACGAAGCCTAAAATTCATAAACCTGACTGACACTTAAATCTGCATAAGCTGAAAATACACGCTAACCCTGCTTCTGCCCTCGTGTTAAATCAGTGTAAATGGTATGCATACCATTACCAAATTAATGCGCGTAAGGGAAAAGTGAGTTTCCATGGATGCCATTACATTAGACTTTACAATGCTGCCTGCAGAAAGGCGTCCAGTGCACTCAGACCAGTTACTCTGAGCAACGAATGCTCACCCAGCTAACGGGGCAGCAAAGACCCTGATTGGGCAAACAGAGGTTTCCCAGGATACGTTTCTGATTAACCTGACCAATGATACTGCCCAGCATACAAGGCCCCGCCTACCAGGAATGATGGGAGATTCTGCACAAGACACGCCTCTTATTGTGAGTGCCCAGGACACTGGTGTTAAAAGGGACAGACGGAGAGAGTGCATCTCAGTCATACCGGATCTTCCTCAGCAGCGAGCGGAAGGGCTGGAAGAGCTCGGACATATCCTCAGGCTTGCGGCTCAGGTCGATGGGTCCCTCGGAATACACCACGAGGCCGCTGGGACGGAGAGGCACATAGGGTTAGCCACACCGCGAATGCTAAATCGCCATTAGGGTGTGTGTTCCGGGGTGGGAAAACAAGGTCATTTCCCTGAGAGAGAAAGACTCACCATACGATTGCTAGTCTGGGGATGGTGAACATCAGGGCGGGTTCGTAGTCGTCGATCATGTCCTGCGTCAGGTAGCCCAGCTTCAGCGCCCTACAAAACCATCAAAGGATGGGACATGAGCACAAACACTGCGGGTTTACCCCACTGGCGGGCGGTACGTGGAACGGGGTGACCTCACCTCTCCACTGTCTCACAAAAGAGCACGATCACCTCCTGCTGGACGTAGTACTCCTTGGGGGATTTCACGGGCACCATGGCCGACACGTAGCTGGGGGTGGCGAGACAAAGATGCAGCTCAACTGAACAGAGAGTACTGAACTATTTCTGGGACACGATGTTAGGAGCTATTATTTCTTGGCCATAAACGCCTCAGACAGGCAGGGCTAAGCTGTTCTCATGAGAGCAGCCCAGTCTGCGTATAGCTATAGCTCAGCCGAACAAAACGTAAATCAAGCAGATGGCCTAGCGACTGCATTATATTCCTATAAAAACCAGCCACTGAATTTTTAAGTTCTTGTCAGCTGCTGTTAATGACAGAAAATTGACATTTAACTGCTTCACATAATTCTTTCATACTATGCGCGTCCTCCTTCCATCACGTATCCCCCTTATCCCACATCCCTCCAATCAGATCTCTGCCTTCCCCCATTTCTCCACAATCCCACTTCCCCTCCTCCAGTCACATCCCCGCTTCCCCCAATACCTCCAATCACATTCCCACTTCCCCTCCTCCAGTCACCTTCATACTTCCCCTCCTCCAATCACATCCCTGCATCCCCCAACCCTCCAGTCACATTCCCCATGTCCCCTCCTCCAATCACATCGCAGCATTCCTCCAACACCTCCAATCACGTTCCCACTTCCCCTCCTCCAATCACACCCCTACATCCTCGCATCTGTCCAATCACACTCCCACCCGTTACCTGAGCTCAAACTCGGCGAAGAGGCCGTCAAAGTGGCGCAATGCATCGCACATGCGGTCGGTGTAGAGGTTGAGGTCGCGCAGCGCCTGGTCCCGGATGATGTTGCGCACCTCCTCCAGGCTGCGCGTCAGCTCCTTGGCCAGCGGCCGCATGGCCATGCTCTCAACCTCACGGTTCATGATGATGGAGCCGGCGGCCAGGCACTGGGGGGGGGGGGGGGGGGGGGGATGGGGAACACATGTCAGTTTGTACAAACTGCACACTGCCATCCAACTTTCACATTGCAGCAATGCAGACAGCAAATAAACAAGGATGACACTCATTATTAGAGGAGAAAGAGAGGGACAGTGGCTTATTTTATACATATTCATGGTCAATGTTGTTCCAGCACTGTGCCGTTAATGCAGGAGAGGTCTAAAGCTGGCTAACAAGCTCGCTGGCCTTCAAGACGGGAGCTGTGCCCAGATCTCAGGAGTCCTGCCGCGTGACTGTAAACATCGGAAGGATTCCTGAGGACCCGGACAGGAAGCTCCTCATCGAGCTTTAAGCTGATGAAAAAGTGTGTGCTCTGCAAGCGCTTAATAGTCAGGCTACATCCTGCCTGTCTATAGTACCCACCTTGTGTGTGAAGACCCCAAACGAAAGCCTAATGCCAGCTGAAGTGGCCAGGAGAAAATTCCTGCTTAAGATTACAGTGTCAGTGAACCTGATTACAGAGAGCTGCAGAAAAACACACCAGCTACAGCAACCATTCCTGTGCTTCGCAGTGTCTCTGCCATTAAAGCAGGGCGCTATATTAGTGTATTCTGTATATTTAAAAAAAAAAAATTATAATAATATAATGAAATTGGAATAAGATTCCCCTAACACTATTAATTCTGCATATTAACCTAAAAGGTAGCAAGTTCCAACAGGTAGTAGTAAGAAATTCAAATATATACTGGATTATACCAATTTAAAAATTAAAATGAAAGTGAGGGCCAGATTGAGGAGTATTACACTATACAAAATGAGCCTACACATTTTAAAACCAAAAAAGAAAGAAAAATAAGGTATTCTATCAGTCAGAGGTCAAGGCATTCTGTAACTGCTGCATTTCGGGGATAAGCTTAAAAAATAAAAAAAAACAGTCCAGCAAGCATCAACTATTAAAACAAGTGCGAAGCCTGAAGATGCTCTGAAGCTGCGGCTCCTTGGGAGGTCGTGGTAGACGGAGCACGCTACAGAAACACAAATCATCATGCAGGGACCCGCCAGCAAGCGCAGCATTAGGCTTCTTAATTACCCCGTTAGAGGAAAGCCTCCTTATTCCAAAACGAAGCAAAAAGATGCCCCTCACTGGGCAGGACTCTCGTCAGCTATCGCACAGCCAACCCATTACTGGACACCTTGGCCTACAGGACTCAGCTGAGATGAGCTAGGGGGGCATTAAGCACTTTAGTGAAAACCCTAACCCTCATCATACCCTGTACAAGGCTGCACGCACTACTACAATGTGCCACACGGTGGCTCTGTTTGAGCTTAGACCCTGCAAGGCACACTGAAGCCCGAGGAAACTAAGAGGTATTGCTATAAATCGCTTATCTGACAGTTTTTATCAGGATAAAATTGCATTACACTTGTTTGCAAGCTGACAATTTTACTGAGTCACGTGTTAAGTATTATGATGATGATCTTTCTGGAATCCCACCAACTCATCTGGTGCAGTAGGTAGAGTCATAACGGCAGCATACATTCAGCCAGCCCCACCATATCCAAGCTTTTCCATGCTACACGCAGAGCTGTGGGTGTCACTAAACAGACACCCTGCCAGATCCAGCTCGTTCCCCAGCTGAAACTACAGGCAACACTTAAATGATGCACCAGGATCCCAGACATTTGATTTTAATTCAAAACGTAGTAACTAGGCCCAAGTCCAGTAGGTGTCAATGTCACTCTGCAGTCTAAATGTCTGAACGGCGACTTTCCAGTTCCAATAGCTGTGTTTTTTTGTTTCCCATAATTACATAGTAATTTGACACTAACCAGCACAACTACTCTGGGATTCCAGCTCTAGGTTTTCAGCCAGCAACAGTAACTAAGGGATAAATGACTGTCCCCAGGATACCTCTGGAATACGTACCGGTGGCTAATGTGGCCCCAGTCTAGGTTAAATACTGCTCATATACTGCTTCAGTCTAGGTTAAGTACTGTTCATGTACTAATCACACACCTATCTTTAGTCTAGGTTAAGTCCTGTTCATGTACTGATCGCACACATATCTTCAGTCTAGGTTAAGTAGTGCTCATGTGCTGGTCACACATATATCTTCAGTCTAGGTTAAGTCCTGCTCATGTACTAGTCACACACACCTATCTTCAGCCTAGGTTACATACTGCTCATGTATTGATTACACACATGTCTTCAGTGTAGGTTAAGTCCTGCACATGTACTGGTCGCACACATATCTTCAGTCTAGGTTAAGTATTGCTCATGTACTAGTTGTCGCACCTCAGCTCCAAACCACAGCTGTCCCGCCAGGTTGTCATGTCTGATCTCCTCGGGAAACTTGACGCAGAAGTCCCGGTTGGCCCGGTCTTCTGGGATACATTCATCCATGATCTGATTGATGATGCTGAGCACATTGTCCTGTGGAGTGGAGCATCAAGAAAGGCAGAGAGGTGAGAACATCTTGAAAAAGAACAGTGCCACAGCGCGAAAGAACTCCATATATTCAGTGTACATACATAATACACCAGCAAGGAAATCCTCAATCACAGCAAAAAGACATAAGAAGAAATACACATGGATAAAATCAGTAAATGATGAATGAGAATGTGCTATAGTTAAATATAGTTATGCATAATACTTACAGATTAAAAAGTACTATGGCACTTAGAACACACATAATAAAGACTCATAGTTGAATGTTAAAGGTGATCTAATGGTCTACAGGTAGAAACTTAGATTTTTGATAAACTGAGGTTAAATATTCTTAGCATTTGGGGTCAATACAACCATACATTCATGGGAGATCATTCCAAGAATTCCCCGGAGTGGAAAAGTATCGGCTACTGGATGCAGAGCCTTTTCCCAGCACAGTGCTGACCTGCAAGTGTCTCACCTGTACATCTCTGTACCACAGATACAAGCAGCGTGCTCATCTCACCATCCCACCGCCTGTCCAGCAAAAACACACCTCGGCCCGACAGCTTTCGGACTGCAGAGCGAAGCTCAGCGAGGGGGCCAGGCGGCCAGCCAAGCACATGGGGGCCCGCACACTCACAATGGACCACGTCCATATTTTATGAAGCGACCATATGCAAGGCCAAGAAGCAAGACAAGTAAGAGTGTGACGCAGGCAGAGCCCGGCACACGGGGCATGTGGAGCCAGAAGCTACGCGCTGCAGTCCTTACAGCCCCCGGCTGCGCAGGCAGAAAGAGGCCCACGCCGGCATCCCCAGCACCTGTGCCTGCTCTGCTACCCCTATGCAGCACGGGGCAAAATAATAACTTACGATGCACCATTACATCCTGACACGCTATAATCTCGCGAAGCGAAACGGCCTCATTTCAGAGCTGCCGGGGCCTTAGGTAAAAGCTGCTTATTCAGTCTGCTTTATTACTGCTCAGCCGCTGGCAGCCGGCCAGCCCCGCTCTGAGTCAGCATGCCGAGGCGGCCTCCGGGGGAGACGGCAGCACGCTGGTGTATCAGGGAGAGACGCGTGGGGCCGGACCCAGCGACACCGGCGTATCGGGGAGAGACGCGCGGGGCCGGGCCCAGCTACACCGGCGTATCGGGGAGAGACGTGCAGGGCCGGGCCCAGCTACACCGGCGTATCGGGGAGAGACGCGCGGGGCCGGGCCCAGCGACACCGGCGTATCGGGGAGAGACGCGCGGGGCCGGGCCCAGCGACACCGGCGTATCGGGGAGAGACGCGCGGGGCCGGGCCCAGCGACACCGGCGTATCGGGGAGAGACGCGCGGGGCCG
>JAODKL010000017.1:19308596-19321807 GCA_026780765.1 Petrocephalus schoutedeni
GTATCGGGGGGAGACGCGCGGGGCCGGGCCCAGCGACACCGGCGTATCGGGGAGAGACGCGCGGGGCCGGAAGCAGCTACACCGGCGTATCGGGGAGAGACGCGCGGGGCCGGACGCAGCGACACCGGCGTATCGGGGAGAGACGCGCGGGGCCGGGCCCAGCGACACCGGCGTATCGGGGAGAGACACGCTGGGCCGGGCTGAACAACACTGCTGTAGCGGGGAGAGAAATGCAGAGAGAGGCCCAGCGACACAGGCGTATATTGGGGAGATGTGCGGGGCCGGGCCCAACAACACCGGCGTATATGGGAGAAACATGCAGAGAGGTGCCCAGCGACACCAGGGTATTGGGAAGAAACACACAGGCCCAGCGTGGCTTGGCCCTGCTCCTCTCTCCTGAACATGCCGGTGTGGCTGAGCCCCGCATGTCTCTCCTCAATACACTGGCCCATTTTGGTCAATATATAAAACTGAGATGATGCAGAACCAAACAGGTCACTGACTGTTTCTTTGATAATGGATTTTAATTGGTTTGAGTCACTTACAACATGTCCAGAGTGGCTGGCTTACCTGCACTGTGACTTGTGTAAGTGTGACTCCTGGTGCTTTGCAACGGTGGGTCAGGGTGTCACTCTGCTCAAACACCGTGCCAGAAATTCCCACGGCAGAAGAGCAACCTGGAGGGCTGTTTCTGTTAGCGGGGAGTGTCTGAGTTTCGGGGGAGGAAACATGAATGGGCGAGGTGGGCGGGTCGGCCCGTGATGTGGATGGCGTCACTGGCCCCCGGGTAACCGCTTCATTAGTGCGTCAGTCGATCAGAGCCTCTCTGCCTTAAGGAGACTGCAGCGGGGGTGTCTATTCAAGGCCTGCGTAAATCCCTCATTGTCACAAGAGCATCATCAGTCTGAGCTCCGGCGCTAAGCTGTCACCAGAATGTTAACAGGATTTGCTTGGTATCTTATTCACCACACTAAAGCTTAAAAAAGCCCAGAGTTAACGATTTATGAAACAATGTGCTTTACCCCATTTGTGCATGTGATTGTCATTTGAGGGCCCCGTAGTTGAACTGGTGGAACAATGTGCCCAACTGGGAGAGGAGATATTCTCCACGGGGGTGGGGTCACCCGACTGGCGTGTCACTGGTGTGCTCCTCAAAGTGCGGTACTGATGCAGTCATCGCCGGCTGCAGAACACGGTCACACGCCTCACCGACTGCTGGACCGGATTGTGCGGGGTCATTAACAGATTGCTAACAGCAGGAAACTGCTACGCAGAGTCACACTCCTGTGCATTTGTCAAAAACTGGGCTCTGCCAAGGCGCACGGGCGACATTTGTTGCGCCGCGGACGGTGCAGAGCGTGAACTTAGGCCCGCTGACGCGTTTACAACATCGCAGCTACGGGGAAAGCTGCATCAGCTGACTGCAGCCGCAGATGGTCACCTACAGCGGGCCTGCCGACGCAAAGGCGCGGGCTGCATGTCTGATTAATCACTACATGCTGTTTATGGGAATGACAAATATTACTGAGAGCGGGAGCATTCTCAGCCTCCTGGATTTAGGTACTCAACCTAAACCATTCTGGGCATTATTAAACATTACCATCTATCTACTGGGACACAAAGGGAGAGTAACACAAGAGTAAATGCCTTTTACAAAAACTTATACTCACAGTGGCATTTTTTCCTTTTTCTGCATTTTTATTTAGTAGCTTCTATGCAAAGCGGCAGACGATTCAGAGAGTAGGGTCAGACAGTCCCTGGAGTGGTTGGGGGTTAAGAGCCTTGTGCAAGGGCCCAATGGTGAAAGGACTCTGCCAATCAGGGGATCTGAACTGGCGACCTTCCGATCATTAGCATGGGGTTCTAACCCACTGGGCCGCACACCGCCTAACATGTGATGAATACGGAGAGGGCCGGGGTGAGACCGACCCCTGTGTAATGCAGACTAGCACCAGAGGATGCAGAGTACCTGGTCTAGGAGAAGAAGACAGAGCAAATCCTCCTACAGGACGTCAAAGCTGGTAAGACTGCTTTATCATCCCAGCTGCCCAGAGTTTCCGGAATTCACGGCAGCCTGCATACCGTCACGGGCATGTACGCAAGTTTGTTAACGCTATGCCAGCTTCAAAATGTTTATCACATGCTTTGACAACACTGAGGATTAACAGAAAAGACAGCAGAAGCGTTTTAAGATCTCGCTTGGAGCTCACAGCTCCCAAAGACCTGGTACTCTAGCCCAGTGTTTTTCAACCCGGCCCTCGAGGGACCCCCAGACAGTCCAAGTTTTTGCTCCCTCCCAGCTCCCTGCCAGAAAGACTTACTGAGAGCTGGTAGGGAGCAAAAACATGGACTGTCTAGGGATCCCCAAGAACCAGGTTGAGAAATTCCTCCCATAACCGATCCACAGAGCTGTCCCGGTTCACCCATGCAGCGTTTCCCAATCTGGTCCTCTGGGATGCACAGTTGATCCACTTTTTTGCTCCCTCTGTGCTCCCTGCCAGACAGTCCACATTGGTCAGTCTGTGGGTCCTTGAAGACCATACTGAGAAACACAGCACCCAGGGTTTCCCCACAATAACGTCTAGTTGGCTGCTGCAGCTTAAACTTTCGTAAAGGTTCCTCTTATTTTAAATATTAATAAAGGGTCACACTGGAGATTAATTAACTGTGACAGTGAAAAGTCAGTTTCACACTTTCCTAGTGTGAAAATGCCAGTCTTTAAAAATTATTAAAAAAAAAAAAAAACTGTAATTAGTAGGCTTGGCATGAGGGCAGGGTAAGCAGGACTGACTAAGGTGCTGACAGAAAGCTTTAACAAGGCTATAAGGCGGCGGCTGCCCACCTTAAAACACCCATTTTAATAAATGATGGTGCCCCAACAAGTATGACAAATTGGCACCAAGATACCCTGTAAGACAACTGGAGTAAAAGGATTCAGATATATATATTTCTTTAAGTATTAATGTCACCCATTTAACGGTTTTAAAATTTTACCACAGCAATTGTTAGAATTTTAAGAAACCAAGGCGCAATTAAAACGTTATAGAAATATCAAGACAAAGCACCAAGATGAAGGACTTTATGGCTCAATTAAAAGGCAAGTATAAAAAATGAATTATGTGTACAGGACACTGCGTCTGCCAGCGAGACAGCTTATGATGAATGTGCAGAATATCAATGTGCTGAAAGCTGTTTTAAGACACATTAAAGCACAACGAACTATGCCAGCAGAAGGCAGGATTCCTCACTATCCGCGTGATGTATAGTACATACAACACTTTTTAAAAAATTCTTAAAGAACTTCAGGACTTTAGAACTCTGGGTGACTCAGATATATTCATTGGAATTGATCTTGTATTTGCTGAAGATTGAGGAAATTGCTGAGAGACTACAATTCCCAGCATGCCTTTCACTAGAAACACTAGAAGCACATACTGAAGCACATATTTAAACATTAAGCATTACATTCATTCACATTTACATATGAATTTTAGCTTCCTTTTAATTATGCAAAGGCAAGGTAAATCTTATTACATTATAATCACTCACATGGTCCAGTAATTATCATTATTATAACTAACAACAATGAAAAAAGTAATTATTCAACTAACACATGATTAATTCAAATATAAAACCTCCACCATATAGTAAGAGCGAGGAAGAAAAAAAAAACAAATGAGCCGAGTTTCTGCGTTAAGAGAGAGACAGTAAGCGGTTTTTAATTGATTTTCCATTATTGAGAGCAGATCAATTTTCACTCTTTCACCTGTAAAAGACTGAAATACGGTTCCAGCAAGAGCAGCCGAGCGGGAGAGAGGGCGCGGCGAGGGCTGAGAGCAAACTGCTGCACATTTCTGACAAAGCATACGAGTTACACTCAGGAAAGTTCAAAGTCATCGCAGATAAGCCAGCAACTCAACAAGCCCATGCAAGTCCTTTATCAAAGGAACCACCAGTGAGACGTTTAGTCTCGCATTATGCTGATATTACCTGCAAACCAGAACGGCGCATATGTGCTGCAGAAATGCATTTATTGCAGCATGTGTGCTGTGATATGGTTAGAGGTTTACAGTCCAGTCCAGCAATTTTACATTCGACTGATTAGTCTCACCTGACAGGAGCGGAACTGGTTGACCAGGAGGGTGCATCTCTGGGGGTCCTTCCTGCCGTCCAAGCTGTCCAGCTCCATCGCCACCTGGTTCAGCTCCTCATCCGCGTAGTAGAACTGGGCCAGGAGCTGCGGGTCCGATCTCTGGGGGGAAGGACACAAGGCACATGGCAGAAGTTACCGCGCGGCTCTTACGAGACCGGATACACGCTGCGGAATCACGGCGGCAACACAGTTCTTAGGGTCCGTATTTAATGCTTCGCGGCTGAGAGAGAGACGAGCAGAAACGCGGCTGCGAGGCTACTGGCCCGTAATGGCTACTCCCAGCTGGTATTCCTGGCCCAGCAAGTCAAATAACAGGGAACAGGGCGACGCTCTTTGCAGCTTAGCACATATTTAGCTTTGGCTACATTTTCTTCTGTAGATCTTGATGACATACTTTGCATAAACAGAAGATTAAATTACATGGACAGCCATCTAGACTGAATGCCATGAGTTTTAGCAAGAAAAATGACAGACCTACAGTGCAGTATTAGCTATTCCTATACATGCAGTCTGGCACTAAACACGTAGCTGGACTATGTCAACATCTCCATCAGTGGTGACATCTGTGCTTCAGTCAGCAGATGGAGTACTTCTTAGCCGCGATGTCACAAACACACTATATGTAATCTATAATACAACATAAACATCAGAGACACATCCCAGCATTCATACATTAGGCTGCAATCTGTGCAAACCCGCATATCGGTCTACTGGAGTTAGCATAACCAAACAGCTTGGTAGCTGCAGCAAGCAACACAAAATGGAATGCCAGTCCGGGTTAAGGTGCTGCTTTAAGCAAGGAAGTCGACCTGTGCGTCTCCAATCAAATAATTCAGCTAACATAAAAATGGCAAAGAATCGTTCACCAAACCAATAGAGAGAGGACATATTTTGCTAGAAGGTTGTGTCAGTTAGCGGCTGCACACTGGCGGGTTCACTTCATTCCTGTCTCTTAATCACCTTTTATCGGCCCCAGCATACACAAGATACCAGAGGTTCTTGTGCAATGCTCTCGTAGGAAGAATATATGACTTACTATGAAAACAAACTGTACAGGAAAGGCCAAGTTATCTGTCAACTGAAAACTGGCAGCCATAGAAACTGACTGAACACAGTGACCTGTGCCTCTGAAAAGAGATTACACATTTAAATGGGCTAAATCAGCTAAGATAACGTCAGTGCCAGTACAATCAGCCTACTGGCATTTAAAATATGATCGAATAAATATTTGCACACATACTGGATTGCAGCAAGCTTTTTGAATATGTATATATTACGATATCATCAGCTTCCACCAAACACTCCTGAGTTAACACCTTCCAAAGGGCATAAAATCATATACTGCAGTTACACTGAAACACTAATTAAAATATACACCCAATGCATCTACGTACATCTTTCTGTGGCGTGAATGAATTAAAATGTCATATTTTTCAGACTGCACAATAAGGCATTTCCAGAAAAAAAAGAAAGGCTTTTTATGTGGTTTCTTCTAATATCTCTTCATTGACATCACTTCCTCTTAGTGAACACTAGGTCACTATGTTGAACTACTTTCCTGGCAGAGAAATGCTGAGTTAGAATCAGATGGTTACTGCAGCAGAAACCAGGCTGGAGCTCGTCAGCTATAAGGCTGCAGAGAGCTAATGGGACGGGCCAGCCAACCGTAGCAGGGCTGTGCTGCCTGTGAATGCTGACGGGCTTATTTTATCGAGGTAAAGGGACAAGCCTATTAAATAAGAAGACTAAGACTTCTCCTTTTGAAGTTTCCCTTAAATACGTCGATTCAAGTGAATGTATACAGAAGACGGATATGACTTAATGAGCAAGATTTAAACAGAAATGACACAAGCAAAGAATTCAGGGTCAGAATACACCAAGCTAGAGATGCACAATATCAGTTTTAATATTAATATTAATATCAATATTAATAGATCGGTACCCAATAATTCCAAGTCTTACATGTCAGCAGCACCACAGCTAAAGATACAGCTGTTAAAATAACGGAGATGACTGCATTGGACTATCAGCCATTTTCCATAGTGAAGAACAAGGGATTTCAGCTCATTCACCACTGAGAAGTAGGGTTGCCATTTCCAATGTGAGGAAATAAGGGATCCCCCCCCCCCAAGGTCAACCAGCATAATTCAGGGGGGGGGGGCATTGTACAGTCTGAAATATAGGACAAATTTCTTTCCTTTTCAGTCCAAATCTGGGCACTATATGTGAATTTTACAATATGGGATGATCCCACCCAGATAAGATTTAGAGGGAGTTCAGGAGGAGATCAGCAAAAATTCAGGGGATCTCCAGCAGGAGATCAGGTGCGGTCTAAGGGGAGCTCACAGAAGACTCAAGGAGAGCCGAGTAAGAATTGAGCAGGACTTCTATGTAAAAAGTCCTTCCCGGCCTCCTGGTGAAGGACTCCCCTTGCAGGCTGCCAGCACCCAGCTGCGTCCCCCTGCTTTTTAGCCCACAGACATTAACATGCACAAGTGCGCACAATGACTGCAGGTGATGTTCCTTCTCCATTTCCGACATATTCTCCAGGGCAGCCATCAGGCAAAGGAGCTTTATATAAGCAAGCCGACTGCGCATCTGTTTCGCCGCCTTTGAAAGTGGACAGCAGACATCTCACATGCCCACACTCAGCGAAGGCCCAGCCTCTCCGGACGTCAGCAGGCCGATGTCTGTAAGACATGCTTTTGATGCATGAAGGCCTGGAAGTTAACGCTGCACAAGCGAAAGAGGTTTAGACCAGCAGGAAGAAAACATTTTCAGGAGAAGAAGGTCAGATGGATCCTTCACGTAACTGATGTGAAAACACAACCTCATGTAATTCTTTCATGATTGAGGTTTCTACTGCACTTGTCCAACACTCACAGATGTTAGGAAACGGCACGCACTACCAAAGCTGACCTCAGGGAAGAGGCTGGTAACACCTTAATTTCAACAAGACCCTTTTTACTGGTGAAATTCCAGTGTTTGGATCAGACTCGACTACTTTCTTCAATACCATGTATGGACAAATTTGTTAGATGACGTGTTTTATTCTAATAGAAAATGCTTAAAATCAGGGTACATCAGGGCCCTGTTCCCACCCTGCTTACTTCAGATTTCTGAGTAATTTCTTGCCAGATCATGTTATGTTCCACTTAATCTTCTCGGAGATTCCCAAAGAAGCACTCTGACATCTGGAGATAAAAACGCGTGTGCAGGATTGGTAATGTCAGCCAAGGCAGCATCTGGGAGCAATCCGTGAAGCAGGGAGTGCTGAGACACGCAGCCCATCCACACACGGGGAGGCAGAGCGGTCGCCAGGCCAATCGGTGGGCGGGCATGGGGTGCCCACAGGTAGAGCCAGAGCTACGAGCACAAAACAGCACCTGCTTATGCTGCGTGAGTCATTTGCGTAGCTGGGCTACGAGCTGAGGCTCGGTTTCGCCATCAACAAGTGCACACAAACTAACAAACGACGACACAGCATGCGAGATGCTCCATAGCAGTGTTTCTCGGACCGGTCGGTGGGGACCCCCTGGCAGTCCACGCATTTTCTACCAGCATCTGGGACGTAGCAAAAAATGCGGAGCGTCTGGGGGTGCCCGGGGACCGGGGTGAGAAAGACTGCTCTATAGATGTTACTGCATCTATCACGCTGCAATTAAGCTCACTTTCAGTTTAGAGTGTATCCAAAATATATATATAAATAATACTTTCAGCTACAGCCGAGGCACATCAACAACGCAATGAAGCTACAAATTAATCAAAATATATAACTAAACAGCGATTTCTCTGAATCTGTCACGTCGGCATGGTATTACCAGCCAACAGTTGCTTTGGATGACAGTTTGAGTTCAAGTGAACGCTTTTAAAACTTGTTTGTTCATTATTAAATTGCACATGACAGTGAGGGTGTCATTCCAAAGTTGTGCTCCCGTTCACATAGTACTTTAACTAAAGTCTGTCTGACTCGGAGCCCCACACACGACCAGCGCAAAATTCCTAACTTTGGATTTATCATTAACTGAAAAACCACCATTTACTTAAAACATTCCTGCACTTGCCCAACGACTGATAATCTGCTTGCTGAGCTTCAATAAATTAAAAAAGACATTTTCTGAATGTTAATTCCATGGAAATGCAAACCAGCCCCTAAATGTCTATGATCAGGATGAAACCTTCAGAGCCAGAGAGCAACATCAGCAGTCAGACTGGTAACACTTTACTTAAAGCAGTGATTATACTGCATTACACATACCTTCATAATGCATTACAATGCATTCATTAAGTACTATAAACCCAGCTATAACTATTCATTAAAAAGCCATAACCCATTAAGTGTATAATGCATTATGAATGCTCTTTGAAGGTCTCATTTATAATGCACTATATATACCTTCATGATGCAACACCCAGCATCCGTATTTCTTTTACTGACCATTATAATGCATTATGAAGGTGTTTATAATACTTTATGAATGTGTTACAATGAAAAATAAGAACAGTTATTAGGCTTTATGAATATAGGCTTCATAGAACGTGTTACAGTCAATCTCAAAGTTCACAACATAACACATAAGAACTCAGAGTTTCTAAACTGCAGCCAACAACCTCACAACCCAGTGGTTGAGATGTACTCTGCATCTACTTAGCCTAACTTGGTGATATGGACCAAATACCACGTCTCAAAATTTTGGCAGAATAACAAAACACAATATCTCGGTACTTTCTTCGAAGTTGGCTAA
This sequence comes from Petrocephalus schoutedeni, assembly GCA_026780765.1. NCBI lineage: Eukaryota > Metazoa > Chordata > Actinopteri > Osteoglossiformes > Mormyridae > Petrocephalus > Petrocephalus schoutedeni. The sequence continues at coordinate 19,317,495 of JAODKL010000017.1, forward strand.
ATATTCAGTTGTAAGTCGGAGCCAAATGCAAGATATCACCAACACTTCTACTAAAACTGTTCAAAACAAAATGCAAATACAGGGTTTCCTTCCCTGTTTGCAAATATACAACAACTATTCAGTATAGCCATTTTCTTCATTGCAAACGGAAGTCTCAAAATCAAAACTAAATAAATAAATTATACCTATATCTGTGTTGTGTGGGTCAAATGAAGCAGCTACGTTTCACTTCATTGTCTTTTTCCATTAATGACATTGCTGTCAAAACATGTGAATGTTTATTTACAAAACAAAAAAATAGTAAATCTAGAACCTATTTTGGCAAATGGCTCTAAAAACAGAAGCATAACCACTGAAAGTTCGCTTAATAACTGGACAGACCCTCATTTTAAGATACCAGCCTTCAACAAAATAAAATTTTAACAATGGTTTAAAACAAAATGAACCAAGTATCCTCGCCCTTCCCCTCCAGTAACTTCCCAGTGAGACCCCATGAACAGAATGGTTTGATTTTAGCTGAGAATTCTGGGATTCTGTGCAATAACAAGACGAAGCTCTTCTGATATTTACAGCCAGGAAGGAATACTACTGGTCTCTATTAAATATCTTTAATATAACTCAAATTTTATAACATACAATAAAAGTTTATCAATGTCAAAACAGTATTGCACCATCCTGTGTCATTTTGGAAATATTTCGATATACCACGCAGCCCAAACTGACGGCACGAGTTTGCAGTAATGGCACAGCGATGTGTTGCCAAGCGCGGCTGTGTCGCCCTGCCAGGGGGCACCAGTCACTCCTTGTTTTATTGACTTGGCTGTAACAGTGGCCTTGTATTAAGGGTGTAGACTTGCAATGAGCCAAGGGACGTGACTGACATGTACGGGAAGGCAAGCTTCTTTAAATAGGACTGAAAAAAAAAAAATCGGTAAATAAAAAAAAATGTATACATTTAAAAACCATTCCATTCAGGTCATATCATTATTCCGTGGTTCTCTCCAAGTCCACACCCTCTCTCCAACAGCCCTAAGAAAAGCTTAGAATTTTTTTAACATATGGAGGCGATGGAAAAAAAATAAGAGGAGAAAAAAAACATTCTGGATCTGATATGTTACTTCGGGGTATCCGTGCCAAGGTCCCAGGCAATTATCAAGCTGGTCATTTATCTATTCTGCAGCATCAGGAGACATTCGCCATTCTCTACAACTGGAATCATTTCTATTCTGGTTGACGTCTCCAGCAGCTGTGTCCAAAATTGCATTCATCAATTCCTTTCATGAAATCTCTCTGCCACTGTCCTAATTGGCCGCCCTGGCTCAGCTGACATCAGGTCAATCTGGCTGACAGGCGTTTCCAGGTTTACACTCCAGTTCGCACCACAGAAACGCGCATAACCCAATCCTATAGCAGGGCACAGATGAAGCTGGTCATTTATGTAACATATAGATAACACTATGGCTTTCCCAGCTGCAATGCACTATAGATTCACAGTCCAATGTTTGCCCTGGTAACATTTCTCTGTGGCAGCCACATTGCCAAAACTTTTGCTGCCACGAGAAAAAAAACATCTATCCACCCGATAATCAGATCCATTGCCTTTGTGACTCGCCCAGAAAGCCCAATTCTGCCCCAAACCCCCATGCGCACATTGCGGAATTCAGCTGGTACTAATAGGGTATATAACGTTGTTATTTAGCAGACGTTCTTAAAAACGACTAATAAAATGAGCTTAACTTGAGTATTTTCCAAGGAAAAGAAAAACAGATGAGGTTGGAGAAGAGAGCAGGCATTTAGCTGGATGGGGGCGACGGCACATCTCGCTCCTGGCTCTGTTATACCCCATCCACACACACTGAAGCCCACTTAGATCCCGCTATTTTACTGTTATGCTGTCATGTGGAAATGGGAACAAAGCGGTACAGTCTTCCTGTTAATCTCCTGGCAAGCTAGTTACATTAGCGGTAACTCCATCGTGAATGCTAAGCTGTAACATTACAAGATCACAATGTTTGAGGGGGGTGGGGTGGGTGTGCAGTGCAGTGCAGTGGAGTGCAGTTTGGCTGTTCTTGCGTTGAGTGAAGCTCGACTTAATTCAGCTACTGCTAAGTATTTAGATACTGCTATGTATTTGTTTAGCTCCATAGACAGAGTGGGAAAATGCCATCACTAAACAATAATAACCACCATCACACTGCCCCTGTGCCTAACCTCTTGATCCACAGCAAACACTGCAGTCACTTAATAATTCATTGTTATTTTATTAGTTTATTCAGTCCCTGTGCCAATATACTTTGGACTGCCTCTTCTACCCACAGCTGCTAATGAAACTGCTAATTGCTCAGTGTAGCACTTCACTTTATCAACATCTTGATATGTACCAACATCTGCCCAGCAGAAGGGAGCCGGGATATTTCACTTTAATATTCTTCTTTTCGTTAAACAAAAACAATTATGCTTCCAATTAAATTCAGCCTTGGACAAGTTACAAAACCAGTCCCTAATGGCGCTTTCGGAATTAAATCCGGCATTCTTCCTGCCCACCAACGAGTCTGATTGTGCGTCAATATTTGAGGAAAGCTGAATGTCTTTTTAATCAAATCTTTTCATGTGTGACGCTTTGCAGCCTCACCGGCCTCGTGTTTAAACCTGGGCCATTATGACACCACATACCAACGTCTAGTGTCTCATGCCTCTGTTAAAAGATCAGTTTTTAAAGCACATGGCTGCCTTGCTTGTCCTGTCATTAGTTATGATAATATTTGGACATACAATGGGCATAAAAGCACAAGGCCTTCTCTGCATCCTTCATTCAGAGATACGCAGTGCCTAGAAATAAACTTATTTTCAGAAGTTGTTGTGGTGGGGGGGCATAGTTTCGTCTGGTCTGGAGGCCGCGGCACAGAAACGGTGGTTGGCTCCAGTTGAGATGGCTTTGAGTGAAGGTCAAACTGAGTAGTAGGTGGCGTTGTCTACAGTGTCAGTCAATAGGAGCACCCATGACGTTTGTGCCAGGCTCTGGATGCTTATGAGTGGCCTTATCTGTTAAACTAGCCCTCTCTACACTCACCTAAGTCCTTGCCAAGCATGAGTAATATTTTCAAAGTTCCCAGTAGCCAACAGGCGCTTACAAAATCTCAGTTGAACCAATTGCCATCAGACCTGGCTACCATGTAAATCTTAGACGTACCTTAACACCACCATCATAAGGTTATAGGTCTCCACACTGTAACAAACAGAGAATATGGAAGATTCATCTGAATAACATTTCCATTGAACCTTTACTAAGCTGGCCGGCTATTTTTAAGCTGAGCCATGATCACACACCCTTGCTTGCCAATTGCATAGCTAAGCTTTTGGCCACCACGACATTCATTACTGCTAGCTTGTTTTGGAAAAAGACCAAGCTATTAAACAGAAATCAAATTTAAATGATGTCTCATTAAAAGCTATCCATTAATGTCTAGTGCTCAGTTTTTAGCTCCATTCTTGTACTTTGTAACATTTCTTTACACGCGCATGTTTTTTTTATCTCCATTAATGGTAGGTGTGACTCGGCATTGTTATACTAGTGTAACCACACTTGCATAAGGAAGAGAAACCCTTGATCCTATTGTTGTGACCATATCTACAAAATACTATGAATGCCCTTCACAATGGACCTGCAATTCCGGACCTTACGCAGTATCCATCAAGCAGTTTTTAACCAAACTCCCAGTTTACCCCCAGTTCAGTTCTGCCAACCTCTGCAGAACCATGACATTGTGGCTCTGTTCTCTTTCAGCCTCTCAGAGTGGCCAAACTGCAAGCCTTCACTGACTGACCCTTGCAGCCTGCATTAAGGTCAAAGACTTTAGCCAGGGACACTGGGATTGGCTTCCTCACCCCTGACTGATGCTGTACTCAGCTGGCTAAGGCATCCATGCTGCTGTTCGGATCCAGTACAGCAACCCATCATTTCTTCCCCATACCGCAAGGCAGAACAAGCGAGTAGCTGCCAGAGTCAGCAATTATCCAATGGAAACCCAAAGCTCAGTTATTACCCTGCCCCTGGGATCTTAGACTCATGGAACTTTCTTTGCTAAGCATTTACTTTAAATGTGCGAGTCACAACAGGATTGTTTTCGTATTGAATTGATATACTACATTACAGACACTAAGATTACAGACACCTATAAATACATAAACATCCATCCATCCATCCATTTTCCAACCCACTTATCCTGTTCGGGGGGGGGGTCGCGGGGGGTCCGGAGCCTATCCCGGAAGCAACGGGCACGAGGCAGGGAACAACCCAGGACGGGGGGCCAGCC
>JAODKL010000017.1:19323987-19336922 GCA_026780765.1 Petrocephalus schoutedeni
TAATAATAATAATAATAATAATAATAATAATAATAATACTACATTACTGAGATCCTGATAAATTAAAAAAGGACATTACTCTCCCTCCGGACAATGCAGGGCAGATTTCTCGGCCCGTGCGATTAACCAAAGCTTACATGACAGAGGCGTGCAGATTTAGCACTGACTGGAAAAGCATCCCTCTGTGTCAGGAAGCCAGCAATCCCCCAGGGGGTGATGACAGCGGAAGTAACCTCATACTGCCCATACTCTCCCAATTCTCTTCTGGATTTCGCTCCTACTCTGAGGCCTCCGTTTGGCTACCTGCCAAAAATGAGCATCCTCCTGCACAGAGAAAAGTCATTACTTTACACAAACAAAGTCACATTCACATTCTCCTTCTCCATTATGGTCATAACAGAAATTATCCAGTCCATTTGCAACAGTCGTTGTCTTCCAGGCTTTTATGTACTGAGCATCGCACTTCCTTTTTGGATATCACTCATTTACAGTACTATTCAGAAATCTGCACACATTTAGAATAAAAAGACATCACAACTATATAATAATGTATATGGAATTATGCACTGACCAAAAAGGTGTTACAAAAAAAATATATATATATTTTCTTGATGGGGATGGATTGGGACTCAGAAGGTTACCAGTTCAAATCCCTGGGTCGGCAGAGTGATCCCACCATTGGGCCCATGAGCAAGGCCCTTAAGCCCAATTGCTCCCAGGACTGGCTGACCCTACTGTCTCCTCTACACCAGTTGCCTCATGGGATACTTTTCCAGCTGCCCTGAATAAGTTCCCTTATACAGTCACTTTTCCATCTCTCTCTGGTCAAACCCATCATAAACCATTTCTACCGTGTTTAGGTCTGGTGGCCAGGTTATGTGACATGACACCATCGCTCTTCTTTTTCGACGGCTTGACATGTACGAACTTTTGACTGGTACCATAAGTTAGTAGAAGCATTAGTCACTAAAATGATTGAAAAGCTAAAATACGGTCATTTCTAAACACAGCAATTACAGGGCAGCCTTCACACTCTGTGGCTCATTTGTTTTAGGATGAGGGACTTTAAGTCAGGTACTAGCCTTAAGCACCATTGCTAATATATAGTCGGCCCATAGACTGGCACAGAAGCGCGAGCCATGCTGTGGCACCAGGCCCGGCAAAGTACCCCTTCTACTCCAAATCAAACCCCCCCAGGATGACACCCCTGGCTGCTTAGCCAAGCGACCCGCTGCAGACGCAGCCTGCTGCAGCGATACACGCAGTGGTGACAAACCCGAGCTGACAGCCAGGAGCTTCCAGTGAGAAGTTCTGCGTGAGGAGTACAAGCATTCGCCACTAAAGCCGCTTTCCGCGTGTGAGCATCACTTACAGGCTGAGCACGGGCGTTTCCCAACATGCAGCCAAACGTTTGGAAGGGTTGGTTAACAAATAATTCTATGCCCTTTTGTATGCACATTATATAATGCTTATTGGTTGATGGTTTTATTTTTTGTATATATTTTTGCTAAATTGTTTCTCTTACGGTTGGGTGTGATAAGGGTTGGGGTGGGTGTGAGTGTGGGTGGAGAAAGGGCAGAGCTCAGGACATGGGGCACTGAATAGATTCGGGGTGTAGGCAGTAATTAATGGTGTGGACTAATGCTGTTGTATTGCGTGTATTGTTGTGCTCTATTAATGTGAGAGTAAAAATCCAATAAAGGAATTAACAATTGTTCTGAAGGTGCCCCACGCACACTGGGGACACGCGTACACCCTACAAAACCAAAAATGGGTACTCCTGGATAAATTGCTCCACAGGGTCCCAAGAGCCCATCAGTGAGGTAATCACACGCAGCCAGCTGCTGCTGAGAACCTGTGATGGTCTCGCTGTTGGGTTTCTGAGCACATTTCCCTCCAAAACACCATTGTGACTGCCAGGCAGATTACTCAGTGACTGACGTGCAGAACACCACGAGACTGCGAATTGAAGCCACAGTGGCTAATCTGTAGTTGGTACGCACGTTATTGTCTCGGGGCGTCCTTGACAACCGTGGCGGACGCCGCCACAACTGATCAGGATGTGCAATTTCTGAGAAAACCCAGGGTGACACACACAAGCCTGCCATTTCATAGGCACTCTGTTTATTATCTCAGTAATATTACCTTTGTTAATGTACCATACATGTATGAAGTGAGGATTCAAATTAGCTGGATGTGACAATTAAACACTCAAAGAGGTGTAACATATAATAGCATACTTGTATATATTATCAAGTATAAAACTAAAGTAACAAATGAAATTAAAGTTTGGGGAATTAATTAAAAAGGCCAATAGGATGTTGGGTTACATCTCCAGGTGTGTGGAGTTTAAGTCAAGGGAGGTAATGTTAAGATTATACAATTCCTTGGTAAGACCCCACCTAGAATATTGTGTGCAGGTTTAGTCTCCTTATCTTAAAAAGGACACTGCTGCCTTAGAAAAGGTGCAGCGTAGGGCTACAAGAATGATTCCTGGTCTTAGAGGAATGGCATATGAGGAAAGGTTAGCGGAGCTAAATCTGTTCAGCCTCGAGCAAAGGTGGCTGAGGGGGGACATGATCCAGGTTTATAAATTTCTAACAGTACTGGATGCTGTTCAACCAAATAGTTACTTCAGCATTAGTTCAAATGCAAGAACTCGTGGCCATAGGTGGAAATTAGCGGGAGAACATTTCAAACTGGATTTAAGGAAGCACTTCTTTACACAGCGTGTAATTAGAGTATGGAATAGTCTTCCTGATAGCGTAGTGCAAGCTAAATCCTTGGGTTCCTTTAAATCGGAGCTAGATAAGACTTTAACAGCTCTGAGCTATTAGATAAATTCTCCCCAAACGAGCCTGATGGGCCAAATGGCCTCCCCTCGTTTGTATAGTTCTTATGTTCTTATGTTGCAGTTATATGTGGGGGATATCAGATTCCATACAGACCCAGAGGGAACAACACCAGCAAAGGCATAACCAGACCTGAAACTCTGGGTTTTGAGGTCATCCATCAAGTCCTAATAATGGTGATACTAAATACTAGGCATATGTATTTACATTACATTTCTGTTATTTATATATGTTTGGGAAAAGAGTGCATGTCAACAGGATCCGAGTGATTAAGCCCATCTAGTCTGAGGAGCAATGGGAGTTAAGAGCCTTGTTCAGTAGTTCAATGACACAAGCACTCTACCTATGTTGGGATTTGAACCAGCAACCTATTGATCACAGACAAGGTGTCCAAAACACACTGAGCCAAACACTGCCCTCTGCTTACATTGAAGATTCATTGCAGGGCATGAAGGACCCAAATTAATTTGCACACAAACTAGCACTATTTACGGCACACAAACTATACACTACATAAAACCCATATGCACAGCTTGTGTAATTACCATCGTCTGTAACTGTTAGTAAACGCTAATGGTCCTGCTTCATTAAACAGGTTTGAAAATCACAGGCATAAGGAATTCAGTGAAAATGCTCTGAAAGACGCGGTGCTCGGCGACGAAAGGGACCAAGAGAGCAGGGAAACACCGACCTCGTGACAGATGACACCTTAATAGTTCATTATGACATTAATACAACTTTAATAAGGGTCTCCCCCAGGTCGATCCTGGCTGTGCGTTAGGGCACCTGCCGTGATGAAAGGGAACGTACAAGGCGAAGCGGTCCCATACTGCACGGTGCCGCAGAAAACCGGAAGGCTGCATACTGATCTACAGCTGGGGTAACTTAGAAAGTGACTCCAAATTAACTCCCCGAGGTCCACTGATCTTGCAGAGGCCTGGCATTTAACATGGGGCTGATGTGGCAGAATGCACAGCCCCAATGTGACCTGCAGAGGGCGCACTGAAGTCCACCAGTAACACACGGCAACATTTCTGGGGAGTCTTTCACCCGAGGAGCGTCCTGAAGAGGAAGGCTGGGGACGTGCCACACCAAATCCGGCACGTCCCACGTAGAAATCAGCCAGGAATGCCCCCCAGGACATGCAGGGTCACCCTGAGCAGGAGCCACATGTGGCAAACACAGGGGATTCACAAGAAGCCCATACCCTTTAATCAACAGACCATGTGAGAAGGTCTCCAAATGCTCAACTGCGAGCAATTCAGTTCTATCCACATCACCACCTTATCCACACTGACATGACAATATATTCCATTACATTATGAACATGCTGTTGTTTACAGTTATTATGTACTGCCTTCAGCATTAATTTAGGAGTAACATAAGCTGCAGTGGTAAACAGCAATGCCCATTTTGATAACTGAATATCTTAATTAATGAATGACCTTAATGGCTCTTAATTCTCAGGAATGCACCAGAATGCAGGTACCTGAACATACCTCAGTGTTATTCTGCTTTCCACCAAACATCTTCGCTACATCCCCCATCAACATTCCCCAAAATAAGATGGCAAACCTCTCAAGGATTAATTTAAGTTACCAAAAGCAGCAATACATATATGCATGAGGGGAAAGCGGTGTGGATCCTTCTGGATCACCATGGATGCCAATTTGTCATTTTCCATGTGTTTTTTTTTCCACTCCGGTGGATTTTATTTATCCAAAGCTGCAAATACTAATGGAAATGGTATTACAGAAGAGCCCTCGTACGACGAGTGGATTTGCCCTGATGAGTCCCTGAGTGCCACACTGCAATGTAAAGACAAACTTCTTGCATATTCTAGCAGGTTCTACACTATTACAGCTTACAAGACACTTAAATAACCACTGAAAATGCATTTGCAACTAGTTAATTCCACCCAGCAGCAAGCACGTCAACAGGACCTGAGTGATTAAGCCCGACTGAATTCAACATCTAGGAGTAAGCAAGAACTTCTTAGGTCCTTTTCATGACCTACAGTTAGCACAATCTTCACAGATAATTTTTAGTTTGACTCTCTTGTCACACCAGAGATATATTCATTTATTCATTTGCAACCCAGACACCTATATCTCTGCATGTCAACATTCCAGCCCGAGCGAATCACCGGGTCCAATTGGTGTCTGCGAGGACGCGCGAGGGCAGTCAGCCAAAGCATTTCACACCTCGCACAAGGCCAGGGCCTTCATCATCCAAGCCCTCTGCCTGAATTGCTGCACGAAGATCAGAAATTCATGTAATCAATTAATCTGCGGCGGGAGACTTTGGTCTGCAAACAAGCAGTCAGCACGACGGCGGCCTCACTGGGGACTGCGGCACTCGTCGCCGAGGTGACAGAGACAATAATAAATTAAGATGGCAGACATAGCGAGAGTGACAATGAGTCAGCGGGCCGCACGGTGACCTCGCTCTGCCAGCTTCTCACCTCTCCGCATTCACGGAGGTCTGACCTAAAGAGAACCAGCGTCCCATCCCAAGTTTCCCCTACCCAGCAGGTCCAGGAATGGACCTAAATGCAGGCGAGGCGCCATCTTTAAAGGCAGAAAGAGCTAAAATACCCCACAGACGCGATACAAAGAGCCCCACAAACGGACTCCCTCAGATGACCCGTTGGCTTGGTGGCCTCAGCCTGACCGGCTGGGACCACGTGCCGGCCCCCAGCCCACGGCCCAAGGCACCATCTGCGAGGCATCTATTTATACACAAAGTTCACACTCTACTCCGGCCCAACTGGAAAGTCCACGCCTGCTTGTGTATCATTCAGACGCTTGCTGATTACTCCCCTCTGAAACGGAGAGATGCAGTAATGGTGTCAGCCATACATGCCATTTGTTTTGGTTTCACTTTGCTGCAGCAATAAAGGTTAGGAAGCAGGAAATGACCACTCACAACTTTAAAATAGAGGGGAGGTACTCAAAATGGATGGATGGATCTTGGCTAAAATATGATTCTGCCAGAACGTAAAATGGCTAATTTATTCAACGGGCCGAAAGACTTCAACAGTCAGCAAAACCACAGGCTTTCCGAGAGGCGTGTTTGATGTTTTATGTCGCGTCACAAAAATATTAATTTGAATATTGATTTTGTCCTGGAAGGCAATCCATACTGGGACTGGTGTGCATTAAAGTCTGGTGTGCATTTTCATTAAACAATTTTTCCATCAGCAGTTTTATTTGTATTAATAACAAATTACCTTAATGGGCAATAATCCTATTTTTAAATTTCTACCTTAATTCCGGAAAAGACTGGTAATCCAGCAGGTGTTTCCTTATCCTACACATTATTTATAATTTAAAGGATAAAAATGAACTGTGGGGGGAAAACTGTGCCAATAACCAATTACCAGCTTCTGAAACACCAGGATTCTCTCGCTTTAAGCAGTTTCGATTGAGAGTATTCAGGCCCAACAATCTCATCACACTGAACTCCGTCTGGCCTCCCCACCGCGATGATCGATGTGCGCGCTTGACGGGTGGAAGCCGGGGTGTATCTAATTAACACCCCGCGAAGTCCTAAATCATGGGTGCTCCAGTCCAGGGCCATCTCAAAGACCCCCACCCCCCATCTCGTCGTGTTGGGACACGGGTTCCAAAGTCAATCAGTCTGGGGCCGTCGGACGAGCGGAAAAGAGCCATCTGTGTGCAGAAATATTGCAATGAAGGCGACCGCGCCAGGCGAGACTCAGCAGCACACTGATTACTCACGGGCCGCACCGCCGCGCTGCGAGGAGAATGGGACTCGTCAGCGAAACCCAGCTCCCGTGTCCGTTTTCGCAAACGCGGTCCCGGCGAGGCCGCCGGGGGGGAGGCTCCCAATCCCGTCCGAGATCGTCAGCGTAGGGAAACATTTCCAGCAAGAGCTTGCCAGCACAGCTGTGCTGAGCACGGGAAGTGGCCGAGATGCCACATCAAGACATTTTACACTATTTTTAATAATAAAATCACACCTCAGAGGACGCTTGGGCTGGCGAGTAGTGCTGCCTCACACCTTCGAGGCTGGGGGCTTTGATTGTTAGTCCAAGCTCTGCCTGTGAGGTCCCGTGGGATTCCTCTTTGTTCTTAAACCTGTGGTCAGGTGACACCATCCATAGGGTGCGTCTGTGAGCCCGGTGACAGGCTGGGATCCACTCCAGTGAGCTCCTGCCTCGCACCCGGCGTTTCCAGAGACAGGCTCTAAGATCACAGGGACCCTGCACTAGACAAGCAGTCAGTCACAGAAGATGAAGATTTTTTTGTTTTTTTACTTATTATTGTCCTTAGAATCCTCAGAAACTACAGAGTTTCACCTTAGTCTGTGAGAATGACGCATCAGCAGTCTGAACCTGACAGGACACGGTTAAAAATAATCACGCACAACAAATCAGCGTAAATGGCAGAATGTGGCAGAGACGGGCGGGTGACAGGTCTTACAGGGCGTGGGGAGCAAAATCCCTTTTGGCAGGGACACGCTGCTTCCGAAATGTTCATCGGGAGCCACGTCACGCCGCATTACTGCATTTAACTGCACGGCACGCCGGCGCCCGTCACTGTACTGCGGCGGCACCCGGACACGCGCGCCTGTGGGCCGGGGGGGTGGGACGCAGTTTACGGAAAACGTCCAGCCGTAAAAGAGAACATGGTGCTTTCAGGGTCCATTAAAATTTCTATGGGGTAACACTTCATAAAGACAGGCACAGGCTGTTAATGGGGAAGCTACTCAGAGCACCATCACTGCACGCACCATCATATGGGCTTGTCCTCTGCAATGAAAGGGCCCGGGCACTGCATACAGTAAGCAGGTAGCAAGGCAAGGCAAGTTTATTTATACAGCACTATTCAGGCGCAAGGCAACTCAAAGTGCATTTCAAAGGCAGAGGAATACTGTACATTCAAATAAAAAAAAAACATTAAAAATACTTAAAAGATAAACACAAAAAACTAAAATCCAAAACCAACAAGTAAGAAGTTAGCTGAAAATTAGTGACAGTGTATGGCTGAGCTGAATTAATGATAAGCTGCAGAAAACTAAGGTTTTCAGCCCTAATTTAAATAATCTGACAGTTCCATCCGTGCAATCTGGACCGACACGGGGAGACAAACGAGAGCAGTCATGGTAGAAGGTAGGGCTACAGGAATTCACATTGCGATTACAGATTTGGCTGCAAGTTGTACTGCAATATTTAGAAAACAAAAAAGTAGATGAAATTACCCAAAATAAACTACAGTCAAATATAACTCATCTAGCAATAAATTGTGTCGAAGAAGGTGGTGAAGTTGGCACGGTATAATCATGCAGCCCAATTATAGGGCTGAAATTACAGTATGCTGCAAAAATCATAACTGCAGAGATATTTCACTTTTGATTGTAGCGTTTGTAATTTATCTGGACACTCGTCCACCCATCTACCCATCTGCCCACTTAGCTGGGTCCCAGGTCATGCGTTTCGTTTTAAAACTCTTTCTCCTCTCACTGACACTTCATTCCCTAATTTCTTTACACACTAGATGCGTTTTGGTAACACAAATAAAACCTTCAGGTTCATAAGCTCATGCCACCATGAGTTAAGCATTTTAAAGCCCTGCTTTCTGGTCCACAGAGGCAGATCATTCTTGCTGGGGTGAGCAGGCATCCACAGAATATTGCTGCCGCCGTTTGTCTATCCGGGCCGCCCGCGCTTGCTGAACGCCCACATCCCACAGCAGAACCGAGCTGATGCACCCTAAGCTGCTCTGGGGCAGACCTCCCAGTTCTCAGACCGAATGGGCCAATGAGAGAGCACAGCTGCAGTTACCCTTCCCGTTCAGCTGTGGCATCCCCAGTTACTCGGTGTTAAGCCCAATATTTGCGACAGTCTGGTAAGCAGATGTCAAAGGGAATTTGGTTACAAAGACCTGCATCTATTGCTGGGGTGGGCAATCTTATCCGCAAAGGGCCGGTGTGTATTCAGGCTTTTGGGATAACCTTTAGATCAGCTGTTCAAACCCAGGTGTGAGGACCCTTCAGCCACTCAGTCCTCTAATAAGTAACCTAATTAGGGAGTTGCAGCGAAAACCGGTAAACACAACGGCCCTTTCTAGATAAAATCTAGTGCATGTGAGTCTCTACATGGCTGCAATACCGGAGCTGTACATTTTCATCTTACTCCCAGTCCTTTGAAGGGAAGGTGCTCGCTTCACTTAGAGTTGCCCATGCAAAATATAGTGACATAGCAATAAAGAGAAAGTGCTTATTTTCCCTTCCATGCTCAATGTAAGATGTCCCTGAGAAGCCATGTGTCCTGAGGAGACCCCCACGTACTAAATTTCCAGTCCAGTAATAATGTACGATTCTTACACTCACTCGCTGAAGGCTTGAGCAGTGCGCATACAGGAAAAAAAAAATCCAGACGCTAAGCTCTTAAACCCATTTATACACAGAAGCATTTTACCATAATCATAGTTTAATGCACCTTCTCCCTCTTCCAGTACAGAATAAACACCCGCCGTCTATGCTTGCGTATTCATCAGCCGATTGTTCACGGAGAACCGGCCTTAATTCAAAACAACCAATTAGAAGAGCAAAGTCTCCCTAATTCGGATTAAGAATGAATACACAATACCTTTTGAGTTAGAGGCCTGCGGCTTTGAATTTTTTCATATGTTTTCTACGCAGTTCCTCCAGGTACTTCGGTCCCCAAAGACATGCAGTTCAGCTAACTGGCATCATCAAATTGCTAACAAAGTATCCCTGTGCATGTTTCCTGTTAAGGACTAACAAGCTGATCCATGAGTACCCCAGCGCTACGTTGCCTTTAGCCCAACTATGAACCATCTGGGTAGGAGATGGGGTTAAACTAAGAAGGGAAATGCAATTTTAAAACTTAACTTGGCAGCTAAATAATTTGCACATTCAGAAAACACTTTTCTCTCCCCGCAGTGGAACAAACTAATTACATTTGTTGCCATCTTGTTCTTGGCTCTTTAGACGTTCACTCTCCATCTCGGCGCCTCGATACCAGTCTCCACCTCAGGTTTTGATCTTTCTAGGTCAAAGATTCTCCTAAAAGTAAATTGCTTCCACCTCCAGCCGGCTCCAAGCGATCTCTCAGGGTTGCTTGTGGGCCCGACTTTGACGTCGTCTTCAGATCTTGAACTCAACCAACTGATGCAAACGCATGAAGAAGTAACTTTGGGACATGGGTTCCAAAGTCAATCAGTCTGCGTTTAACTTCAGTGTTTGCCAGGAAAGTGTAAATGTTAGCAGGAAAGCAAAGCAAATGTCACAACGAGCTGGAGACTAGGAAAGACAAAAAAAGAAAAAAGAAAGGGCTCCTTCAAGAGCCCGTTCTGTCCATTGAGAGGGTGGTGATAAGCTCCCGGATAAAATCAACAGTAGTCAGAAACCACAGCAACTGCAACACTTCCACTGTACCATCATTTCGTAGAACGGGCTGAATTTTAGACGTCGAGGGTGGTCCTACCACAGCTGGAATAATGATGTTTTCTTTAACTGAAAAAGGCAGACATTCAATTTTTGACAGCTATTTCCATGACCAAAGGGCAAAGGAACGAGATCTGACGAGCAAAACTGTACCAAGGGCTGCAACAGCAGTTAAGCACAAAGTAACAAAACCAAGCATCGTCCAAACGGAGCGGGTGCTGGGATCCCGAGGTGATGAAAAGCGCATAAAGGGGGTGAATGACCCTGTAAAGCACAGCAGGGCCCCCGTCTCACCCACCGCACAAGACAAAGCACTCGATAGCAGCCGGGAACTGAGGGCATGGAGAGGACACCGATGCCTCCTTACCCTCTCCGCCTTCAAAGCAAAAGCTTATTTGATTTCCTTTCTTCAACCCTTGTCAAAACAGCCCGTTGAGCCCTAAAACTATTCCATCAGCCTTCCCACTCCGTTGGTGCCGGCTTATGTAGCAGGGCCAGTAAATCACATTACAAATAAAACAGAAATGGAAGAAATGAAGGGCATGAGTATCGTGGAAGACAGAGAAGCAGAGGATGCAAAAACAAACGGTAAGTGTCTCTAAATGACAAGGAGCACTACTGCAGAAATACAGCTAGCTGTCACAAAGCGGTATGACAAACTGGGGGGAATTAAGCGATAGAAATTCA
The DNA here is from genome assembly GCA_026780765.1 of Petrocephalus schoutedeni. Taxonomy (NCBI): domain Eukaryota; kingdom Metazoa; phylum Chordata; class Actinopteri; order Osteoglossiformes; family Mormyridae; genus Petrocephalus; species Petrocephalus schoutedeni. Next base: position 19,334,964 of record JAODKL010000017.1, read on the forward strand.
TGACATACGGCGCTACAGAATTTGCGAGTATAGCATTTTGTGAATTAGGAATCCCTCATGTGCCGCGCACACAGGGCTAACAGCGATATGAAGGTCGCAGTGAAAACACCGGCGGGTGAAATCGACACAGCGTACGCAGGATGCCGCAGATTCATTCCTTATTCATAAAGTAAGAGTGACATGGCAGCAAGGTCAGAGAGGAGCTGAAGGGGAAGCGGGCCGCGTCGCATCGCTCCGGGGCAGATCCCGAACCCCGGGCAACTTAAATTACAGTTTGCCTTTATCTTCATTTACAGAGTTGCAGGAATCGGCGAATGGAAATTGCTGAATCGAGCAGCCCCTCCAAGTCCGGGGGAGTGTGAACCAGTCTATTTGGAAATGAGTCAACTTCAAAGCTCGACTTGGAGCTGTTGGTTTTCTCTCAGTTTAAATATTGGTGAAGCCTTTAAGCTGCAGAACACCAACGCACCTAAATGTCGGGAGATTACCAAAAGACATTTTTTGATCTATGATGCCCGCTGAACTTCATTCCCTTCCTTGTCGATCAACTAGCATTGTTGACAAAGACGGCACCCTTACAAGGCATTGGCCCTCACTTGATAAACAGCTGGCTGGCTGTAATTTTGTAAGATCTTAGGCAAAGAAAACAGAAATCAACGATTTGCCTGCAACTCACACATTCCACAAACTACTCAAAAAAATGACTTGAGCCTGAATCCTGTGATCAGACAGGACAGAAACAACATAATTCCCTATGGTAGGCAAATTTTAAACCATTGCAGTTTTTTTACCCCGTGTGCAAAAAATAAAAAAAAGAGCAGATTATCATGCCGAGTTGAACACAACACAAAAATGTTCTGTCACTGCCAAAACTTTGTCACCTTGACTTCGTTTATCCCCGTGGACTTCACGCAGAAATGCTTCCTAATCAGAACGTTTCCCACTTCTATTTGACCTCCTTCTGTCAAGCGCCTTGCAGCTGCCACTGATCTTAATATCCACCTGATCTGTGATCAGCAGATGACAAGTCTCACTATGGGGACAGCTAACTGCGAGTGCGACGCTTTCATCAGGGTGTCAGCATGGACAAATGTAGACTCAAGCTTTTAAGCAAAGGGATCAGCCTCTTAGTTCTGTTAATTCTCCCTAGTGCAATACTGAATGACCACTTGAACTCATTTCTGCTTATCCCAAGACCCCAGATATATCCTTATCTCTTAGCTATGTCTGTCCTATAGCAGCATCTGGATATCACTTAGGGGCTAATCCAGGAAAATAAGCGACATTAAGATCGAGAGGATCCTATCAGCTCATCCTACTGATCCACTCAAATTCAGTAGAGTAGCTATACGGGGTTAGATATCAATGAACTCCAAACTAATTATCTCTGCCTTTAGCATTCTCAGGAATATATTAAATATTCCGTTCGCATACGTCATTACTGCTCTCTGTCCTAGAGTGAGATGCATTGTCGCAAACTGGTAACCAAGCACCGAGGTTGCAGTATGGAAACGTGGACTGTAGCTCCCAGCACGGGCTTGACACCTGGGACACCTTGAAAAACACACAGACACTTGCAGCCAGGAGAGGACGCGTCAAAAGACGAGAGGCGAGCGGGGCGAACGTCAGCGGGCGGGATGGATGGAGAGCTGTGCCACACATCTGCAGGGACGCGCAGCATCGACCCGGATCTTGACCAGGAGAAAGCGGGAAGATGAATGAGCACAGGAGTAATTAATAGCGGGTTTAATCTGACCACGGGAGCCCTGGAGACAGCCAGGCCACGGCCCAGAACAATTATAGAGCCAGTGCTGGGTGGAGGGGCAGCTTGTCACAGTGACGGATGATTCCTCATGATGCTGAAGGTCATTCCCTTGGCACCGAAACGGTGTAGAGACCAGGGGAAAATGCTCCATTTAACACCCTACTGTCCCAGATGTGGCTCCAGCCAGGGGGAAC